>CM053790.1:570928819-571528819 GCA_028749045.1 Cupressus sempervirens
AGTGTTGTAGTCACTCAATTATTCACATATGTTCACATGTATGAATTGATAACATTATATGAAGAAATCAAGTTAGAATTTATTTCAGTTTTTAAATAATAAATAATCAATCTTTATGTATCAAAATAAACTCTAAATGATATATCAAATTATAATAGATAAAAGTAATTTACCTTTATATGAAATGATCTAGAGCTATGTACATGTATATATGTATATCAAAACAACAACTTGGTTCATATTCAATATATTAAACTTGAAAATTTCCTCTACCACCTCAAATAGGCCCCTAGGACTTGGTAAGACAATATAGATTCATGATTTTAGGTTTTGCTAATGTTACAAGTTGATTTTATTGTCTCTATTTTATGTGTAACATAACAATGATTTTTTTTAAAGCTTAAATATATACTAAATATGTAAATGAAAGTTTTACTCAAAGGTAAAGTTAATTTAATTAGGGATAATACTAGCTCAAGATAATAATAAATCTCTAAAACTAGGAAGATCTAATCATACTTAATTACCATAAGCCTTAACCTTATGAAACCCTATCACTAATATTAAATCATAATGGTGAACAAGGTACAAAATATTAATACTAATCGTGACATAGACCTAACCATTATCCTAAGCCTAACCCAATTAAAAATCATAACTTCAACCATACAACTAACTATATTCCTAAGTCTAACCTCAACCTAACCATAACTGTATGTAATAAAAATATAAACCCTAAACATAAAACTAAGTATAATGTGCTCCCTTACCTTAAAACCAAAATTTTAACTCTAAACCCTAGATTTGAATGTAACTCTAATCCTAAGCCCAACTCTAATCCTAACATTAACCAAAACTCTAATCCTAAACAGTCATAACCAAATCCTTAACAAAACCTTAGCCCTAATTATGACATAAACCTAGACTCTCTTAAATTCTATTTGTGATTTTCAATACGTCATGTTTCCCTTCCAAATGAAATGTATTACAATCCAAAAATATAATTAGACAACAAATATATTTTTTAAAATATTTTATTAATATCTAAAATTAAATTTATAAATTTGATATTTATATTGTTAAAAAGTGATATTACAATAAATATAATTAATTCAAATTCAAATTCAAATCTAATTTTGATATAAATATGTACTAAATCAAAATCAAAATTTAAAACCTATATCATAAATACAAATTAATTAAAATTTAAAATTCAATATATTTTCAATATAAATATTAATTAATAAAAAATAAATTCAATAAAATTGAAAATGTAAAATATTGATTGGAATTATAAATATGTTGAACTCTCAAATATATAATTATTCATTTCAAATAATAAAATACCTTCAACATAAACATTATCCATGCATACTTATAGTTACAAAAAATCATATTACTATAAATATTTCTCTATTCAAAACGTCGACCCTTTTCCATAATTCTAAAAGTGAAATTATTTCCACTCTTCCTTGGAATAAATATTTAGAAATTCATAGTTCTCATATATTTTGAAAAAAAATTGATATAACTATTGTAACTATTATAAAAAACTTATTGCTTGAATCAAATTTCATAGTGAAAAACTATATGCATTATTCCTAATTCAAAAAGACTCGTGAGCTTCCAATCGAGTCCATCAAGCTCTACCCTATTTAAATCTCATGTTACATGTCCTTGGCCCAATAAATAACAAATGGAAAAAATTTAATGCACTAAATTGTAACATTAATTCTAAATAGAATTTTTTTTATAAAAAATGTTAAATCCTAAATCTTAACCAACATATATTAATGCTCAATCTAGTAAAACCTAATTTTGTAAATGTTGACAATTTTGTAAAGTCTACACACGATCATAACACTAACCTTTTTTAAATACACTTCTAGTCCTTAGCCTAATCTTGACCATAATCTAAATGTAATTTGAATCTTAATCCATACCCTAACCCTAACCTATACTTTACAGTTATGTATGTTTATGATGTCCACAATTTTTCTTTAATCCAAATATATTCTCTCCTCTTTTTATTATATTCAAGTAGTTAAAGATGTATTATAAATGTAAATTTATATGGTTCTAAAGATGTAATTATATTGATATTTTAGATTTATTTTATTAAATAGTAGTTTTGTGAATTTTTATGTTGTTTACATATATGCGAATTATATTTGATGGACCCACCCCCACCCCCACCTCTCTTCCATCCTCGCCCTTGCCCCCTCCACCTCCACCTCAAATTTGTGTGAGAGCATGAGAAGAAACCTTTGTGACCTAATGCAAGATATTCAAACTATTAGGTAGGAGGCCCATCACCCCCCCCACCCCAACACCTACTTTTCCTAAATAGCATGCAAGGTATTGTACAATCTATTGAGCATTTAGACAGTGATATAAATATCTTTAGGCTATGGAGGAAAAACATGCATGCCTTCTATTCTAATGGCCTATCTTATAGAGGGGTCCATTAGTTGAAAATAGAAAAAGATCATTTTAAAAGATATTTTGTAAACCCTAAGATAGGTCTTGAAATAAGCAAGAAGAAGCCTCACATATCTATTAGATGGTACACACATCCTCACATTTCACAACACTTTTGGGAGCAATGGTGGATGGTATTTGACCATCCACCACACACAAATCATGAGGTGCCTATTTACTTTCTTAGGAAACTATGGGTTGAGTTTGAATTGAGTTTGAAACCCAATTATTTTGATATTAGAGCATTTCAGAGGGTTGGTGGAGGGATGCCCCAAGATAGACCTAGGGAAAAGCTCAATGATAATATGAGGAATCATAAACATCCTAAGCCTCTTGTTCCTCATCCTATGCTAGTTGTCTCAATGCCTCTCCATCATCGAGTAGTGTCATCTACTCTTACTTCATTGGGTGCCCTTTTGGGAAATTTAGCAAACTAGTGGATGTAGGTGATAGATATTCATCCACCTGGACATGTTTGTAGTAGTTGTGGAGGTATATGCAAAGGCCACTAGGGTGATGTTGATGTAGCACAAGATGGCCATGATGTCAAGGGCATTGATTTTGGTGATGAGGTGTATGTTGTTCATAGTAGTAGTACTAATGAGATTGATGTTTATTCATTTCTTGACCTTCTTTGTGGAGAGGGAGAGAGTCAAAAGCAGCAAGTAAAAATTTAATTAAAACTTATCAAGTATATTATTATTATTAACTCTCTACATATATGCATAATTGTATTAACCACATTAATGTATGTTGATTTTCAATTAATAGAGGATGAATGATATTGTTCCTCCTAGGAGACAATATAGTATTTTTTGAGACCTTCATACATTGGCATCCCTCATACGGTAACCACCTTGAATTACACTATAAATAATGTAAATTAGAACTCAAATTTAATAACATGTTCTCATATATTCTTTTTATCTAATTTTGTAGGAATTGTCATTTGTTACATAGTTTGATGCTTGTACAAGTCTTCATCCATCAACCATTGAGGCATAGCCTCAAATAAGTATGGTAGGAAATTTTGAACACAAATCATATGTGTAAGAATTTTCCTTAGGGAAAAATTCACCCAAGAATATAGAACTCAAGCAAAAGCACAAAAGTAGACCAAAAAGAGTATGATGAGAATATCGATATGTATTTGATTCAGTGTTCAAGTACACTAGGAGTGCCTGTATGTAAAAGCCTCTAAGATGCATCTAGAATGCCTAGGAATCAACAACATGATAAGTCATACAACCACACACATGTCCATTAGATATGGGTTATCCTCCATTATGCACAGGAGTAAGTGTGATGATGAGAGGATAAGCCTACAAGAGTGTAACATGCAAATTTATGTTGTATACAACATGTGCTAAATTAGGAGTGTGAATAATTGTGTTGTCTACATGAAAACTCAATGAATGATGCAAACTCCAATGTTGTAGGCACCATGTGCTAAGTTAGGGTTGTGTACTTCTATGTTGTCAACATGACAACTCATAAAGGTACACAAACTCCTAAGTGTCTCATAAATAAATAATAAAATAATGCAATATAATAAAATAATGCATTAACCTAAGTAAACTTAAGTAAGTGTATATAGTAAATATGTATTTACACCAACAATATGTATTATTTTTATGTACACATTGTTATTAACTTATCTTCAACTTTGATTCATGTATAATAATTTGTATTTTGGTTTTACAAATAGGAGATGGATCATAATTTTCCATATAGGCCTCAGTATAGTCTATTTTCAACTCCTTCATCTTTTGACCATTTCAAACATGTCGATGATCACCATGGTAGCATATCTCTAGACACATTTGTGACACTGGCTACTACTCAAGTATGATATATATGTTTTTTATTTCAAAAAAATGTATTGTAAATTATGTACTTCTTAATTTATGTACTTTATAATTCATGTATATATAATTTTAACTCAAGTTTTATGAATCCATGATTTTAGGACTATGTTTCCATGAGTGTTAATGGTACTACAAGACTAAGCCAGATGCAGGTGCAAACATCATTCCTTTAGGTTAGTATTATGATTTATAAATAGTTCATTGTGATCTTTATCAAATTTTTAAAATTTATGTATTTTATTACAGGACCTCACCACTGTCACATTTGGTAGTGTTGATAGTGCACCTCCTCCTATTATAGAGGAACACCTATCTCACGTGGTATTATTTTAAATAAGTATTAAATATTTTAATTTATTTGCAACCTAGATTTTGAAACTCATTTCAATTAAGCTTATATACATATTGTCTTCTTAGGATGTGATAGATGATGCCCCACAAAATGTCCCACATGATGAGACACATCATGTTACACAAGATGATCCATCTAAGTCCTCTTCGCATGGAGTAAAAAGGACTACAAATCAAATAGATTAGGTATTTTGGCACCTTTAGGTATGTGCTGGATCATGGTCAACCAAACTATGCCCTTAAGTGGCAATAAAAAAATAGAAAATTAGGGTTATGTCAACTTGATGTGCAATTTTCTACTTGTTATTAACTTTATATCAAAAAGTTGAGAAAAAAAAATCTCAAGAAAATTGAATCTAGTTTCTAAACTACTAAGATTTATCTCAAAAAAAAAAAATGATTGGTCAAAATTTTGAATTTTAATGCAATATTACAAAAATTTCAGAACAAAAATAAGAAGTAGGCGTATGTCTAACCACCCTAATCAAAATTAAATGATAATATTTTTTAATAATATTCTAGATATAAGTAGTAGACTCATGCCTAGATGTGACACATATTTTTGGGTATTTTTTTTCTAAATAAATAATTAATAATTAATTTTTGACTTTAGTATTTTTGGAAGAAAAAAACTCTCGTGTCTGACCACCTTAACTAATTCAAAACTCTGTAAAATTCAATTTTTCATTTTTTTCCTTATAGTAGAAGAAACATAGAATGTGAAGCATCTTTTGGATTTAAAAAATGTTGTACCATTTGAAAGTTATAAGTGTTTTTCAAGTAGTGTGTTAGTCAGCACTTTATATATAACTCTACTAGAAAATAAGTAATAATTACTTACTAAACTCATAATTTCAAAAACCTTACATTTATGGAAAAATAAGAACATTCTTAAGAAACTCTTTTCATTTCATCAAATTTTGGTGAAAAAAAAGTCGTCAGCTACATGTTTGAAGTAAAATCATATAAAAACAGGCCAAAAGCACATTTTTAGGATGTTTTTAAAGTTGACCATATAGGTTTGGTATCAAAAAATTATAGTAGACTTTATAAAGATATTAATTGTTTTCATTTAGTATTAGGTGGGTGGAAAAAAAGTTGGAATCGATTTTGAAATGGTTTGAGATATTTCAAAACTATAGATTTTTCAGATTGCCACTTTTTGGCGCACCACGATCCTGCACATGCCCCTTTAGATTATGTTTTGATGACACATATTGTTTATTCTAGTACATTATGTATTAAGATAGTTAACTATATTATTATTATTTTTTGACTTCATAAATCATGTTATATATATTTTAAGACTTGGATTATCATGCTAGTGTATCTAGTATAGATTATTATGTTATCATGTTGTAAGTATGAACCATTTTCTTTATTGTGACATATTTTATTCATGTTATGACACATTTTGTTAGTATATGGTACATGAACAATAATTTTAATTAAATATAGGAGCATTAATTTAAACATGTTTGAATGTAAAAGTAATGGAAAATATAGGAGGTTATTACTTTAATTGACAAAGAATTAATATCAAGTAAACACCTTTAGCTTTCAAATAGAAGTGAACTCTTATATTTTACACAATTGAACTCATATATTATTAAAAAAGTGAAGTCATATAAATTTAAAACAAGTGAAGTCATATATATATATATATATATATATAACACAATGTGAAAGACATAAATAGAAGTAAACTCTTGTTTTAATTTTTTACAACATGTTTCTATTTCAAAATAAAAAAATTGTTCAACACATTTCTTCAAATGAGGTCTTGCAAAATAAAATTTTAAAAGAAAAACACAATTTGAAATGTTAATAAAAGAATAAATTAATAAGAGCTATCTGTATCATGCAAATATGTGCAATGTATGTACTCACTATGCGTAATTGCACAACATGTTGATGTTGGATCCACCTTAAACATTTAAATTTGCATAAGTTGTACTTGAGACCTGAATAAGAGGTATATATAAGTTCTCTAATTTTCTATTGGCAATACCTACATACATTTAAATTATATAAGTACATATATAGAAAGAGCACAATAAAGAAAAAAATTGCATGTGTGTATTTTGTAGTCATCCCACTGTACCATCTGCATCCTCTCTCTTTTACAATGCATTGATGATTGTCTCGTGCTCATCCATTGAAATTGTCCATAATACCTTATTAGCAGGTCTCCCTTTGTATCTTTCTAATTATTTGTTGCCATAGCCAAATGATAATAGTGTAAAATATTCTTTTCTAATTGGTAGTCTTCAAATGTTGGTAAACCATTTCTTCTTGTTAGGTATGTATGCAGCCAGGTGCTAGCTACAACGATAGACCCAATTGGATACTCAAAACCATCATCATCATCTACTTAATGACATGTCAATTTTTTCTTAGGTTCCACACATCTAGCTAGCCAATACTTAGTATGTTCATCATTATCATTAGGTGCAATAACAACATAAACATTATCAAAACAATTGATTAATTGTATATTGTCTTTGATGTTACACAAAATGTCATATCATTTCTAGTCAATGTATGCCAAGCTCACTTAGGCATTGAAGATAGTTTTCTATGGCTACCAAGTGTTCCAGACTTTGTCTAGTTCAGAAGACAATATTGGGGTAACCAATGATGGGACTTAGGGTTCTAGTTCAAGAGAGAAGGATGTGTCTTCTTTTTCCACTCCAATTTTAGATAAGGAGAACACTAACAGAACCTAAAATAATAAAGCTAAGATGATAGAATCTAATGCTAACAAGATAAATAAATTGAGGTAAGGATTATGGGTGAAATAATCATTATTTATATAGAACATAATGGCTAGGAACTTGGAGAAGGATATATCCAAGTGAATGTTGAGGTTTATTCAAATTCAACCAATAAGAATTCTTTGTCTAGAGATAATTTTGACAATTCCTAATCAGGTAATGTTATAGGATGTTATCCCTTTCAAGTCTTTAGATCTTTAAAGTCTATGGAAGTGGTTTTTAATCTACTTATCCTCTAAGAACTTACCCTAAGGGGTCTTGGAAGAGGAATAAAAAGTTATCTTATAAATCAAAACCTCTTTTCTATAGAAGAAGATGAACCATTCATTAAGTGACTAGAAGAAAGGTAGTAAGAAAGGTTCCTTTTCTCCTTAGACTACCCTAGTTAGAACAAGGAGCAAGGGTAAATAGGATGTTGGTGCTAAATCTACCACACTAGGATGGAAGTTTGGTAGTCATCTTAGAGAGCAAGAAATGAGTAAGAATTTAGGGGATGGGACACATCTTACCATCGATGAGGTATGTTCATTAAAGAGGAAATAAAATAATCTCTTGGAATATTTGAGGTCTAAATGTACCGTATAAAATAGATTTTTTTTTAAATTTGATCAAATTCATAAGCCAAATATTTTTTTGGTACAAGAAAGTAAAATTCCTTGAGAGAGTGCTAAAAGTATTATAATTTTCAAGAATTATGGGGTTTAAGAAGTAGTTCAAAATAAGCTTCAAGGGGTATTATATATTTTTGCAATCTTAATCATGTTTAGGGTGGATTATCTTTTCTGGATGAGAAAAAAAAAAAATAGATTTGAGCACTTTAAAGATGGGGCTTCCTAGATTTTGATAAAAAATTATTGTCCGAACTCTAAGAAGAAAAAAAGAAAAATTGGAAGAAAAAAGATGATTTTAGGGCTCAACTAAGCCAATAATATTGAATTATTATGGTCTAGACTTCAATGGGCCTTTTAAAGGGACTAACAAATATGGTAAAATTTGTACTTAGATGGAAAGGAAGATGGATTTTATGAACTTTATCAATTTTGATTCCCTTCATGATATTGATCTCTAAGGTTCTTCGTATACTTGGTCTAACTACAAAGAAGGGGGAGGGGGGAGTATAATCTATGTATGCATGTTTGGACAAAGCCTTAATTACTAATTATTGGTTTTCATATTATTGTTTCTCTTTATCTTCCCTCTCAAGGATTGGATCGAATCATTTTCCAATATCCTTTCTAGCTAACCCTATCTCAAGGAGGAGGAACTTTCCTTTTTAGATTGAGAAGATGTAGATTTATCATCCTAAACCTTGAGGGGTCATTATATATTGGTGAAGTGTCAAAGAATAGGGTTTATCTATGTATAGAATCACCAAACAACTGAGACATGTGAAATATATGGTTAAGAAATAGGATAATACTATCTCTGGGGACATATTTGCAATGAAATCCACCCTCTAGCTAAAAATTAAGAGATACAAGATAAAGTTGAATCTAAACTATAGTGAGGAGAGCATCAAAGAGGAAAATGAAGTGTTTGTAAAATATCATATATCATTTCAAAACAAGAGAAATTTTGAAATAAAATATCCATATTTTTGTGGCTCTCTATGAAAGAAAAGCTACCAAGTTTTTTCATTTAGCCACTTTCAATCATAGGGAAATGAACAGAGTTTTTAGAATGATATAAAGGATAAGATGTCTTATGATGATGAATAGAATTAAAAAAATCTATATGATATTTCACTTCCCTCCTTTAAACTAATGGGGATTCAATTCTATTAATCATGATGATCTCATTGGGACTATCATGTCTCTTATTTCCAAACTATGTCACAGTTAGACATTGTTGAGAAGGGACACATTGTGGCCCTACCAAGTCAACCCTACTACCAAAAGTTGACCCTATTGCCTAAAGTCAACTCTTCCATACAACCAAATAATTTCTAGGCTTTCTAGATCTCGTAGTTTCTAGTCCAACTATCAGCAATCAATAGGTTTGGATATCATTTGACATCTAGTTTTAGATGTGTATTTTGAAGGGTGGGTTTCCTTTCCTTCTTCACTTCAATACATATTTCCTTACATTTAGCTCTATATATGCATACTTAAAAAAATTCTCTTAAGCTTGAGGTGAGGGATAAGTAATTCTGAGAAATTTGCATGTTTTCATTATAAAGATAATCTTGGTCATCCCCCTTCATTAGTGGTTAGAGTGGTTGATTCCATTTGTTGGGGGGTAAATTGAGATCTTAAACTTTAACGTATAAAACCAAAATGTTGATTTTAAACCTAATTCATCTCATACTTTAGATCTACAATTTAAAAATGTAATGTTGAAACACAAATGAAATTCATCACATCCATGAAAGATTCAACACATAACACAATGATTTGGTAACCTAGAAACACTTCAATGTGAACGTAAAGCTAGGTTGGGGATGAAACCCATAAATCTTCACTTTTAAAATAATAAAGTTAACCTATGAGGGTTATAATATTTGATCATAAGATATGATTTATTGAGTGAGGAGTATGCCCTGTTAAAATATTTAGAGATGGTTAGGTCTCACCTTGTTAAAGGATTTTACACTCATAATGAATTAAGTACTCCATTTGGAGATTTATATAGGTCTGTTAAGACCACTTTGTTAAGAGATTTACCCTAATTCAATTAAAAATAATTGATTCTAATGCAAGAGCATCCTAGGTGTAAGAGCGATCTTGCATCACCCAAAAATATTTTCTTTTCAGTCTTTTCTATTTTAATAATGACTAGTACATATGTGGGTTTCTATTTCTGGGAGCTTGCTATTTTTAGTAAGTTTTTCATACAAGCTTGGAATCTTCTCATTTTCTATAGGAAGGTTCATTTTGGAATTATAAGCCTACCATAAAAATCTCATTGCTCCAACTTAAGCAACAGAGAAGTTATTACAGATTTTTGGTGGAAAATTTTGTAGAAAAGTCTTCAAGCTCACTGTTGGAGGCATTAGAGTACCCAGATGAGGTCTGAAAACTCAAAGGAAGGGCACTTGTACCACTCTAACCCTATAGATTAGGAGCTGGAATTTTTGACAAGTGGTTATAATAGCCAATCGAAGCAATGATTCAAGAGTTATGGCCTTCCAAAGTTGGGCTACCGAAATTTCTAGAATAATTTGTCCAAGATGTATTTAGCTAACTCTATATGTATTGTTAGGGTCTTTCAACCCTAGGTATTAAGTTTTAGCATCTAGAACTTATCAAGTAGCATAAAATTGTCTCTTTAAGAAAGGTTATAGTTAGCAACTTCTAAGATAGCTCTAGGTTATAGTTAGCAACTTGTCTTGTAGATTACTATAATGAAGGTGCCCATTTAGGTTAGCATATTGTACTTGTGAGTTCTATAATTATGCATTTGGGGCACAAATAAGAAGTCCATATTTTGTTCTCACATTTGTTGTTGTTTCTTTATTTTTTGCTATGGTTTATGGTATTAAGGGGAGCACCCTTCATCAAGTAGTATCAAAGCTAGGTTTATTGAGTGTGTAGACAAATCACTGACTATGAGATAGTTCACACCAAGACTGTGGTTTGGGCTGAGCATGTAGATAGATCGCTGATTGTGAGGTAGTTTGCACTAGGGTTTAAGTGGAAGCATGAAAATGCCTCCATGAAGAGAGTGTGGTGGAAGAGCTGTAGGTACTACACTTGAGGATTTCTGAGCACTCTGAAGACAAATGTAAACATTGGATGAACAAATGCATAGAGGAATGAATCTTCCCATAAGAGATGAAAGTGAGGATGAGGATGAAGTAGAAGAAAATGTTAAAGCAGAGGCAGTTCTAAATCTAGAGGAAGAGAGACTTTTTAGGGCCATCTCCAACATTGGAATAAGACCTAAGTTTGAGGTTCCCACATTTTTTGAAAATTTTAACCCAGAGCAACAAATTGATTGGATTAATGAACTAGAGGAGTACTTTGAGTATGAAGATATTGATGATCCTAATAGGGTAAATTTTGGAAAGGAAAAATTGAAGGGACATGCAAAGATCTAGTGGAAAGAGGTTTAGTTGGAACAAAATAGAAAGGAAAAGGAAAAAATCACCAAGTGGGATTAGATGATAGCTAAATTGAAGTGAAAAATCATTCTCATGGATTATGAGCTTGATCTATTGAAGAAAATGCAAGGGTTGAAGCAAGCGAGAAAATATGTTCAAGAGTATACCAAAGACAAGTTCTTATTAGAACTAGCCATGTAGAAGTTGATAAGGAGAAAGTGGTATGTTATCTTAATGGGTTAAGGCCAAGCATTTAGGATGAACTAAGTCTAGTTCAAATGAATAGTATTGAGGAGGCATACCAATTTTCCCTAAAAGTTAAGGAGAAATTGAGCAAGAAGTTTAACAACAAGAATAGTGGAAGAGGTTGTGGTGGAAGATCTGGTGGATGATCTTATGGAGTTCATAATGAAGATTAGAAGAAGAAGGATGAGGCTATGAGTAGTAGTCAGAACCAAAGGGAAATAATTCCAATCATGTTCATGACCAGAACAATAGAGAACAGAGAGGAAGAGGAAGAGGAAAAGGAAAAGGATCTAGAAGAGGAGGCTTATGTGGAAAATGTTTTCACTGCAAAGAAGAAGGGCATAGAGCATTTGAATGTACCCAATGCCAAGGAAGGATAGAACAAAGAACAGAAGGCTAGGCCAAAGTTGCACATGTTGATAAAGATGTTGAAAGAGGAGAAGTCCCAGTTAACAGAAGAGTCCTGTTGATTGGTGAGAATGAACCTGATCAAAGAAGGAGTTTGTTTGTCACAAGGTGAAAATTTGAAGATAAGTTTTGTGATGTGATCATTGATGGTGGAAGTATTGAAAATTTGGTGTCAAAAATTATGGTCACCAAGTTGAAGCTGAAGAGGTAGAAACACCCATGTCCATACTATATTTCTTGGGTGCAAGATGACCACAAGGTCATGGTCAATGAGCAGTGCTCAGTGAAGTTCAAGAATGGAAGCTACCAAGATGAGGTACTATTTGATATCATACATATGGACATATGTCATATGTTGTTGGGTAGGCCATGGTAGTTTCACAGGCATGATGTACATGATGGGCAAGCAAATACCTACACTCTAACCAAGGATGGAGTGAAACATAAGTTAAATTTGTTGAAGGATAAAGAAGAAAAGGTATGTAGTGCTACTGTTGATGGAAAAGAGTTTCTTAAAGGTATGAAGCATGAGCATATGTGTTTTTCTATAATTCCTAAAGATAGTAAAGAAGAAGTAGAGGAGGTACCTATAGAAGTTGCAGATGTGCTAGGAGAGTTTTTTGATATTATGTCAGATAATGTACCTAATGGATTGCACCCAGTGAAGAAGATTAGTCACTAGATAGATTTGGTTCCAGGAGCTGGTTTTCCAAACAAGGCAATGCATAGAATAACACCAAGAGAAAGTGAAGAGTTGAATAGAAAAGTTCATGAGTTCTTGTAGAAAGGGTTGATTTGAGAGAGTCTAAGTCCATGTGCAGTACCAATTGTATTAGCACAAATAAGAATAAAGAATGGAGGATGTGCACAGATTATTGTGTTATCAACAAGATCACAATAAAGTATAGATTTTCCTTGTCGAGGATGGATGATATTAAGGACTATTTGAGTGGAGTAGAGTATTTCATAAGGATAGATCTAAAGAGTGGGTACCATTAGATTTGTATCAAAGAAGGTGATGAGTGGAAGACTGCTTTCAAGACAAGGGAAGGACTGTATGAGTGGTTAGTCATACCTGTTGGGCTATCCAATGCATCAAGCACTTTTGTGAGGCTCACAAATGAGGTACTAAAGGAGTTTCTAGGTAAGTTTTTCATTGTTTACCTAAATGATATATTGATCTTCAGTAAGACATTGGAGGTGCATTTGATTCATATTCATGAGGTGTTTGATAAGTTGAGGGAAGAAAAGTTGTTGATAAACTTGAAGAAGTGTAGTTTTGTAAAGAAGGAGTTGGTGTACCTAGGATTTGTAGCCTCAGTAGAAGGTTTGAAAATGGACCCAGAGAAAGTGAAGGCTATCCTTGAATGGCCTACTCCAAAGAGTGTGACTGAGGTAAGATCTTTTCATGGAATGGCTAGTTTTTATAGAAAGTTCATAAGAGGTTTTAGCAATATCTATGGACCCTTGACTAAAATAATGGGAGGGGATAGGAAATGATGGAGACACAATCAAAGACTAGAATGAACACACAAGAAAAGGGAAATATTATTATCAATGAAAAATTCCCTATGGGCTTACAATAGTATGATTCTAGAGAAAGAAATCCTCCACATAGTACCTTCTCTCTAACTCCACTAAGAACTGCCTTTACAATGCTAGAAATGTTCCTAAACAGACCCCAATTCATTTAGGGTTAGGAATAAATTTTAGAATATTCCAGTTGGCATCCACCACTAAAATAGAAGGTTCTAGTAGTCACGTTAGAAGTTGGTGTAAAATTAGAAGATTCTAGAAATGGTAGTCCAACTTCTAAGAGGCATAACTTTTGAACTAGGACTCTGATTGATGAACCGTTTACATTTCCAAAAAGCTCTCGAAGCACTCTATAGCTCTATGGACCAGCTTCACTCATCCCCCATTTTTCAGCCTTGTACAATCCAATTTAGTGCCCCATATCTGACTTTGAAGTACTCTTAGGAGGTCTCTAGGAAACTTTAAACTACAATAACTTTCTAACCATAAAATCTTTTGACCTAATTCTTTTTCTGGAGCATTTCAAATTACATGTATAATCATTCCTCCAAATTACCCCCTCTAACTCATCATAATTTTGGCTCTATTACAAAATAACCCATTTTCTGCATTTACACGTATCCCAAGGTGCTTAAAAATTTTGACCCAAAAAACTAATAGTGGAATTATGAGAGTTGGAACCTTTATTTGACCCAAATGGGTATCCAAAAATAAAAGCACATTAAACAGAAACTATCTCTAAGCATATTTTTGGGTGATACAGGATTGCCCTTACACCACTGGATGCTCCTACGTCTAGAAAGAATTTAAGTGGACAATAGGAGTAGATAAGATTTGTAATCTATTGAAATAGAAATTTACTGAGCAACTTGTTTTAGCACTTCCATTTTTTAACAAGGTGTTTCAAGTAGATTGTGATGCTAGAGGTATTGTAATAGGAGTTGTTTTGAGAAAAGAAGGTAGACATGTTTCTTATTTTAGTGAGAAATAGAATGATGTAAAAGGAAAATATTCTATTTATGATCAAGCTTTTTATGCTATAGTTCAAGCATTGAAGAAGTGGAGACACTATCTTCTTCCTAAGGAGTTTGTTTTGTATACTGATTATCAAGCTTTGCAATATTTGAATAGTCAAGGAAAATTGAACCAAAAGCTTTTGAAGTGGGTTGAGCTTTTGCAGAGCTATACATTTGTTTTGAAACACAAGAGTGGTAAGTCTAACAGAGTTGTAGATGCTCTTAGTAGAAGACAAGTTTTATTGAGGTGGTTGGGTTCAAGGAACTCAATACTTTGTATCCAAATTATCCTAATTTTAGTGAAGTATGGAAGGCTTCTACAGAACCTATTATACTTGACAGGACAAAGTGGTTGGATTTTATGATCCATGATAGTATGTTGTTCAAAGGAAGTTAGTTGTGCATCCCTAAAAGTTCAATAAGAGAGAATCTCATTAAAGAGAAGCATAGTGGAGGGTTGGCTAGACATTTTGGCAGAAATAAAATCATAGCTTTGCTTGCTGAGAATTATTACTGGCCACAGTTACAAGAAGATGTGAAGAAGTTTGTAAAGAGTTGTAGATTAAGTTAGATGGCAAAAAGAGTGAAGCAGAATACAGGATTGTATCAGCCATTACCTGTAGCAGGGAAGCCATGGGAGGATGTCAGCATAGATTTTATTCTTGGATTACTAAGGACACAGTGTGAGAATGATTCTATCTTTGTGGTGGTTGACAAGGTTTCAAAGATGACACATTTTATTCCTTGTAAGAAGACTAGTGATGATGTTCATGTGGAAAAGTTGTTTTTCAAAGAAGTGGTGAGACTACATGGTATGCCAAAGAGTATAGTTTTAGATCAAGATACCAAATTTGTTGTGTATTTTTCGCATACATTATGGAAGAAGTTGAAGATAGATTTGAAACTCAGTTCATCACATCATCCATAGACTAGTGGACAGATAGAAATTGTAAATCATAGTTTGGGAAACTTGCTTAGACATTTTGTTGGAGACAACCCAAAAAGATGGGATATGATTTTACTAGAGGCATAATTTGCATATAATAATTCAATCAATAGGAGTACTAGTAAATCACCATTCTAGATTGTATATGGGAGTAGTCCCAAAAATGCTTCTAAACTAAGGTAGTTGGATAAAAGAGAGATAAGTAGTGCTATAGTAGAAGAATCTTTTGACCATTTAAAGAACATCCATGTGGAGGTGAGGAAACATATCTTAAAGATGAATATATAGTACAAGGCTATGACATATTTAAAAATGAGGTATAAAGAATTTTAGGTTGGAGATGAAGTCATGTTTCATTTGAGAAAGGAGCATTTTCAAGTGGATACATATAATAAGTTGAAGATGAAGAAGTTTGGACCATACAAGATCATAGAAAGGCATGAATCTAGAAATCCTTATGAAGTAGAGTTGCCTACTAAGTTGAATATTTCACTAGTATTTAACATTTCAAATTTGATAGAGTATTATGAAGGAGGTGATGGAGATGAAGTCACTGAAGAGCAGTGGAGTATTCCAGCAGCTAGTTTGGCTACAAAGGAGATTGAGGAGATACTGGATGGTCATATTGGAAAAAGTATAAGGAACAGTACTTATGAGAAATACCTAGTCAAATGGAAAGGGAGGCTATTAGAGGATTCATCATGGCTAGCAAGGGAGGAGGCTTACCATCTTGGTTTTCCTCTGAACACTTGAGACGTGATAGAGTCACTTCTCAAATTACCCTAGGTATCTAATAAAGGAGCATCCTAGGTGTAAGAGCAATTTTGCATCACCCAAAAATATTTTCTTTTCAATCTTTTCTATTTTAATAAGGACTAGTAGACAAGGGGTTTCTATTTATGGGAGCTTGCGATTTTTAGTAAGTTCATCATACAAGCTCAGAATGTTCTCATTTTCTATAGGAGGGTTCATTTTGGAATTATAAGCCTACCATAAAAATCTCATTGCTCCAGCTTAAGTATCGGGTAAGTTATTGAGGATTTTTGATGGAAAAATTTGTAGAAAAATCTTTAGGCTCACTGTTGGAGGTCTTAGAGTACCTAGATGAGGTCTGAAAACTTGATGGAAGCACGCTTATGATATTTTGAGCCTATAGATTAGGAGATGGAATTTTTGTTAGGAATAAGGTTTCTCAACCTTGGATAATTCCTATTCTTATTATTTGTTTTGTAAAATTTATTTCTTGTAAACAATGTTGATGTGTCGCCATCTTGAATTGTGTATAAGGAGATCATAGCTAAAATGATTATGATGGATTCCTATGACACGTAAGAGCTATGTTAGGAAGATTCAATGATAGGTGAAGACATGTTGGGAGTAGCCCTAAAATTGAAGCACATGTTATAAGCATTTTTTAGGGTTGCGAAGAGATGTATGCGAGAAAGTGTATTATTGGTACTGTGAGTTACTACTAGAGTCTTCTGTTGTCACTGTTGAACTTGCATTGCAAGTGTATTGTAACCTTGTGTTGAAGATAATACATTGTGAAAGTTCTGGAGGGGTGGGGTTGTTTTATCGAAAGGTTTTTCCCCACCGGAAAATCTTTGTGTTATGTGTTTCTTTCTCTATCTATTTTCTTTATGCTTGCTTGGCTAAAATATTGTTGTTTACATGATATTGAATCTGTAAGTGTAAAAGATTTTAATAGGATTTGCACCATACTTCTCTTAAGAGATTAGTATAGGAAGCTATTTTCGCACCTGAGTTTCCTTACAATTTTCAAAAAGTGGTTATAATAGCCAATCAGAGCAATGGTTCAAGAGTTATGGCCTTTTGAAGTTGGGCTATCAAAATTTCTAAAATAATTTGTCAAAGATATATTTAGCTAATTCTATATGTATTGTTAGAGTTTGTTAGCCCTCGGTATTAAGTTTGAGCATCTAGAACCTTCCTAATGGCATAAAATTGCCTATTTAAGAAAGACTCAAACATTGTCTAGGACAGCTCTGGGTGATAGTTGGTAGCTTGTCTTGCAGATTACTATGATGAAGGTGCCCATTTGATTTAGCATATTATACTTTTGAATTCTATAATTCTGCATTTGTGGCACAAATAAGAAGTTCATATTTTGTTCTTGCATTTTTTGTTGTTTCTTTGTATTCTGTTATGGTTTATGGTATTAAGGGGAGCATCATTCATTAGATTCACTACCTAACCCTCTATTTTCTCTAGAAGCTGGTCTTAGGTCTCCTCTTTTCTATGTCTCTAATCTGATCTCCTAATCTAATGTCTTTATCTAGTCCTTCACTACTCTGATTGACCTCATTTTGACCTTCTTTCAAACTTAGTTTTTTTTCTCTTCACATGCGCATATGCTCATTAATTCCTTCATTCATGCATACACTAATTCTAGGGTTAGAATCCTTCTTAAATAGATGTTCTATGAAGATTCTAGACCTTGATCAACAATTTACAATCCATCATCATTTGTCATTTGTATTTGAGTTTTTGATTGGTTGAATTGCATTCCTCGGGATCATTACCTTCTATAATGACACATGATCATCTCCCTAGCTAGCTCTACAAATATTAAATATCATATAGAAGTCAGCCAAAATGATTTACATATGTGTTTGTGTCATTATAAACTCATATGAAAAAATTGAATTCCTCGGCACTTGAATGCTCTGATGCTTCGTCATATTGGCTCATTTATACTATCACTCAACTTCTATATATATGCTTTCTTGGTAATTGATAACTTGTCAACATGCTTGGCTCCAACTATATTTCTCGGCACATACATGTGCTTGGTCTCAACTGAATACTCTACAATCATTATCCTACTTGGTATGAGCTTTGTATTCTTGACCTTTACTAAATAACTTAGTCACAACGATGACCATGTAACTTTCCTAGTAAATGACCAAAAGTTTAGACAATAATAGACAACATAGGCTTAGAGATCAACGATCTTGGTGATTCCAAAAGGTCTCCTCTTCTTTATTTTGAAGTTATATGTGGTGTATCTAGATCTACTTTATATGATATTCTTGTATTTGTCGTAGTTAGATCTCCTTTTGAATCATTTCAAATAGAATACATTTCATATATTAGCATTGTGAAGATTTCAAAAAAAATGCATTAGTTTATTGCATAGTCATTGCATTTCCTTTCAGTGGGGTTCTTATTTATTTTTAAATTTTCTTCATGATCTTGAAGACATTCCATTTAATGCATATGGTGGAACTTTTTTGTGTTCTTTCATTGAGCCACATCTTTGTAAAGATGATGTTGATAAACCTCTGTTGAGTCATGATACTCCTACTATTTGGAATGAACCCTTAGATAAGGACATAAATTATTTATTTCCCTATGAGATACCTTTGGATGATGTCATGGTTATTAATTCTAATGATCAACCACTTTCTACAAATTTCATAGAAATTCAATCTATAGATGAGGCCTTGATGATTTTTGTTTGTCCTTCTCCTAATAATTCTTTATCCATAGAAGACCACATACTTAATGCTTCTTCTTTGTTTCAATACATATCTCAAATCATATCAGATATTGTTGAAAACAATAATCATTATGATCCTACTTTCACATTAGATCATAAGGATCCTAGTCACATTGACCCTATAAGTCGCTTCTCAACTCTTCAAGATTGGGAAACTTTCAATATTATGCCAACACCATACATTCTTGAATGTGTGAATCAAACACTTTTTCTCTTTAAATTATAATCTAATTATAACTAAATGATTTCTTTTTTATATTCTTTGTCCTTATTTTCAATAGAAACATTGCATTTCTTATGTTATAATTCATATGATTTGCAATGATGAATGGCATTTTTTTCATGATTAGTTTACTTGATACATCTACATCCCTATTATGTTTCTCCTAGCTATGTGGCATTTTTAGCCTATCTTTGGGGGGCTTATTTTCCTATATTGTGAGTAACATAAAAGTTATTTCTTGTATTTCACCCATTGGGGGCAAGGGTCATATCGTAGGATCTATTTTTTTCTTTTTCTAACTTTTTTACACAATGACATATTTTCTTGCATTCAATTATTTTGTTACTTAATGATTAACTTCTTCAGTGCATTCTTATGTTTTCTTAAAATTACATGTCTAATATAAATTGAGATTACTTATGGAGAAATAAAATGTGTCCTTCTTCACTTGTTAATGTATCCAATATCCTTTATGAATTTGCATTCTCTTATATTTGATGTTCTCTCTTGCATGCAATTATTGTGTTACATAGGGATTAGCATCCTAAGTGCAATATTATGCTTGTAAGTATATCCTTATTATAGGAAATCTATCATTCATGGCATATATTTCTAATTTTCTCTCTCTTTTCTCTCAAGGATCTGTTATCCCTTTGTTGTTCCTTGTGATGACCCTAGTTGTAATATAAATTTAGTAAATTAATTAAATGATTGATTATAAATAAAAATTTTCCAATAGAATGACTAATTAATTATTTAAATAATTACTAATCAATCAATCATTATAGGGATTTCAATTAAGTAGCTACATTATCAAGTATCATTAAGAAATATTTAGAAATACATGAAATTCAATATAAGAATTATCACCTCTAAACAAATGTACTAATCATAAAAGTACATTAATAAAATAATTATTTATCACATTAAATAAATCTTACACTAATAATTCCTAAATAAATATTGCTAACTACTTTATTACAAACTTTAAGTAAAAAAATCAATTATGTCAAATTGCAAGGGGTGTGACCAATCATGTGGCCTCATTATGCCTAGATAAAAGAGGCATCAAGTTGAGAGAAGATACCAATTATGAGGACACATTGGTTAAGGCTTATGAATACACTAACAATAGATAACAAGTATGGCTCGAACAACCTTCCAACCAACATACATGCACACATTGGAAATCCACTATGTGATGAGGCACGGATGGAATCTACATGGAGATTAAAAGGTTAATAACCTATTCCATAAGTCTATTATTAGCTCAAACAATCTATTGTAATCTAAACAATATATTATTTATTTATTCTATCAAAATACATATTTCATAACTATATATATAATAGGCTATTTTAGATTCTAATAGAGTTATGCAATATTGAATGGATATAATCCTTATTATCCAAGTAAAAATTGGTGGAGGACATTCGTGAGGAGTGTCATGGTACAATCCACTATATACATGGTGGAGAGAAGTATTGATAAATGTCATAGTAGAATTTAAACTATATTTACTAGAGGAAATTTTGTACAAATTTCATAAAATGATCGAAGAATACTTGGTGTATATCATTTTGTACAAATGTTATAATATGATCCAGGCAGTCTTGTTAGAGGAGATTCTATATGATTTTTTTAACATGATCCAAGTCATGTTTGGTGGAGAACATTCATTAGAAACAAAGGAAAATGTGGCTGATATGTTCACTAAACCACTACCTAAGGAGAGCTTTGGGTATCTAAGAGGTAAACTAGGGTCCTACCACTATCAACAATGCACTAAGAAAAAATATAGTATGCATTAGTTCATAATATCTTAAAAGAAAATGTTAAACATGAATTGATGTATAGGAGTATTACTCTATCAGGGAGAAGTTCGGGTATTAGGAGAGAAAATGAATAGATAAGTCAAGATATTATTGAAAAACAACAACATTATCTGTATGTACATCAAGATATTAGGAGCAGAGGAAATCTATTGGTCAAAAAATAGTACAAGTTGTATAGGTGACAAGGAATCGAAACATGTCAAATGGATAATAAAGATAGTAAGGTTGAACACCTTTGGCATTGATGTCAAAGGGAGAGAGCTACTATGATATAAAAAACCAAGAGAATATGAGAAAGGGGATAGAGACAATGATAAAATAAAATATAGGGGAGAGAATTAGTAACAATGATAACATAGGTGAAATAGAAAAATAGAATAGTTTGTTGGAAATGTAAGGTAGAAAAGGTTACTAAGAGGGGAGGGGTGAATTAGGAACCAATAAAACTTTATCTTACTTCACCAATTAATCCTTGATATAATGTTCTAATCTAATTGCATACAGGAAATAATGAAAGCAATAAAACATTCATAAAACTTTTACACAAGATATGGTGACCCAAAAACCTTCCAATTAGAAACTAAAACTAGGGTGGGGATGATACCCACAAGATTTAGTACTCCAGCATAAAGTTAACCTGTTAAGGCTTACAATTGACGTCTTTTGGTTATCTACCCTATTAGGAGAAATAAGGATTGTGAGGTCTACCATGTTAAAGGATTTATAAACATGCAATGAAGTATGCACTCGATTAAGAGATTTAGCAAAAGATTGTTAAGTCTACCTTGTTAAAGAATTTGACTGATGCACCTATTAGGATAAACTAGTGCTTGATCTCTGATCTATAACTCTGATTTGTGAAATGAGATTCCTTGAATTACAATGATCACCTAACCATGATAGATAAATCTTTGATGTCCCTTATATTTCTTGTAGCCTTCTTCAATTTGCACTCCTACTCATGTTATACTTTCTTCACATTCATATATGGATATGATATAATGCATTACATATATACTAATCTAAATCATAACTTACTGGAGTTGACTACACTACCAATTTCATCATAATTCACAAAGTTGGTCCAATTTTTGTAACTCAGGTTCTAAAGATAAACTTAGTTATGTTCTGATACATGAAAAATACTGTCAACATTTGAAAAAATTTGGCACTCAATTGAACTTGAAACTTGGTCCATACTAATCACTTCCAAGTAGCTCAAACTTGGTTAGCATTGTGTGACTCAGTGAAAGCTAAGAAACTCAATAGATGCTTAATCACTTGGTCAACATTACATGACTCAATCAACACTAGATTCATATTGTTAATACTATGAGCTCGGTAGACACTATAGAGCTTGGTTAATACTATAGGGCTCGATTAACACTACAATCTTCTTCACTTCCACTGAATAGCTTGGTAGCATCTTCTATGATTGATTTCAACTATACTTTGTCTATGAAGCTTGGTAAACACTATATAACTTGGGAAACACTGCAAACTGACTTAGGTGCTTGGTAGACATTGTATACTAACTACTCGGATCGAGAACAACTGAATCATTTGGTTGATACTGCAAACTAAATGATAAGCTAGGTAGAAATTGTAGAGCTCAGTAGAAATGTAATCATTTTGACTAAGTTTTGAGCCACTGATAAAAAATTTGACCTTAATGTCAACAATCTCTCGCTTTGGCTTTAGTGACAAAAATACTTATCAAAACAAAAATATGATCATTCAAAACTATAAGTCAAAACTTCGTTTATCATGATTTTGTGTCTTCAACTTGGTTTTGACTTCCAGTTGTTGTGGCTCAGTAGAATACTCTATGTTTCTAATTTTTTAAATTTGATTTTGTAAAGATATTTTTTGCTTATCTATACATTTATTTTCATACTACTATACTACTCCCCCATACATATATCTCTCCTATATACATACATCTAGAGTATAGTAAAATTTTCTCCCTTTTTCAATATATTTTCCTTCTTTATGCAATAATACAATATCTTCTCCTCCTTTATATATTAAATGTATCACTTTTGCCCCTTTTTGACATAAATACAAAAGGTATATAATACCTATATGTTAATACCAAAATGTGACAAAAAATCATAGTGTACCTTCAAGATTAGTACCATAGTCTTGTCCCAATTCTCTCGTAATACTTTGCTTACATGTAATGCAACATAAACTTCTATTGATAATTCCATCATGTGATTAGCTATGGATAAGTTGTTATCATGGATGAGTGTCTTTGCATTTACAATGTGTTTCAACAATGCATCCATGTTTGGAAGAATCATGCCCTTAATTTCTATAATTGTGGCCCTGATTTGGACTTCTTCTTTTAATAATTATGCCTGCAACTTTGTCATAAATTTGATCTTTGAGTAATGTGCAGTACTATGACGTGGGTCAAGGGACAGATGGTGTGCACTTGTCTTCATATCTTCATCTATCTTGGATAGTTTTTCCTTGATCTCCTTTGCGAAGATAGATGTGTCACTCAATTTGACAAATAATGAAACAACATTACTAACATATGGTTCCAATGAAACAAGAATAGTAGATAACTCTACTTGATCTATGGCAATTCTTTGTGCAACTTGTTCCAACACTTTGTTCTAAAATTTTCTTTCAGCTCTTTGCAGCAGTTTATCCTATCTATTTAAGTCTTTGTTAAATTTATGGATAATTTTTGCTAACTAGTCTAAAATGAGTTGTTTTCCATCAACCTCAATACTCAAATGATCAATAAATATGTTTTTTATGTCTTTAAGAACTTGATTTTCTTTCTTCTTTTCTTTTCTAAGCTTCTATTGCTTAGCTCTCTTCTTTAGTAGTTCACCCATGGTATTCATTTGATCAAGGGTAAGGGTAGAGATATCCCAATTTGGAATAACTATGTCCTCATCCAGATCAATTTCTTCTTCTTCTTCTTCTTTACCCTTTTCCTTTAGAATGGTAGAAATAATTTATTTACCCTTATCTAAGACTTTAGTACTTGGTTGAGAATAGTCCACAAATGTCATTGTACTAGCTATAGATACACTTGGAATAGAAACAATTGTATAAATAGATAGACTAGCAACAAATGTAGGAATAGCACTAACAACATAAATAACTTTTTGTTGCTCAATCAAGCTTGATGATGGAGGAAATTTCTACTCAGTAGATGAAGTGATGGATACTTCAGTCAATATAAAAATCAACTGAATAGATCCAAATCTTGGTTGGGTGCTTGGTATAGTAGTGGTATCCACAAACAACTTGGTAGAATATTTCTTTCAGCCTAATTGCACTAAGGCTTTTCTTAGAGAGTGAGGAAATAAGGCCATGATTGCTACTGCAATTTTCTCTACATCAATTTCCTCAATGATTAGTATCTCTAGAAGGCTTCCTCTAGTAGCTTCTTATTCTTCCTCCTCATCATCCATATTGACATCATATATCTCATCATATTTTATTTCTACTTCTTCTTCCTCATCTTCATCATCCTTGTCATCAACATGTACAACAAGGTCACTGGGTTGATGCAATTAATAGAAGTTCTTCCAATTAGTTGCAGTTTCCTTCACCACATATTCAATGTCCTTAAGAAATATCATGCATTTTTTTAGCTTGAGAGTGAACTTCTTCTCATTTTTCTTGAAGGATTCCTTTACCTCCTTCTTATTGAGACTCAGTATAAGTTGCCTCAAAGTCTATTCAAAGATGTCTTTTGCAGTCTTCTTTTCTTTTTCCCATCTAGGTTTTACCTCCTCCATAAGTTCATTAGGAATTTTCTATGCAAACTCATATGTTGATTACTTCCATTTACCCAATTTTGTAATGAGTGTATCCTCTATTAGCCTTTTCTCTTTTTCATTCCTTGTCTCATAGTTGAGAAACTTGAAACATGCCATGCCATTTCCTTCTTCCATTTTCTTTAATCTTTCTTAAAGTGTAGGTGCAGGACTTTTGAAGATAATTTTCTATGCTTCATCTTCACCTAAATTCAACTTCTTAGATTTGGGTGGCCTTCTTGTAAATACAGCAAGGGAGGATTTGGTAGGTTTGGTTATGAAGAACTTCCCCTTCTTCTTGGGAGGATCTTCCTTCTTAGATTCAGATTCCTTTGCTGCATCCTCTTTATGATCATCTTCTACATCTTGTCCTTTTCCTTCTATTAGCATGAGAGTAGAACTTGCTTGTTTTGTGCTTTCATTAACTTAACTATTCTCTTCCTTCCTTTGTTTACTACTTGAGGAGCTTGATCTCAAGCTCAATTCTTTCCTTTTCTTCATCATATGTTTCAAAATAGGTGGTTTTAGGATCTTCATGATCATTCAGCAAAGCTTCTATAATATCCTTCGTGTCATCAATGTTAACCTTATAGTCTAGAGCCTTCACCCATGTCACTCTAGGTCTAACTGCCTAAATGTAGACTTTGTCACAGTCAACCATTAAAGAGATATCTTTCTCATTGTCTTCCACAAGACTCTTGGGTATCCTAAACCTATTTTGAATCTTCTCTTTGAATGATTCAAAATAATTATCCATGATTCTATCAAAATTTTCACTTGTTTCTACTATATACTCATTAATCTGGTATAAAACTAGAACATCCTTCCTCCATACTATTGTGCCTTTGGAAGGGAAAAACTTTTGGCCAAAGAAGAATAAACATTTAAAAAGAGAACCAAACTTACATGGGTTTTTCATTGACACTTTGATGCTCTCCATGTTCTTTTTGAATTGGTTCAACAGAAACTCAGCAAGGTTGAAGGATAGATTATTCTTCACCACCTTGTATGCAAGATCAACAACTTTGCATGATATAATGTTCAATTGACTAGAACTGTATATTTCATGTACAATCACATGTATGCTGAATTTCAGCTCCATGTCTATCATTCCATTTAACTTCATGCCTCTTCCATCCTATACAGAAAGAGTCATCTTGGTTAATTCAGCCTAACCTAAGGTTTTGGTCATCTTTTCTTTATTTAGTATTGGAAGCCCAATAATTCTATGAATCATTTTCTTAGTAATATGAATAGGTTGATCCAACCATAATTTCCCATTGTGAACATGAATTAGAATAAGTCTCATCCATTTGACTTGAAAATCCCTTGGCAAATGTGAAATGTGTGTTAAACCCTTAGTTTCCAAATATTGATGCTCAAGTTTTAATGCACTATCCACACACAGTTCCTTTAATTCCTTATACATTTATAGGGTTCTGAGTTCCATAATAGAACAATGATAAAATGAACAAATGTCATGCACGAGTAATACCATGGATAGAATTTGAGACTATACACCAGCTGGGTTGAGTGCTTCTACAATTGTTGGACTCAACTTGAAATTAGGTGCCTTGTAATTGACTCCATGAACCAACATTTTAGAACCTTTCTTGACTTTTTTTCTTGAAGATACCATTTCTTGGTAAGGTTTCTAAAAATGTGAGAAATCTTCAACAAAAAATACTCAAATCGCTAGGTGGCTTTGAATTTTCTTTCACAAATAACTATGAATATTCACAATGAAATAATACATTCAATTTCTTCATTTTAATGAATTTCCTTTGTTTAGCCATCATTAATGCTTTCTACTTCATAATTTCTTAATTATAGGTTGTCCTGTGCTCAATTTAGTCTTTAATGCTCATGAGACATCTGTAGCTCGATAGAGTCACCAACACTCAGTAGGAACTACCAACTCTATGTCTACAACCTAAAATAATATGAAACCCGACCTCTCTCAGTAAGGTCTCCTGCTTTTCATCATACTCGGTGATTCTTGTGCATCTTGAAAGTTGATATGGATCTTTCTTCTTGCTAAATGGAACTAATGTTTAGATGAAATTTTCTAAATCACAGTTCTACTAATCTCCATAAGGAACTAAGTTGAAATGATTGAAGCATCCAACTTGTTGGCCTAGTTTTTCACCTTTTAAAATTGTGCACAATTGTACTAAAAAATCTAGTTATCTTTCTAAAATAAGGGATTTTGCATCTTTCATTTTATTTTTCCTTCGAAAAAATCCCTATTTTTGTGTTACCCTAATGTTGGTTATGCCCTAACTTCCTAAAACTGGGTTTGCAATGTTTGCATTTTAAAGAATGTGCAAGAATTTCTAGAAAATCTTTTAAAACCTTTGTTTTATAAGGTTTTTTCCTAATTGCCTTTTAAATTTTGTTGCATTGTTTTACCTTACCCTAAGTCCCAATTTTTTTTTAACCCAAGGTCCTATTATAATATTTTAACCTTGCATGGGTTATGTTTTGTGTTTGAGTAATGACCAAATCACGATATGTCACTATAGCAAGAAGAGCATGTTTTAATTAATGCAACATGGTGAGAGAGTGACACTTGTGTGCAAGACCCAGTTATGGTAAATATTTACAACAAATTGATCACCGTCGATCAAATGTGAGATCAATGGATGTCATTATGTCACTAGTAGAAGTTGTGTGTTTTTTAACTATAGCAACATAACAATAGGACACATGGTACAATGGGCCCTTTTTCTCTTGTGGCTAGTGGAGTTGTCAAACAAGATGATAGATGTCCATATTTTATTTTTTGCTTTGTGGAGAGTGGTAGAAATAGCCCATACAAAGAGTTTTTGAAGGTTTTTGTTAGTGCAAGGCTCCAACTCTCAAATTTGTATCAATTGCAGGTAAAGAACTTGAGGAAAAATGTATTTGGTCATAACTATCTGATCTTTCAAAGATCATTGGTTGTCTCTTTTTCGCTAACAAAAGTTACATGAACAATACTCATAGTGAGATAGTGACAAAGCAACAGTGTCCCAGTGGGCCTGACATAGTTCATAACATAATTTTTATTTTTGTTGTTAGATTGACGATTGATCGAAGGTTGTTGCTATGTCACTAGCCAAGGTTACAAGATTTTTGAACATAGAAACATGGTGAAAAATTAACACATGGCATGGATGGCCCACTTTCAATTAAATATTAAAGTATTATCCTTGATTGTCAAATGCATGAAAGATCGATAGATGTCATTATGTCACTAATAGAAAATACTTGACCTTTAACCATAGAGACATAACAACGAATCAACATGTGTCTTATGACATGTAATAGTAACACAAAAAGTGCCAACAAGGTAGAAAGATATCTATGTGTCAAGATTTAATTAGTTTTACTACTAAGTCAGAGGGTTTGAAGCCAAATCAACATTTGATTTGTTTCCTAAACATTAGATTTTTGCGAATAGACGACCCTATTTCAAATTTCAAAAAGAATACCACTTTGTTTTCTTCAACACACTTATGAGAGTTAAAATCTTCTCATGTGAATTGATGCAAATTTATAAAAGAGAAAAATGAAATTTTTATTCAGCAAAGAGATTTTTGAGAATTTGTAGCATGGTATCTGTGAAAAATTATTTCTATTACTGTGCTGAGTCATGAGATTTTCTATCAACAATCTATTGTAGTGATAAAATAGGAAGTGGATAAGTCAAGTAAGTATCTCATCTACCTACAAATAGAATTATGGTATCCTCTAATTTTTATTCATAATGTCTCCAAAGAAGGTTTTTCCAAGGAAAATTAAATATGCTAGTAGAAATATTCATGATCATTTTTTGGAATAATTGAATCAATCTACCAATGACACCACACAAATAAAAAAGTTAATTCCTATGAACCCTAGGTTGAAATTTGTAGATGGTTGTTATGATAGGGGGGGGATTGGACCCAAGATACGACAACATCCATGACTAGCCTACAATTGTTCAAAAAGTGGTTTTCTAAAAGAAAATTATTCTCTCCTCATGGAAACATTTGGAATTTTGACCTAGGTAAGATAGTAGTCCCAAGAGTTTTCATGGACTCAAACCTCCTTACTACCATATATATAATCATTGATCCAATAACCTAAATGGTAACCAATGGGGATTATTTGGTAAAGATCCCTTCTGAAGAAATCCAAGGTGTTTTTGATCCCAAGGAATGGATCCCACTTCAGAATATTATGAGGTTATTGATTTCTAGGGTTTGGAGAAGGAATGGATCCCACTTCAGAATATTACGAGGTTATTGATTTCTAGGGTTTGGAGAAGGAATACTTGTGCCACAAGGATCATAGTAGACAAGGGGCATTGAGAGGACATCTTGCCACAATCAAAAATTTGATGCTTGTCATAGCCTCAAGTAAGGAAACTTTTAAAAACAAGTTCTTCAATTCCAAAGCCATATATATATACATGTCTTATATAGAGTTTTTGGTGAAGTTGAGAAAGAATTTATGCCCATAGGATTCATGTATATGATGGTACAAATTTCATCCTTTGTAGTTGATATTATCTTTGATTTTTCATCTTTTATAGTTGAATAAATTCATGTGGGTTTGATAGGAATTGGTAAAGGGAAAATTGAGAAAACTTTTGGTTTCTACTCTTTGTTGATATATATGTTTTTATTTAAAGGGGTTTAATATTTTGAAAAGGAAATGGTGTTGACAAGAGAGCATGATGGGGAGTCTCTGCCAGTTCAATTATGGAGTGTAGACATGACTTGGGATGTAGAGGAATTTTTTATAAGATTTGATAGATATTTCGCATCCAAGTTGAGGAAACATTTTTTTAAAGATAATCCTAGAATACTTAAGGTACTATTGGATTTTATTAGGCCCATGGATTACCCTAATAATTTGAAAGTCTCACATAGCTGGGAAGACATTATACCATATCTAGTGTCTATAGTTTTTAGAGTGTATGGATTCTAGGGAACTCCACATGTGCTATCCTACCAAGTACCTCTTAAGGTAGGATTGACTAGAATTCTATGCCAAATAGGTGGTTTGGAAGAGGCAAAGTTAACTAGTAGATCAAGGGGCTCTATTTTCCCATCCTGCACTGTGGCTCATCAATTTATAATTACAAAGTATGGTTGGTTATTTGTGTATAAGGTATTAATCCCATACAAAATGGTAGTCTCACATGCTAGGTTCAATGATAGTGAGGGATTCTTGAAGTTTTTAGACAAAGGGCTAAAGGCAAGGCTCACTAGTATGAGTTCTATGGTCCAAAGGATGTAATAAGAAATGAGTTCTCCCTCCAAGAACAAGAAATAAAGAAACAAAATGGAGAGTTTATTCTAGGATGTTGGAAATCATTAATTATTTTGAAAATGAGTATAGCCCATTAAAGGATACCAAGACATTAGCGAACAAAGTAAAGAAGTTGATGATAACTTTTGCAAAAATTATGGAGACTACAATGAGAAAAAGGCCCTCCTTATTAATGATTATCCTAATAGAGCAAGAGAGGTGATGAAGAGATTATCATTCACTCCTACAGTAGGTTTTGGACAATTGGTTATTTAGAAGAAACTTGGTTGCAGCATAGTCAAAACTATGGAGCAAACTATTGTCGAGGGGAAGCAAAAGGTTGGGTCAACTAGTAGTCTTTTAGTAAAAAGATCTCAACTTGAAGAAAGGCCTCTAGAGTCAGTTCCCAAGAGATAGAGATTGAAGGAAAAATAGTTATCACAAGGGCAATATTACACACCATCCCAATCTCCCATGCATATAGGAGAAGAATAGCTCACTAAAGAGAAAATTGAACAACTTGGATCTCTAGGGGGAGTTTTCATTACTACTACAAAATTGGAAGAAGGAAATTCCCAAGAACCTCTTATGCCTAGCCTTGAATTAACTATTGCCAATTTTAAAGGGAATGAGATAGATCCTATAATGGAATAGGCTAGCCATGAGTTTTTATCATATGACAACTTTATAAAGTCAAGGGCCTTTTACCAGTTTGCCTAGAGAACAAATTTGAGGTTTTTGAAGAAAGATGTAGTAAAAGGAAAGATGGATAGCTAGAAAAGAAGGACTCAATCATACAGGATGAAATAAAGGGTGAAATGATGCAAGAAGTCAGTAATTTGACTCCTAAAGAAGGAAGAAGAATGATCAGATCATCTGGAGTTCTATTGTTGCCAAATTGGGACATTGCAGATGCAATGGTGTTCAATGTTGTTACCAAGAAATTGAGTACTCATGAGGAAAAGAAAGGGCACTTAGTGGTGCTAATTTTAGTTAAGATCATGCTACTTTAGTCATCTGGTCTCTAAAAAGATGATCTAGAGAAAGCTACTTTCAAACTAGTGACTCTAAATTCATGGGAAATTTGGTTGTCAAGAGAGTAGAGGATACTCCAAATGAAGAGGCATTAGAGTTAAATGTTGAAATAGCTACTCTCACTTAAACCACTACTAGGAAAGAGAAAAGGTATATACTAGAGTTATAGGAAAAATATGAATGAGTCCCAGATGCCTATAATAAAGATGTCCAGAAGAGGATTGAGCTTGAAAATAAAATGACATGACATATATGACAGTCTAGTAGGCTCAAGATTGATTATCCTCCTCATCCTCCAATACCACCTTTCAAAAATGTCCCAATTATAAAAATTCATAACACCCCAGAAGAACCCCAACTCTACACAGCTGAGGAGCTAGAAAATGAAAAGAAAAAACTATATGCAATGCATGTAGAATTGTGCATCAAGCATGAAGACATAATTAGAGATACAATCTTGTATCTTGTGGAAAAAGCAGGTTGGCATTCCTTTTACTTAGAATTATTAAAATTGGTGGAGATATGGAATGAGTTAATGAATAATGAAGTAGCTTTAAGGCCAATTTCAGACAAGTGGATTTGTAGGGAAGAACACATCACTTCTTTTTATTGTCATGTGCTTGATTTTTCTAATGTGAGAGTTGAAAGAAAATTTGACCAAGTTACTAATATTTTGGAATTTGATCACAAAATAAACCTATTAAAAAGACAAATAAATAATTCTTTTGTCAAGTACTTGGGAAAGAGGTTTGATCTTTTTCTACATGTGATTAAAACTATAGGCTAGATAAGGGAAAAGGAGGAATGCACTAAAGAATTAAATGAATTAATGAGTACTAGGCTTAACATAGCTTTAAATGATGAAAAGTATATTTGATTTGCTATATCTACAAAGGAGGTGGTGCAAGTATAGTTATTTTTTATTCTTTTAAAAAATATTTTCAAGGAATAAGAAAGACTGGGAAAAGTGTCTTGAGAAGGTAGCAAGAAATTTTTAATTTCAATTAGCCTAATTATATATTGTTTAAAAAGTAGGTAACTAATTACTCACCAGCAATATAGTTATTGTAAGAAGCATTGACTAGTATAGAAAAGGTACAATTGGTTGATGTGCCAGTTCAAATAGAAGGAATAAATGAAGACCAACCAATTGCAACCGTCAATAGGTCAGTTTAAACTAATAACATGGTAGAGGATCAACCAATTGTGATAAATATCTAGAACATAGAACCTGGCATATCAAGTGCAAACCAAGTGGTCCCACAGTTGGAAGAACAAAAATGCAATAGAACCAATCACTAGAGGCATCGAATCAAAAAGCAATTGTTACAACAAAATTGGTTACATCATGAGAAGATGAATGATAAAGACATTCTATTGTAAAGAAACAAGGAAGTGCCAAAGTTTTTTCTTTTGTGAAAGTGACATCTATGTTCCCTTTGTAAATATTTTTGTGCTAATGATAGTTGTCCTTTTACCTCTAAGCCTGAATCTTGTTGCAACTCATGCTATATAAGTGAGTTTCCAAGGTTGGAGGATGGTCCAAGATCTATGCAATTTTTTTCTTATGTTATTTTGGAGTTGGTCCATTGAGTCTTTATGTCAAATTCTATGTATTATCTCAATTTCTCATACTGAGAATATAATTGAATCCTAATTGATAAGTTCTCATGTCTTGAATTATTCTAGAGTTTATACCAATATTGTATTATTTTCAAGGAGACTTAATACAAAAGGAGTGTTCTGCCATATCTATTTTCTCTAAATTTTGTCTCCATTTTTATGTGCTAGTTATGTTGGGATTGAATGAGTAAGATTCATACAATTTAATGCAACTATGATAGGTTGTATATCAATTTTTTGTTTCTTTTAATTCAAGTAAATAAGTAAGTGCTTAAATAAGTTGATAGGATTTCCAATCATATGAAAGGGATGTTCATAATAATTGGGTTTAGGGTTAAATGATGATAGAATTAATTGTAAGGCAATTAGTTATTTCAATTTTTTGTTGGGTAGACTTTATATCCCAATGGATAGGGCACTAATCATCTATTTAGATGCAAAATTTTAAATATCATTTGGTTGCATAAAGCATAATTTTATATCAAATCAATTTTATTTTTTAGTATGAAGAAACAATTGTTGGTCAACACTTATTTGCAATAATTATCTATGTGTCATAGTTAGCTACTATAATCAAGAATTATTTGCAAACCTAAGAGTAATTGTGACCATTTATACTATAGGGTATATATTTGAAGAAAGAGAATATTAGTGAGTGAAGTGTGAAGAAATATCCCATATATTCCATCCCTAAGGTGCACCTTCCTAGGTCTTATAGAGCCTAAAGTGTAGAGAATCCTTGTGATTCTATTACTATTGGTCTAGATCTAAAGAGATTTCAGTTGAATATAGGAATTAGCTAACCCTTAAACTGATCTTATCTTCTAAACCTTGGTATTAGGTATTTTATTGCCTAGTAGTTTTGAAACACCAACAAAATGGTGACTCTTTTGGGAAGTTAATTAAAGAAAAGAACTCCAAAGTTCAAGAATCTCTTATGTAATTCCTTATCTGTCATCATAGTCTATTATCTTGTAAAATTATGCATGGATATTAGTTTTTTCTGAGCAAAAAATCTTGAGAATCTAAAAGCCCTAGTACCATGTAAGTTGTTTGACATAGAAAAGGTTTGTAAAGTGCCTTATTGGCCACATAGAGCTATTTTCTGAAAGTATACAATATAAAATAAATTAAAGTTGGGCCCCTTTTTTTCATATTTGTTTCAAGACAAATTTCTCTCATAAAGTTCCTTGTCCTTTATCCAAATAAAAGATATTTTCCCCTAGTGGGTGATGACTTAGTCTTAGGTTTTTTTATTAGTGCTTATTTTAAAGTGAAAGATGGTTGATAAGAGGAAAAATATGATAGATTATGTAAAAGAAAACCCAGATATCTCATTCTATATAGATTTACCAAAGGGTGGTAGAAAGAATTGGCCTAACAAGAAAGGGGAATCCAGTCATACTTGGAAACCTAAAGATAGCCCACAATACCAACCCTCAGCTGAGAAAGAGATTTCATCCCATAGATCTGAATCTAAAACCACTAGGTTCTTAGGTAATGTTTTCATGATGCCTTATCATGAAGAGGGACTTTACCAACACAAAATGGTATCATCTCTAGGAGATACTATTTTTCTAATTCAGTGTTGTAAAAGAGATGAACCAGTGTCTCAAACCTAGAATTATTCAATCCAATAGACCAAATCTTGAGAAAATCTCTTACATTGAGAGAAAATTGATAGATTTGGATATTTTGTAGAATCTAAAGCAACAAACATAGACCATGATGATTTGCATTTTGAGGTAGAAGTATTTAGAAGAGAGATTGCTAAAGAAGAAGCCAAAAGCATTTGTTTGGAAAAAGAGAAAGATCAAATCACCATCAACACTCTAATTGAGAGAGAAAATCTTCTTAGGAGAATGGCTACTCTGAAGGAGCAGAACAAAAAACTACAAGAGAGATCCTCCAAAGTACATTCAGATGTATTTGGAGATGTTGAAGTTTTAAGGTCTAAAGTACAAGAGCGAGAGAATATCATAAAGGAAAAAGAAGGTCTTATCTTAGCCCAAGTCCTATTGTACAAACTTATTGAGCCAGGACTTATACATCTAACTACAAAAGCCTCTGATGAAGGAAAATAGAAGGTTGTAGGAATACAAATAAATGAACCTCAAGCTATCCCAAATAAGTTTGCAAATCCTCCCATGTCTAAAGTGGATTTATATTCAAAAAAGGCTAAGAAGGAGAGGGAGGATTTAGGTAAAGAGTTTGGGAAAATTAAAAATGAAGCACAAGCAGCAGAAATTGGAAGGAAGATACAATTTATTAAAACTAATTTTGCTTTACCTTCAGGGCCCAATATGTCCTCACAAGCCACACCTTCTATTCCCACTTGTGGACCAATAATACCAAGCCAAAATGTTTCTTAGTCATCTCATGCCTCATCTTCTACCACCAATATTCAAATCCCTACTATTCAGTAAACACAACAACCTCACATTCCTGTCCAAAATCAAACAATTGAAGAAAGTACATCAAATGCTACTAGTTTTAAAAGAAGACCCATATATATGGAAAAGTATAGACAAATTTCCTTTCTAGACATTCCTAGGTTCCCATGTCTTATTTCCAATGATCTAAGAGATAAGGTTATAAAGTTTCCAAGAAACAATGCCATTACTAGTGAAGAGCACCTAAGAACATTTGTAGACATGCTCAATGATTATAAAGTGGAGCATGAAGATGTGTTCATGAAGTTGATTGTGCATTATCTATTGAGGATGCTAGGGATTGGTTCAAAAGGTTGCCAGATGACAACATTAGTTCATAGAGTGACTTGGAGAAATCTTTTAAAGAGTGGTATAGAAATAATACCAATGTTGGTTTTGTGTTGAATGAATTCAACAATATAAAAAAAAATCAAGATGAATCCACTTTTGATCTCAATGTGACATTTCAAAAGGGGATGTATAAGCTCTTCCAAGTTATGAGACTTGGTGAAGATGTATGCCTCACAACATATTTCAATGCTTTTGATAGCAAGATGACATACATATTAAGGGATAATTATCCTAAGATTCTAAAAGATGCTTACAAGATGGTAGTGAATATTGAGAACAATAAAAAGGCCTCTGGTAAGCTAGGAAGAAGAGATGACCCCAATTTTTTTAACCTGAGAAGTAATAAGAAAGAAGATGATAAGCCTATTGCAGGTAAGAAACCTAGGGAGTGATTTTAGAATACTTGTTGTGTTCTTAGTTGGTTGAAACCAACCAATGGGGCCCACTTGGGAGGTAGAATAGATTCATTTCTTGCAATTTCCTATTTTCAAGATAGATTTATTGTATTAGTCCTGCAGCATTGTTGCTATGAAAGTTCCTACAACACTTGTGAAAAATGATCATGGTGGATGTTTTGAGTTGTTAACTAGTTTAGATTTTTTTTCCAAAGCTTTATATTGTTACCTATTGCTAGTCCAAGTCTATTTACTATTTTTTCATAGTAGCATAGATTCCTTTCATGCATTTTACTTTCTTACAACATAGGTGTTAATACTCTTAAAGGAACTTAGTGCACATACTATTCTAACACATTTCAAGTCCTACATCCCTGGGTTGACAATTCAAGTGTATTTCATGATGGAATAGGTAGTCTTCAGAATAGATATAGTATCCTCTAGAAGACAATGGCGTGATTATCTTCATCTATTGTGAAACTTTACATTTTTGGTTTCGTTGCCAGGGATGGCGTCAAACTGGGAACCTTCATGAGTCCCTTATTTTCATATTAGTTTGTTAGCTAAAAACTGCAAAGTTGTGGGCTTGATTAATAAGTCATCAATTCAATTGCATGCATTGAAGAGGAAGATAACAAGATGAATATGAAAGATTTCTTCCACAAGAGTCTGTTAATTTGAATTAAGAAATTGAAGAAGAAGTTGAGTTGCTTTTTGAGGATGCAAGCCCTAATTTTCTTGCAAGATCTTCCTCTAGAGCATAACCCTTAGACACAAACGGTCTTCAATCTTTTGCTAAAATTTTGGCCAGCTTTCTTGATAGTTCTGGTCCAAATTCACCTATTGTTAACAATCCTATAGCCATCACTCCTTTTTAGCAGCAAAATTATAATCAAATACCTCCAATAATGGCACATCCTACTTTTCCATTTCCTCTTCCAAGCCTCATAACCAATGCTAATCTCAAAAATATACCTATAGCTACTCTTCCAAAGTTCTATGGCCTTGCAACTAAGGATCTTGATACTTTCCTATTTGATCTTAACATACTTTGTCATACCTTTGACTATGACATTGATTCTCATAAGCTCAAGTTATTTCTAGCAACACTAAAATAATCAATCTTACAATGGTTCATGGGCTTAGGAGCCAATGTAGCAAGTACCTAGGATGAAATGCAAACTCTATTTTTGGAGAAATACAAAGAGTATGACAAGGGGAATGATCTAAGAGGAGATAATATGTTTGGATTATCATAAAAGGAGGATGAAACATTGGAAGACTATCTGCAAACTTTGTTTCTAGAGAAACACAAAGAGTATTACAAGGGGAATGATCCAAGAGGAGATAATATGTTTAGATTATCATAAAAGGAGGATGGAAGACTATGTGTCACATTTCTTGTATACACTACAAAAGAATCTTCAGCATGTAATGGTGGAGGATTCATAGAAACTAGTCTTCTTAAGAGGGTGAACGATAATTGTCTGGAAGTTCTAGAGCTAATGGCTGGTGATGATGTATATCAATACTCTTTAGATGACCTCAAGAAAATTTGTCTGAACTACTCAAGGTAAACTATGAAGAAAGGTAGAGGACATAGGTCCATAGCTACTAAAGGGATGAGTCTAGGTATTTAAAAACTCGAGATATCTAATTGACTCTCATATTTTAATCAAGACATCATAAATGATGACACTACACATCTCAACACAATGATTGCAAAGAAGAAGCATACATAAGCTAAGGTGGAGTTAGCTAAGTACTATCCACACTACCAAAAGTAGAAGAAAGATTATCAATGCAAATTGGTCACTAGTGTGGAGAACCAACATCTTCCAACTGAGTACATCAAGATAGAAGGAGAGGATGAGCAAGTATTCTTTGTTGCTTAATGCAATCCATGGGTCTCACATCAAGGTATGCCTCAAGACCCTTTACTAAATTCAAATCCGTATGGTAATCAATGGAAAAACTATAATGTCTAAGGTCCTCCACAATATACTCAACCTAATTGGAATAGTGATTGGCTAAATAATACACAACAGCCTCAATGGCCTCAGTACTCCCAATATTCCCTTCCAAACTAGCAAAATAACCAGTAGTCTAACTAGCCAAATAGTAAATAGTAGAATCAGCAAAACCAATAGCAACCATCCCAAGGGAATTGGTAGTCTATAAACCAATGGAGAGGACCTCAGCAATGGCCTAATAAAAATCTTGGTAATCCGCAGCTACCACCTCTAGTCCAACAACCTACACTAATGCCACCACCTACAAGTTCTAGAGCTTAAAAGTAGACCGAGTTTTGTGCACAACCTCAGCTATATCCAAATAACCAACAACCACAAGAACCCATATATTCTACTGATGCTTAGTAATACCTTTCTTACGCATTAAATATTGTAGATATACATTTGAGATCTAGTAAAACACTACCAATGCCTAAATTGCCTCTCATAACTGAAATACTAGATACTCATGTAACATTAGTCCCGACAACTTCTCTACCACAAATAGTTGACACAACCAGTGTAACTAGCTTAGCTCAAACCCAAATGATATTTAAAGCTCCTTTTCCACAAAGGCTCATACAAAGTAAACTTGCACAAACAAAGGAATAATCTATTGACATCATTGATCAGCTAAAGCACATGCATGTCTAGATTCCTTTATTCCAAGCTATTAAAGATATTCCTATTTATGGTAAATTCATTAGAGAAGCCTGTCTGAAAAAGCTTAGGAGAAAGAAAAAGGACCCAACCATAGTCCATGTTATAGGATAATTGGTAGATATTATGTTAGGAAAATTGGTTTTTCCTAAATATTTTGATCCAAGAAGTTCAGTTGTGAATGTGATTATAAATGGTCATTCTGTTAAAAATGCTTTGATTGATCTTGGTGTTGCTATAAATATTATGACTAAGGATACTATGAAAAATTTTAATATAGAAAGATTAAGGACTACCCCAACAATTTTGCAACTTGCAGATAGTTCTATCATCACTCTTGATGAGGTGATAGAAGACATAGTAGTAACCCTAGACTCTCTAGAGTACCTTGTAGATTTTATGATTTTGTCCCCAAAATTTAACTTATCTAGTTACCCTATTGTCTTAGGATGACCATGGTTAGCTGAACCTAATGCAAATATAAGTTGTAGGTTAGGGAGTATAACCATATCAAATGGACCGAAAATAAAAAAATTTGACCTGTATCCTCCAACACAAACCCAATTAGGTTTAAGCACATCTGTATGGCTAGATTTAGGGGATGGAGAGGAAGAGTTAAACTCTATAAGACAACTTATGATGTTACATAGACAATCTTTTCTAAAGTTGTAGGAGGAGGATTCAGTAATTTAGAGTATTCTTAATAATACTTGTGTGGTAGATAAGGATGTATCTAATAGTTTTGTGTTGGAACTACCTCCATATAAGGAATTTAATGAGAATTATTTTCTACCCAAGAAGCCAGATGACACAATGCAAGGTAGGAGAATCCCCAAAGGAGATGTCCTAGCCCCAAACTATACAACCACATAGAGAAAACACAATAGAAAGAAACAATAATGCAAGATCTGATACCAAATTACAATTCTTGATTCATAGATAGATAATTGATTACATGCAATATGCCTAGCTATAAGGCCTTCCAAGATAGGGCCAAATACAAATAGAAAATTACAAAATCAGTTCTGTAGGATCCAACGTGATCCAACTTAAAGCCAATCTCAACTAGTCTAGATACATAATTGGATAAGAACACCAAGAAAAATCCATAATTATACCCACAGGTCCACCAAGAGATCCTCTAGTTCCTAAGCTATAGCTCTAGCTCTACAAATTTTCATCTATCATTCATTCCAGCTCCACTCTTCACTAATGCAATCTCAAAGCTGAACTCTGCTCTCATATTTTCTTAGATCCATTCTTCTATAGTATCACTAAGATCAGAAATTTTCATAGGGTCCAATCTTCTTGGATGCATCTTCCAAAATTTTAGCAAACCCTAAGCAACAAATCCACCAATCCAGAAGATCAATCAGATCTACTTCTCCAACTCAAATCCTACTGCAAACTACCTTAGCTTCAACGATCTGTCTACACACTCAGAAACAACCTTCACTCTAATACCACTTGTTTTAGTGCAAGGTAGGACTATCCCAAGACTCCTTATACTAATCTAACCCACAAGTCATCCCATAACAAAACTTAAATAAAAATACATAAATTAAATGCCACAAGTCAACCTGCAACAACAATTAAATGTCCAAAAATTGGTATCCATTTAAAATCACGATATCTCCTAGCTCTGATTAAAATAGAACTTTTTCTTTGAATCATAGGTAGGAATCTAGGTCCTGTACAACTCATTAAATGTTCAAAGGCTAATTCCTCAAGGAAAATTGTGCATCCATCTTGAAAGTGACCCATAGAAACCTATCGTGCAATCTACCAGAAATCAATACTATAAGAGAATTACCATATCTCCCAACCTATAAAGAGTTAGAACTTGAACACTTGACACAAGGAATTAATCTAGGCCCTCTTAAAACCCTGAAGTATGTAGCTTTTCATTCATTAAATAAAATTAGTTACATTCTCTACAATAGGCACCCAAAAACAGCAAAAAATTCAATTCTGACAGCAAGGTTCAAACAATTCAAACTTCAACTCAATCCATCTAATCTCCATGAAATTGTGAGGAAAGGTTCCCTCTCCAACACATCCCTAACCATGAAAACATATCTCCACAAAAATCCAAGCTTGATGCTCCTCAACACTCAACCAAAATCTCTTCAAACATATAGGATTACAGGAAAGCCTAGGATGCTCCTACATCACCAGACATTATCCATCAGCTTTTACCATGTGAACTAGATACAAGTCAGATCTCTCAAATTTCTATGGTTGATCTCACAACTACTATTGAGTTTTCAAAACATCATAATCTTTATGATAATCACAAACTGCCTCCCAAATAGATGAAACAGTTAACAGAGCTTCTTCAAAAACATGAAAAGGATTTTGCATGAGACTATGGGGATATGAAATGGTTAAGTCCTACATTATGCACTCATAGAATATATATCAATGAAGGGTTCCTCACACTCTATTAACCCTAGAGAAGGATTAATCCATCACTCAAGAAATAGTTAAGACTAAACTACAAAAGCTACTTGATGCTGGTTTTATATACCCTATATCTAATAGTAGATGGGTCTCACATCTAGTTATAGTATCTCAAAAGGGAGGGTAATAGAAAATTTGTGTAGATTATAGAGAATTGAATAAGGAAACCAAGAAAGATCATTTTCCTTTACCCTTTATTGATCAAGTTCTAGACACTCTGGCTAGTAAGAAATATTTTCCTTTTCTTGATGGGTACAGTGGTTATAATAAAAAAAAATATAGCTCTAGAAGATCAAGATAAAATCACATTTACATGCCCATGGGGTACTTTTACTTATTTTATCTTGTCATATGGCCTGTGCAATGCTCCCCCAACATTTCAAAGTGTTATAATAAGCATTTTGATTGATATATCACATGACTACATGGAAATATGCATGGATGATTTCATAGCATTTGGAGTCATCTTTGACAAAGCCTTGATGAACGTTGAAAAGGTTCTTGCTGATGCAAAGAACATAATCTATCACTCAATGCTGAGAAATGTTTCATGCTTATGCAAGAATTAGTGGTGCTTGGACATTTTATATTAGCTATAGGGATACAAGTGGACCCATCTAAGATAGAGGTAATTCTAACATTGCCCATACCTACAAAATGAAAGGATGTAAGATCTTTTTTAGGTCATGTTTACTTTTATAGGCATTTCATAAAAGATTTCAGTAAAATAGCTAGTCCTTTTTATACACCATTGACTAAAGAAGTTGAATTTGTTTGGACACCTGAATGTAATGAAGCCTTCCTATAGCTTAAGAAACTCCTCACTACAACACTAGTTCTAAAGTGACCAAATTGGTCAAATTCCATTTCATATCCATACTGATGCATCAGACTATTCTATAGTTGTTGTATTAGGACAAAAGCCTTCTAACCTTGAAAATGCAATCTACTATATTAGCAAAAGCCTCGATGGTCCTAAACTAAACTACATAGTAATTGAGAAATAAATTTTTGCTATAGTTTATGCATTGAACAAATTTAGACATTATGTAACTAGATATCCTATTTTTGTTCATACTAACCACTCAGCTATAAGGTACTTAATGAACAAAATTGTTGTAACTGGTAGATTGGCAAGATGGCTCTTATTGTTGTAGGAGTTTGATATTACCATTTTTGATAAGCCAAGAAAGTCCAACATAGTTGTTGATTATTTGTCTTAATTGCACAATGTTGATGAAGATCTTATTCTAATTGAATACACCTTTTTAGATAAGCACTAGTTCCACATAGCAACTCATACACCATGGTATACAAATATAGAAAACTATCTTGTTGCAAATAGAATGCCCTCATACTTCTCTCAAAAATATAGGAAGAAGCTAGCAGAGAAAAGTTTTCATTATTCATGGATAGATAACAATCTCTTCTATACTGGACTAGATCAGGCCATGAGGAGATGTGTCAGGGGGGATGAGTTATATGACATACTACATGTTTGTCATGAAAAACCATGTGGAGGCCATTTTGTAAGAAAAAGAATAGCACTAAAGGTACTTACAACTATATATTATTGGCCAACATTACATAAGGATGTAGAAAATTAGGCAACCAAGTGTAAGAAATGCCAGAGGATGGCTCGCCCAACCAAGTTAGATGAGATGCCACTCAATCTACAGATTATTATAAAACCCTTTGAAAAGTGGGGTATGGACTTCATATGTCCAATGACCCACCATCAAATGGAAAAGCCTACATATTAGTATGCATAGATTATTTAACTAAATGGGTAGAAGTTAGGGCAACAAAAAATGCAAGATGTGAGAAAGTAGCTAGATTCTTATATGAGGAAATATTCACATGCTACGGAGTTCACAGAGAACTTGTCATAGATGAAAGTGCCTAGTTCACATAAAACCTGATCATTGAAGTTAAGAAAGAATACAATATAAGGCACCAAAAATCCAATCCTTATAACCCTTAGGAAAATGGACAAGCAAAAGTCACAAACAAAGAAATTGAAGCCATTCTAACCAAGATAGTGCAAATACATAAGAAGGATTGGAGCGGTAGGTTAACTAAAGTTGTCTAGGCATACCAAACTACATGGAAGAAAACAACTAGATTCACTCCATTTGACCTTGTGTATGGAAAAGTAGCAATGTTTCCTATTGAATTTGAACATAAAATACTATGCATTACTTTGAAATTGAACATCAGTCTTACTGTAGCACAAGAAGAGAGACTTCTCCACTTGAACTCACTAGATGAAATGAGAAAGATAGCTTTTTAAGAATAGAGATCATCAAACAATAGAAAAAGTAGTGGCATGATGCACATATCAGTAATAAAAAATTCCAAGTGGGAGATTGGGCTCTCCTATATGATTCTTGTTTCAAAGAGAATCCAAAAAAATTGTAGACTCAGAGGCTAGTGCCTTATGAAATTTAGTATGTATTAGACAATGGAGTAGTCCAACTGACAACCATTGATCTTATCTAGTTCAAATTTCTTGTAAATGGCCATAGGTTGTGCCTCTATCATAAACCACATACCAAAGATGAGTTCCTCTAGTAATTCTAACTAAATAGTTTACTAGCTCCTAAGAACACAGTTCCTATAGTAGAGGGTGTAAACCTTCTTCCTGTAGTCCTAGCATGGAAAACTCTTAATGAGAAATCATAATAAAACCTCATTTCATGCGAGGTCCATTCTTTCATTAGTTTTTCTTTTTCTTCATATCAACTCATCTCATTTCTTTATCTATCATCTACTCACACTCCATGTCACCCACAAGTTTTGTTTTTACTACTTTTAATAAACCATACTGTTAGCACCTTTTCTATGGTCATTAGACTTTTCCACCTGATCAATTTGCATGTGGATGTACACTATAATTTTTACGTAAAAAATTTTTACTCCTTATTCATTTTTAGCACATTGGTTTCGATATTTATATATAAAACTTCATTAAATGTATCATATAAGCCTTAAGCCAGTTTCTCATTCCTATGCTAGAAATTTTAAGTGTGGACACTTGTCAAAATTTAGTGGAGGGCTGAGAAAGCATATTAATTTCCAAATTCCATCTCCAAATCACCTTATTTATGTCCACATTATAGGTTGTATTTTGGTAGCGGTCTGATTTTAATTTTTAAAATCTTTTTGTATCGGTTGTACCTTTTTATTGCAATTTTAGGAAAGATCTCCTGTGTTTGACATATTTAAAAAGAACTATGATTTATAATGAGAATACTTCAAATTAAACCTTGATGTCCTTCATAATTAATTGCATCATTATTTTACATGCCAAACATAATGGAGTCTTGTTAAGAGAATGTGGTATCAACATTTCTAGATAAGATCAATTTGAAATTCTGAGAAGAGGGTATTTACAGAAGTGTCAAAGGGGTAAAATTTATTAGGATGATGAGAATAGAAGAATTTGAGGCTAGGAATTTTTAAGATGGGAGGAAAATTGTGAAGACATGAGCTAGTTTTTCATAGTATTCTACTTGTGGATGTGGAAGCGGTCCGACAATTTCATGCCTATGGATGGCTTGGCTATTTCTTACAACTAACTAAGCTCAATGAAGAAGTAGCAATGGATTTTATGAGAACATTTAATGAAGGGGAATCCATAGTATGGGGATTAAAAATAATTTCTACTGAGGAGTGAATAGTAGAAGTCATAAGACTACCAGCTAATGGGGAGCATTATCCAAATGAACATGACGTCAAGTCATCACGGGCACAGTTCTCTCGGTCAGGTGACCCTCTACTAGACATTTCAAAGAAAGGGTGTAAAAGACTCTCTCTTCCAGCTCTATATCTAGAATTGGCAACCCATATCATTAGGTATTTGACCTATAAGGGTAAGTTTTCAAACTTGCATGCTCACCATTTTAAGCTACTTAGTTGTATAAGACATAACACTCAAGTTAATGTCCCTAATTTCCTTTATAATATGTTGTGTATTAGCGCTGAAGAAACTTAGAAAGGAAATGCAAATTCTATTTCTCATCATACCCTCATCAAACTTTTAGTTGAAAGGTCTCTTAGGGATTCCTCCCCTATATTGTGGGTAGAATTTATTAAATTTAAAACCTTGCAGCCTCAAGCCAACCCTATTCCACAAAATTTAGGGAATGAGGAAGAAATTGCAAACTCTAGTCAGAAACTGGTTGAAATAGAAAAAGGACCAGAATTACCTTCTCCTTATAAATCTTTTGAGCCTATTTCAATGGGTGATATCCCTAGCTCTTCTAGAGATAAAGACAAGCATAAGGTTGGTAAAGAGAGCTCTAATCTTGAAAACGAAGCCCAAAACCCTTATGTTGAAGTGAAAAAGAGAAAAAGGTATATTCCTATAGCAACCACTCTTGTAGCATCTACCCCAGTCACACCTAAACCAAAGTGTACCCAAAATATAGTAGAAGTTAAAGAGGTTCCTATGCATTGAAGCCCTTGCATGAGAGGTCGAGTATCCCTAGTTTCCACTAAAAACCTAAATGCTTAAATTTCAAATTTTCATACAAAATCAATAGTTAGGAATATTTTAGATAACTCTCCTATATAGTTGGAACCTGCAAATGTGGGAACAAATAAATATAAGTCTGTTAATGAAATGCCACAAGGAAATTAGGAAATGTGTGAGCTGAACCCTACTGTTGTCTCCAAAAATGCCCCTGGAAATGATCGACCTACTTCGCCACCAGTCCTTGTTTATTCTAAAGTTTCTATCATGCCCTATAGATCCTCTTGGTATACCCATTACTTCTAGCAAGTTGCTAAAGAACAGAAGAAGAAATCTAAGGCTCAATAATTCCCTTCATCCACAATTTAATCTATATTATTTGGTTTGTACAATCACTTCATTTTTCAAAAGGCCTTGTGGAGGTAAGAAAGAGACGAAATGCAGAAAGTAATATTTGAAAAAGATGAGGAAATTGAGTCACTAAAAGAGCAACTTGAGAAATAGAAACAACGAATGAATAAATCTTTAAAGATAGCTGACTAGGTACTAGGCTGTAGACCACCACCCAGGGTGTATTCCCTTTGTCAAAAGGAGAAAATTTTGCTATTCTAACTGATGGTGAAAATAAAGGATGTTGATTATGAATTTAAAATTGCTCAAGATTTTTGCAATGTGCATCTGACTTTTCCTTCATGGCAGAAGAATTTGTTGTGTGAACTTTATTTACATAATTTCATAATTCCACATGAGATAGAGTAGAATCCTCTACTTTACATAGGGGATGTTCACCTTAGAGCTTTAATGTCCTAGATGCACAACAAGAAAAATTATGATAGGTAGTTAGATACCTATAGAGATCTTGAGAAATTTGAACCATTACCACTACAGGTTGAATCACACAAGCCTAGTGACCTTCTAAGATAATAGTTCAAATTGACTTGTGGAAGATAGAAACCATAGATTAGGGAGAAGGAATTTGTAGAAAGAGAAAAGGTTTATAGAGAGTACCAAACACTTCCAAATTTTACATAGAAAAGAGCTATTATAGGGCTTAAGAGCTTATGGAACTGACTGCTACAAGCTTTCAAAAAGGAAAAACCACATAGTCCTATCAATTATGAGGTAGCTGTTTATAGGGTGGCCAATTTTATACAACTAGGAAGACAAATCAGAAAGGAACTATGGATATCATTGACTTTTTAGACTCCTAACCTTCTTTGGCCTCTTTATGACAATGATGCTACAAGACAAGATCCATTGGTTGAGGAACACATGGGTGAACATTGGAAGCATAGCACAGGATTATTCTACACTTTCAAAAGTGGGAAGCAAGGGAAAACTATAGTGGGAGACTTTAGAACTATGGCAAACAAGTATAATGCTTGAGGACAAGCATTTGAATAGTGGGGGGCAGATGATGAGGCATATTAATTTCTTAATTTTGATATAGATTTTTATATTTTGTACTTACACTTTGTATTTTGACAAAAAAAAATCCAAAACATTTGTGTAAATATCTTGTGAACTTATGCCAGAGACAGCTAGAACTTACTAAACCTATGGGTAGTGTGTATGACATACTTTGCTTAATACTATACATAGAATGTAGTATTTTATATAAATATTTTAAGCTATGTTCTAATATTTGAATAAGAGTAGGAATGTTATCTTGCATATGTGTTTTAGATGTTTCTAACTTTTAGGAAATGAAGAACGACACAAAGGGTGGTGATTATTGCATTAAAGGAAGCAAAATGATGGAGACCAATCATGGCAAGGAAATCACTATTCAGTTCCTATGGATAAGCAATGCCTGCAGAGGAGTTACTGTTCTAAAATCTCTAGGAAGACCCGACTTGCTATTTTTCTTACAAGTTGTTATTTTGTTGCTTAGTAATGAATGTACATGTCATGGTTGATCTTTCACCTTCTTTTATGGCGATGTTTGTTCAAGATTTTTATGTCATGCTTTTAATAAGTATCCTATCCTCTATATAATGGATTTTGATCATCTTAGTAAGTAAGTAATGAGAAAATAGACAGTGCAGGTTTAAGATTCAGAAGTTACTCTTTTTCTATTCTTCATAAATTATTCAGCTGATGTAATCAAAGAAGGATTTTGATAGAGTGATTTTGGAATACTTGTTGTGTTCTTAGTTAGTTGAAACCAACCAAGGAGGCCCACTTGATAGGTCAAATAGATTCATTCCTTGCAATTTCCTATTTTCAAGATAGATTTATTGTATTAGTCCTACAACATTGTTACTGTGAAAGTTCCTGCAGCACTTGCATAAAATGATCACGTGGGTGTTTTGATTTGTTAACTAGTTTAGATTTTTTTTCCAAATCTTTCTACTATTACCTATTTTTAGTCCAAGTCTATTTACTATTTTTTCATAGTAGCATAGATTCCTTTCATGCATTTTACTTTCCTACAACATAGGTCTTAATACTCTTAAAGGAACTTAGTGCACATACTGTGCTGACCCATTTCAAGTCCTACATCCATAAGTTAACAATTCAAGTGTATTTCATGATGGAATAGGTAGTATTTAGAATATATATAGTATCCTTGAGAAGACAATGGTGTGATTATCTTCATCTATTGTGAAACCATACAGAAACTATCAAGGTACATATGCCTAGAAAGAAATCATAATTTGATGTCATCAAGAAAATGGTAGGGCCTACCACTCAAGTACTATCAGCTCCAAGTATTTCTACTAAGCCTACTATTTATGATCATGTTGACATGATATCCATGTTATCTCATATTACTTTCAAAGTGGTAAGAATAGAGGAACATAAGAATAAGGCTCTTGCTTGATTGGGTGGGATAGAAAGTGGTAATATTAGTGAGAAAAAGCTCGCACTCATGCAATAGACACCACTTGTAATAGAAGATAGTGGAGTTACATCCTAAATACCCCAAATGTATTTGGATAATTCTTATGTAGCTTACTTATAGGATATTTATCATTTCTTCCTAAGTTTGATCATAAATGGTAGAACCTTAAAAAATTGCATGATAGATTTAGGAGCATCAAACACCATAATTCCTTTCAAAGTTATGGAAGCCCTTGGCTTAGAAGTAGACACCAAATAGGGTAGATGTAGAGCAATAGATCCAAGGAAAGTACATGCTATAGGTACCATTAATACATTATCTTTTAAACTAGTTGCCTATCCTGATGTTAAAATGATTGTGATAGTCCTTCTAGTTGATATTCCTCCCCATTATGGAATGCTACTCTCCAAAAAAATGGAGTACTACGATGGGAGGTAGCCTGCAGTGTGACTTGTCATATGTTACATTTCATATAGGAGATAAGGCTATCAAGATTGATAGAGAACCAAGGGTCACTTATGTTTTTGAAGATAGTGTTGAAAAAGATGCCACGTATTTCTTGGATACAAATGTCAATGCATTTAGAGTTGTATTGGTCATTCAAGAAGTTGAGAAGCCACCACCACTGATTGCACAAGAGGTGACTTGTTGTATGGACTCATAGATGTTATGGACTATGTTTTTGATGGAGCCAATTCTAAGGAAGGATCATGAGTAGGGGTGATATTTATATCTTTAGAGTAAAATACATTTAGATATTCATTTACTCTAAATTTTGCATGTACCAATAACATTTTTGAGTATGAAGAACTTTAATTAGGATTAAATGTTGCAGTGAGCCATGGAATTAAGAAAATACATGTTATTGGGGATCTTAATTAATTGTTTCTCAAGATAAAGTATATGTTTCAAAAACTAAAAGATTAAAATAATATAGAAATGTTGTCTAGGATATATGATGATGCTTTTGGAATAATATAGAAGGATAGAAGTAACAACAAAATGGTTGACCTACAAACTAATGTAGCTATTAAGCTAGATCACATATCATTTTCTGGTGTGTCAAATATTGAAATGTAGAGTAGGCCCTCAATTCCTAACAATATCCATAATTGGCAAGTCTTTGAAGAAGATGAAGATATAATCAAATTTCTGAATTGTGAGGACCAATTTTGCAAACAAGAAATTAATGGTCCATCATATGTTGATAATCTTGATGGTAAGGAGAATTTTTTTGGATAGGTAGTTGTGCAATTGAAAACCAAAAAGATCCCAAAAGGGTTTTTTTTTAGAGACTTTCTTTGACAGTCATGACAGATCTAAGATGGAAAACAAAGAGTCAAATGCTAAAGATCTAGAAGAGGTGAATCTAGGGACTAATGAAACACGAAGAAGGTATACATTAGTAAAAAAGTAGACCCTAAAATTAGACAAAAGATGATTGGTCTTTGATTTCTTCATAATCTTCATCTGAATGTTTTTTCTAAACATATGTCTTCAATTTTTTCTTTAGTGTAGAGATTGTCATTCATTTGTATTGCAAGATCTTTCCTTCTTTTCAATGATTGAGAGAATTGCTCCTTTGCTCCTTTGTTCCTTTTCTGATTTGTCCAATAGCCAATTCTAGATCCAACTTTTCATTGTCAATAGCCATATCTAGCTTGTATACCTCCATTACTTCTGATCTTTTCTCAAGTTGTTAAACTTTTGATGTGAGAACCAATGCTCTAATGTCAATTGTTGGAGATGTAAGGTAGGCAAGGTTATTGAGAGGGGAGGAGTGAATTAGGAACCAATAAAACTTTATCTTACTTTACCAATTAATCTTTCATATAATGTTCTGATATAATTGCATGCACGAAAGAATGAAAGCAATAAAACATTCATAACACTTTTACACAAGATATGGTGACCCAAAAACCTTCCAATTAGAAACTAAAAGTGGGGTGGGGATGATACCCACAAGCTTTAGTACTATAGTATAAATTTAACTTGTTAAGGCTTACAATTGACCACTTTTGGTGATCTATCCTATTAGGAGCAATAAGGACTATGAGGTCCACCTTGTTAAAGGATTTACAAAGATGAAATGAATTATGCACTTGGTTAAGAGATTTAGCAAAAGACTACTAAGTCTACCTTGTTAAAGGATTTGATTAATGCTCCCGTTAGGATGAACCAATGGTTGATCTTTGATCTACAGCTCTAATTTTCTAAATGAGATTCCTTGAATTACAATGATCACCTAACTATGATAGATAAAAAAATTTGTCCCTTATACTTCTTGTAGCCTTCCACAATTCACACTCCTAATCATCATATATTTTTTTCATATTCATATATGGATATGATACAATGCATTACATAAATTCTAATCTAAATCATAACTTACTAGAGTCAGCTACAATATGAATTTCATTATAATTCACAAAGTTGGCCCAACTATTGTAACTCATGTTTTGAAGACAGACTCGATGATATTCTGACACATGGAAAACACTATCATCACTCAAAAAACTTTGGCTATTGGTTGAACTTGAAGCTCAGACCATACTAATAGCATCCAAGTAGCTCAAACTTGATCAACGGTGTGTGACTTGGTGAACACTGAGAAACTTGATAACTTTGAATCACTCAGTTTACATTGTATGACTCAATCAACACTAGATTCACATTGTTAACACTACAAGCTTGATAGACATTCTAGAGCTGGATTAATACTACAGTGTTCAGTTAACACTATGGTCTTCTTCACTTCCACTGAATAGCTTGGTGTCCTCTACTATGCTTGGTTTGCACTACACTTTATCTCTGAAGCTTGGTAAACACTATATAACTTGGAAAACACTGCAAACTGACTCAGGTTCTCAGTAGATACTATATTTCAACTACTTGTCTTACAAAAAATTGAATCATTTGGTTAACACTGCAAACTAAAAGATAAGATTGGTAGCAACTATAGAGCTTGGTAATAATGTAACCATTTTAACTAAGTGTTGAGTCATTTATAGACAACTTGAACTTAGTGTCAACATGGTCAACATTGGTACATATTTAGGTACAGGAAATACATGGTATATCACTAGATATTTTCCATCAATGTCAAAGGATGAGATTATTAGCATAACTAATAGAGTTGATTAAGTTACTAGAACCAGTCAAGTTATTGATGATGAAGAAAGGTTAGAACATGGTCAATAACATGATACTCAGTTATACTATTTTTTATGGATGTCAAACTATTTGGCATTTTATTTTGAGTTGTTACCATATCTTTCAGAAGACAAATTTTTTTAGTATATAAAGATGTGAAGTAATGTAATGGGGAGACATCGATAAGGAAATCATCAAAAAATAGTTGGAAAAAATAATGGTAGACAAGTGAATGGTTTGATTTCTTATTAGGAATATGCTAGCAGATACTTCTCAAGGGAATACTAATCAAGATATGAGTAAAGGTAAAATGATTAGTTAGAAGATAAATTATAACTGGCAAGACTATGTCTTATTGGTAAACTAGGAAATAGAGTCTTATCAAAACAAAGGATGGCATATCATAAATAGAAAAATCTTATAGGAAAGAAAGGAGCAGATGAAAAATGAAAAGGATAAATCTAGATTATTGAAACATAATCCAAGGAACGTGATGATACACAAAGATCAAGGAAATAGGGAAAAGGAGGATTTCTTAAGAAGACTCTACAAGGTCAAAATGGCTTATAAAGATGATGAAATCAAAAGAACAAATTGATGATGAGATTGTGATAATTGGATCTAGGGTTTTAGTTTTCTATCAAAATATTACTAAATAAGGGAAAAACAAAAAAGAGGTTTAGTATTGTGGAAGAAAAGAAGGATAGTGGTGAAAGAAAAGACTTTTGGTAGAATAGAGGAGCTAGTTGATGAAGGACATTTGCAATCAAAAAAGATATACAAATTTAGATAGAGGATTAAAAATTAATGCTATTACATTAAGGAATTATAATAGATCCAATATAGAATATTCAATGCAAACTAAAAATCATTGTAAGATGTTACTTTCTAGCCATTGTGATAGTAAAATCCCTAATCGGGTGACTCTAACAAGTCTATTTTAAATCCTTTAATAGGGTAGTATTCTTAGAGTAAAGTGTCTAAATCCTCTAATTAGGTCAATCCTAATAGGTTAAATACTTTAATAGGTCTCTAGGGAAATCCCTTAATGAGTAGCATTTAATAGAGCTTTTATAACCCTTAATTGAGAAAGCTCCTAACTGAGTGTATTCCAAAAGAGTACAAAATTTATGGGCATCAATCTCACACTATGGTTTTCACCCTAATAAAATTTCCATTAGATAATGCTAGTGTTATATTTATGTGGTTTTTTTCTATGTTGCATAGATGTTTAATGTTTCTATAACCAATAATATAGTTATTGGAAAAGTAAAGTTATAAAGTGTAAATTTGTTAAAGAAGTTTGGGATTGTGATTTATCATTGAGATGGGTGATTACTTATTCAACCCCCCACACCCCCCCTTGGCCCCACCCATGCCCATCTAGTCATATTTCCTATATCCAAAGATCTATAGTGGATCTAGAGAATGTAATTCCATCTTCAAAAATAAATATTTTCATATCATTTGCACTCCTTTTAGTATTATATTTCTTCTAATTAGTTTTCAACTATTTCCTCTATCTAGAATAGTATTATGTTAGCTATAGGTATATCTCCTATAGGTATGGATTGGAAGATAGGTTTCATAAAGGTTTTTTCAGAAAGTATTTCTAATTAACAACATTTTTAGATATCTTAAGGTCTTGATCACCCCCTACCAACCCCCACCACCCCCCTTCATGCCGCAATAAAATATTAATGAAAGGGAAAATAATATATTAAATTCTTTTGAAACTTTCTATATATTCCATAAATATATAGAAACAATGTTGTTGTGGAATCACTTGATAATTCTTATAACATTTAGAATAACTAAGAGAAGGGTGTGAATCAATTATTCAATGTCTAGATGTACCAATTGGACAAGAAAACACTTAAACTAATTTGAATCTTAGCATTCATTAGATCAACCTCTATAGTCAACTTTCAGTAACATAAACTAGCAGTCCACTATCCTAAGTATAATAGACTTGCAGAGTATAAACATTAATAGGAAATCATCACAAATAACATCCACATAAGTTTGACACTAGGATTTAACATGAAAACCCAATTTGGGAAAAACAACTAGTAACATGTCACCAATATTTTCACTCTTTTGAATTGAGCTCTATTAGGAGCCAAGCCTATTTTAGGTTACAAAAAAAACTATTAAATGTGACCTGAATAAATGATTTAATTACCTTGTTAGGAGTGGACTTGTTAGAGAACTTTAGAATAGTTACAAAGTAACTATAGGTATTTACCTAGAAAAACAACTCACTCTACAAATGCATATCATAGTTCAGCTCAAATTTTGATCCACTGACTAGCCTTCATTGTCCTCTCAATCTTTAATTCACTTGGAAACCCTTAAAGTAATCACTCTTCACCTCTTCTCAACTCTTCTCAACCTTCTACTTAATTTCATCAATCAATGGCATCAACAACTTATATAACCTTACTAGGTTAGCCCTTGTACCTCCTTAAATAGGTAATTTTGATCTTTTTTTCTTAAACACCACCATAGATCTTAGGGTTAGGTCAAATTCATCAAATCCTTCCAACATTTCATCTCTTCTTTTATCTTCTAGAAACTTCTCCAAACTTCTCCTTGAATCTTTGCATAGAAATGTGTAAATAATGTTTCAATTAATTTAAATGTTCCAAGTCATCCATCCTTCTCTTCAACATTCTTTGCATTTTCTAATAAATCAACTTTGTTAGTTGGAAATCATGATTTCCTCATAAACTATCAAAAAATTTTCCCTTCTCAAACACTATGTTATGACACTCAGTCATCACTAGATTACTCAATTGCTACTAACTTTCTATTCCACACATATACTAACACTCGACCAATACTGATGCTCAGTCAACACTACTTTTACTCAGTACATATTGTGGCTTGGTCAACACTAGTATCAATCGACATAAACTTCAAATTCCTTCATCTTCTTCTCTTTTTCTCTGTCAAGCTTATACATTTTTTCAATCATTGATCACTTCTTCAAAGCTTTAGTACAACCATCTTCTTTACTTTTAACATGATTAAACAATCACTTTATCTTTCCAAACTCTAAATAATCAAGTGCCTATTATAACTTCTTCTCATAACTCAACCTTACCTCTAGGTTCTTTTGTTATGACCAACTTATCAAATCTTCTTCATCAATCATCTAGATATGACACTCAAATAAAATACCAAACTATCTTACCAATAAGGTTTGACATCAACGACAACATAATAATTCTTCCAATTGTAGTTTCCAACAATCTCCCTCTTTGGCATTGATGGCAACACCTCTAGCTACCATTTAATCCAAAACATGTATTGCATCAAAAAAACTCCCTGTTTCTAGTATCAAATATTCATTAATATCCTTAGTTTTATTTTGATTCCCATTCATGCATCTTTGATATGTATCTCGTAAGCTCCCTTTATCATATCAGATCATGAAGTCAATCAGATTCTTTTGTATTGCTAGCAACACTTTCCATACATTCTCCCTCTTTCTTATTCAATCTTTCATGGTAACACATACCATCCATCTCCCTCTTTGACAATAGTTCCAAAGAAAATTTATCTATCTCATGCATCTCATCCAGGTAGATGTCTTCATGTTATTATAGAATTCATCATTTTCCATCTGTGTACGATTGATAATATGATTATAACCTTCTTCCTTCACTACTACTTTAGGAAATTCCTAAAGTAGGATTGTCTGCATCAACTTTTAAAGTATTATAATCAAAAATATTTGATGCATAGCTTTATCTTATCTTAAGTAGCCTTGTCTAGGGGAATCACCCCTAATTTACCTCTTAGATATTCATGAACATCCTTAGGTAAAGTTGTAGTCAAAATATTAGCTATTTTCTCCTCAATGTTCACATACTCCAATATCACTTCTTTGTCTTGAACTAGCTCTCTCAAATAATGATAATTGATAGCAATATGCTTATTCTTTATGTGCATTATACAATTCTTTGATATGTATATATCACTAGTGTTATCACAATAGATAACAACTAGATTAGTAGTCTCTTCCTTCATACCTTTCAACAATTGCTTGATCCATCTTATATTTGAACAATTCACTATTTCTGCCACATATTCAACTTTGGTTGTTGATTGAGAAATACATTTATGCTTCTTTCTTGTCCATAAAACTAGTCTCTTTCCTAGAAAGAAATATCCTCCACTTGTACTTTTTCTATCATCAATATTCCTTGCCCAATCTGAATTAGTGAATACTTTTAATTCAAACTTATCATTCTTCTTATAATACGATCCATAGTCTTCTATTCCTTTTAGATATCTTAGTATCCCTTTCACTACCATCATATGATTCTCCTCAGGACTTATAAAAAATATTGCAACTATCCCAACTTGTAATGTAATATCAAGTCTTCTATGAACAACATCATGTAGTTTTCCAATCATTGATCTATACTATATCTAGTTCACATTAGTAGAATTGTCATTTGTAGATAACTTATGTCATGTGGCCACAGGTGTAATAATTTTTCTTGAACCTTTAATTTCAAATGTTTTAAATATCTCCTTGATGTATTTGGATTGAGTAAAGAAGATCCCTCGCTTCATTTGATATACTTGTAAACCGACAAAGAAATCAATTTCACCAATCATAGACATTTCAAATTCCTTCTTTATCTTAACTGCAAATGATTTGCATAATGCTTTCTTTCCTACAAATATGATATCGTCAACAAATATTTCAAATAACAATACCTCATTGTTATTAATTGTCTTTAAGTATACATTGATATTATAATTATTTTTAGAAAAATCAACCTTCACCAAATAATTGTGTAGTCTTTCATACCATGCTCTAGGGGCTTGTTTTAATTCATGTAGAGCCTTGTGCAGCTTACATACCATTTTTTCTTGCTAGGGTCAAAAAATCCTTTTTGGCTGCTCTTTGTAAACTACTTCTTCAAGTATTCCATTTAGAAACTCAGATTTGACATTCATTTGGTATACCTTAAATCCTTTGTAAGAAGAATATGCAAGTAGTGTTCTAACTCCTTCTAGTCTTGCAATAGAGAAAATGTTTCCCCATAGTCAATTCCATCTTATTGTGCATATCCTTTGCATACTAGTCTAGCCTTGTTCCTTGTGACTTCACCTTTTTCATTTAGCTTGTTCCTGAATACCCACTTTGTTCTAATAAAACAAAATTCTTTAGGTCTAGGTACCAATGTCCATTTTTTTTCTTCTCTATCTACTCAATTGCTTCATTCATTGCTTGAATCCTATCCTCATTCTCCAAAGCATCTTTTACTAATTTGGGTTCAAACTTACAAAGTAAACATGTCTCATTTCTGAGTCTGTTCCTTGTCATAGCACCAAATTTTCTTATCTCTAATGATTTTATTAGATGCATGATCTCTTCTCACATATTTTCTAGTACAAGTTCTTTTCTTTTTTCTTCTTCAAGTTCATCTTTAAAAATGATTTCAAGCTCTTTTTCTTTTTCTCTCTCAAGTTTTGGTTCATGTCTTTCTTTCTTGGCATTGTCTTCCTAATGGTTGGCTCCTTCTACATATACCTTGACATTATTTTATTGTTTCTTGGCACCCAGAATCTACTTCTTGGTAGCTTGTTGCAACTTGGCATTCCTATTTTGTTGGGTATCAATATCTTTGTTCTCTTTCTTAGGTGGGTTCTTAGGAGCACCTTCATTCAGATATATGAATCTAATGCAGGCTTCATATTATGTCTTGCATTTAACTTTAGTCTTTTTTACATATTCAAAAACTTTCACATTTTCACTTTCCACAACTTTATTAGTGTTAGAGTTCAAACACTTATAAGATTTTCTCTTAGTGGAATAACCTAGGAATATGCCTTCATCACTTTTAGCATCAAGTTTTCCATTTCTATTATCCTTTAGTATATAGAATTTGCTTATAAATACCTTGAAATACTTCACATTAGGTGTATATCCATACCACAATTCAAAGTGTGTAACATTTGAACCTTTCTTGACTTGCACTATGTTCAAAGTACAAAATGTTGTACTTACAGCTTCCCTCCAATATTTGTGTGATACATTTTCCTCTATCATTAGCGTTCTAGTATAGTACATAATTGATCTATTTCTCCTTTCAACTATTCCATTTTGAGGATAAGTCATAAGTGTTGACATCTACCTTTTTATTCCTCTATCATTGTAGAATATATTAAATTCATCATAAATGAATTCTCCACCTCCATCTCTCAAGCACTCCAAACTCTTTCCTGTCTCTTTTTCTACTCTAGTCAAATACCATCTAAACAATGGAAAAGCATTAGATTTATCTATAAGAAAAATCACAGTCATCATTCTAGAATAGTCATCAACAAAGAGAATGAAATATTTGTCTCCATAATATCTCTAAACACCGATAGATCCACAAAGGTTAATATGAACCAATTCCAAAATATCATCAAATGAATATATCTTGCTCTTGAAATTAGACTATCATTTTTCCCAATGGATATTGTTTACACGTAGCATCATCAAGTTTCTTTAGTTTTGTCAATCCTCTTACTCTTTTCATCTTACTAATGCTAACCAAATTGTCAAAATTTATATGACATAAACTCATGTGCCATAACCATATATCCACATATTGTGCAAACAAACATGTCTCATCAAATAAATCCAAATAGAAAATTTTACCTTTTGCTTGATCACCACTTCCAATCAGTTCACTATCAACATCAAATATCTTGGCTTTTCTATGATGGAAGTCAACTCTATATCCTAATTTTCTCAACTGTGAAACACTCAACAAGTTATAGTAAAGTCCTTCAACCCAATAAATATTGGTACACTTGATCTTATCAATCAATTGTATTAATACTTTACCTTTCACAAGACATGGCACATCATGTCCAAACTTAACACAACTACCCGTGTATGGTCCAATAGTTTAAAATTAACTTTTATCACCAGTCATGTGATTTGAACAACCACTATCAATTATCCACCTATCACTTTTATTCACATAAGAGAGTAATGAATTTTTCTCATCTTCATTAGAATCTTCTTTCATTGCAACGTAGACAACTTCTTTATCATTAATTTTAGATTCTTATTCAGAAATGTAACAAGATTTCTTACCTCTCTCTTTGTAGTCATTATTTCTCTTGTTGTCTCAATCTTATCTTGTTCCTTTGTACTTGTTTTCCCTATTTTCATCCTTGTCTTCTCTAGCAAGACATCTTGCAGCAATCTGACCAACTTTGTTACATGAAAAATAGATTATAGGAAGTTTACTTTTGTATTTTCCTCTGCCTCTTGGAAGTCTTCTGGCCATCAGTGCTTCAAGCTCATCAAGTTCATCATTGGAAGTATCACTGTCACTTTTCACATATTTTCCTTTTCCTTTCTTACTAAGAACCAAATATGATTTAAAAGAAGATTCAATAGTGATAGAGGTGAATTTATCAAAATTTGACATCTCAAAAGTAGCAAGTCTACCATCACACCTTCTAGAGTTAGGTCAATACCTAGAGTATATCTATGTTCTTATACTATAAAAATTCTTGTTGGCTCCTGATTTAACAGATTTGAAAACAACAAAGAAACCAAACCAATACATCTAAGGCTAGCAAATTCCTATAATGGATGCACTTGATTGCTAATCTTGAGCTAACTATAAGGCATAACTCCTTCTTCACTTCAGGCTCTGTAACACCTAGGCGGGTTAACCTTGAGGTTCCAATATATGGTACTAGTGCAAATTGACATATAAACTAAACCTATTAATAGCAGATGAAACCTTTATATCTTTTGATACTTATGCAATAACATAGGAATGAAATAGCTACAAATCATAATCTATGAACCCATAAGCCAAGTGAGGGTTAATTCCTTTCAACCCACTACATAACATGAAAAACTAAATTGGTTTGATTAAAATGATTTGTGGAAATGACCATCTTAGCTTTCATCTGAATTAGTGATCATGGCCTCATCCATTACAATATAGAGTCATTACTAGCAAGATGGCCTATCTTGATTGCCTTACAATTAAGTTTATCAACTAAAATCCCCAAACTCCATTCTTTCTAGCATCCCCTCCATACACCTAGAAACCCTATCAAATCATAAAAGCATTTACTTAACTCCTTCAATTAAAAGAAATAAGAGATCAAACACACAACTCATCTAAGCTGCCTTAAATGAAATGAACCTTATTCATTCAATCACAAAGTTAACAACATATGAAGAATTAGGAGATAGAATAAGAGAACACAAATAATTTATTATAAATCCCCTTTTGTATTATCCTTGGAAAGGCTAAATACATTAATTGGTAACACTAAATGAAACTACAGATACATCACATGATCTATCATCAATTTTCATTATGTTAGAAAAAAAAGACATGAAATGAAACTAGAAACTTGCACAAAAATGGATGTGTGGCCTTCACAGCTAGAGCTCTGCTCAATTGACAAGAAGTAAAACCAACCAACAACTTGGTCTCATAGTAAAAATTGGAACCCTTACAATGAATGAGAGAAAGAAAGATATAGAAGGAATGAATTATCGGATCTACTCTACAACCACCATGTGTCCACTTGGAAAACTTCCCCATGAAGTTAAAAACATCTCACTAATCTCTCCCCACAACTAGTAAATCAAATCCTCACTCATTTTACCCCCCAAAAGCATAAAATATCTCAGATATTTGATGGAGCAATAAGTACTTGCAAAAGACAAAAATCTCTTAAAAAATCCATCAAAAAGCATGCAACTTGTGAAATACTAGAGGCAAAATACATTCAAATTTTGAACACACTAAGCTGAACAAACATATCAAGTGTATCATAACTAAATTTTGTAACTGCACTAATGAAATCATTGCCTGCAACTGAGCATCCCACTAAAAATACAAAAACCCTTGTAACATTTATCTCTTAATTCATGTGTAAAAACTAGCTCCCAAAATGGATAGCTTGTCTCTTGCTGATTCCAGTGATATATTGGAGTCCATATTTTGGGCAAAAAATACCCCCATGGTAGCCATTCAAAGCTCTAGGCTCCAACTATGGCTTTGCACGTTAAAATACAAAATATTTTTTTTAAAAATTTAAAACTCTATAGTATAAACTATAGGTTTCAAAAATTCAACCTTGATTTTAAAATATGAAAGCCCATTCCAATCAATTTCATAAAATATTAAAGCAAATAATATTTTATTTCTCTTTAATCCACCCAGATGCTAGATGTATACCACATGGCATGTTCTAATTGGCCTAACCATGACACCTATCCATTTCTGATTTTCCATTACAATCCATCTCCCACCATGTTTTTTTTAATTCCTAGGAGGTCACCATGTCACTACTAATGAAATTCTCACAATTTTCGGTTGCAACATAGCGACCATCGAATATTTCAAAGAAACTAGATGCAAGTCAAAAATTGTTTGACTTCACCATCCACCTAGTTAGGTGGGCTCTACCACACAGCTTGCACTTCAAAATTGCATGTCTTTTAAGACATTAAGCATATAGTAAGGTAGTATATTTAAAGGTTTAAAAAAATCATACCCTAGTGAATGTGGGATTTAAAAATTTTGAAAGCCCCTTGCCGATGACTTTAGTCGTTACCTTCAAAGGCTTGGCTCCTATCATGAGATTCTCTACATCTCATTCTATTATTTAATGTGAGCTACAACTCCAAGCCATGGATTTCACTACCCTACTATGACACAATTGAAGTTCACCTTCCATATCCTCAATTTGTCCTTGTTTTCTCTACTTTGATTCAAATGGAAATCCAGCCTTAGTAAGGAAGTTTTGGAGTTGCTCCAGGTTCTCTAGAGATGCATCAACTTGCATCTCCTTTCCTCTGCTCCTCATGTCTTCTCCTTCCCCTTTGTAGCTGTAGACGCCTTTCATTGTTGCTACATTTTTCCTATGCGTGCTTTGAACTCTTCTTGCCGCAAGAATTTGCTAAAAAGTAATTGGTCTTTGTAGACCACAAATCGCTATCTCCCTTGGCGATTGATTAAGGATACACCCCCCTATTTAGACTACACCTTTACTCTTCCTCATGGATGCCCTATAGATCCTATAAAGCCTCCTATTTTAAGATGTCTTCAGTCAATGTTCAATTAAGCTGGCCCTGTTGTAAAATTTCTAGCTTCCTCGTTGTAGGTTTATTGTAGATACAAGCCCCCTTCTAAAAGAAAAATAAAGAGCCTATTTTAAACTATCCTTTATCACATTGAAAATGACTCCCTCAAGTTTGCATGTTTGAAAACATTATAAAATGCATAGGTAAATTTGTAATAGATTTGTCTTGTTAAACTCCATGTACCTTGGGGCCACCTATATAATTATGTCACACTGGTAATGACATTCATTTCAAATGCTCTGGAAAGTTCAAAAATTATGAATGGAAATATTACCTAGAAGATAATGATTCCATTCCAATCACACAAAAAAATGTGTCCCAATATCCACTATAAACCCTGATTCTTTAGTGTTTATCCTCTGAGTTATGTATTTTGAGATGGCATATTCCAAACTTTGCAAAGGTGTAAATCCCTTTTGGAAATGTACTACATCCTAGGATTGAGAATTATATGCATAATGAACATTGCATGTTGATTTGAACACAATTCACAAACTGCCATCACATGTTAAAGAATATATCTATTAATGAAGATAATCCCCTTTACTTCTCAGTATGTGCATATTCCCACAATTCTTTGATCCTAAAAATTTATATGTGAAACAAAAGAGTGTCATTTCAAAAATCAAAATCATATCTTCATTAGGTATAACCACTGACTTTAGTGTCTCGTCAGCCAAATAGAGTTAGTCTGATTCCAAAGTGGGTTTGGCTTTTAAAAAAAAAAAAATCTTTTTGAACAATTGACATTTCAATTTGATCTACTAAACATCTAACTTTGACTAAAATCAATCTGCATCATGCATTCAGCTTTTAAAACTAATTTCCACCTCTTTCTGCAACATGTCAATTTTTTGCTAGGAGGTCCTTTGACTGGCTTTAAAAATTGACAAAATCACCTAACCCAGCTCTGAAATCAAAACTATTGATTCTTTGCTCTACATTCTTGCACCTTGTCAAATCTTGTCTCATGGAAAATTCTTAGTCAAAAGATATTGACCGTTGAAGTTGCTCATTTAAAATTGCTTGCAAACAAACATGTCAGAAAACCATAAAACACATTCAAATTTGGCTTCAAAAATAGGGCAAACTAACACTTGGGGGTACAAAAACTGAGGCATTTGTTCACTGTCATGAGGACAACATGAATCTATGATTATGGGTCATGAAAAAAATTGGACACATTTGATGAGCAATCAAAGTGGGCTACTCAGATTTACAAATTGGAAACACTAGTAGAAAAGCATTTTTTTCAAATGGAATGAACCTAAATCATTTTCAGAGTAGAATGCAATGGTATAATCTATTCAATCTCACCTATCATGGATTATGATTTATGACAACATGAACAGGGGTACCAACCAATCTAAATTTTATGATACCAATAAAACTTAACAAATTGCATTTTCAATTGTGTTCGAAAACTGATCAAACGGATTCATAATAAGCTAAAAATTGAAACATGGAAATTGTTTGACCTCTAAAGTATAATTTAAAAGGAATTTTCTTCTTTTTGTCAATTGTGTCAAAGTTATAACAAGTCAAACAAGGCCTCCTAGAATTTTGAACAATTTGCATCAACATGACAATAGTAAACAACTGACTTTGAGGGATTCAAACCTAGTCAAAACATATCAAAATGACTCAAAATATAAAACATAGTCTCTTTGGTATGGACACTAAACACTCCCAAAGCAACAATTCATGTTCAATTGTAAACATGACCTCCTGTCGCTATTTGGCATAGACAAAAATGCAGATTTGGACATTGCTCAAAATGGAACTTCACAGAATGACTCAGAATGTAAATTTATCTTTATGGAATGCATAGACATACTAAGTGCAAGGTGTTAGAAACATTAAACACCTCTTAGGCCTCAAATGGACAACTGGGTAAATGTGTATTAAAAAGCGCTTATAGGGCTTGATTTTTTCAATGGTACTCAAAATCAAGGCTTTAATTTTGAGTCCAAACAACCCTAATAGAATATATGGGAAGTAGAATTCTCAATACCTTATTGATCATAATTTCATCATCAATCTTTTTATTGGCTCCTCTTATAGCATTTACACCCTTTTTTATTCTTCCACAATACTAGACTATATTTTCACCTTCTATCATTCTCATTTCATCAAACTTGCCCCTTAGGCTCTCTGATTTTTCTCTCAAAAAATTCTTGTCTCCTCCATTGATGGTTTACAGTGTGTCCCACATTTCCTTGGCAACCTTGCAATCTTTAATGTAATCAAACTTGGCATAGCTTAGGTCTAATGCAATCTCTAGCATAGCTTGGTTATGTTCTTTCTTCTCCTTCAGATGTTGAGCTATCAGATGAACTATTTTTATCCCCACATATGCATTGTCCATAGAATGTATTGCACTATCTCTAATTCTTGCTAAATATAGCCTCATCAAACTTTTCCATGTAGAGAATTTTTCTTTGTTCAATATTGGAACCTCCTTTTTGTACATCTTTATCTTTAGCTTCAAATACCCTTCTAACTTTTATTTACAAGCACCAATGCTCTGATACCAATTGTTAGAATATTTAGAATAATTGAGACGGAAGGTGAATTAGTTATTCAAGGTCCAAATGTACCAACTGAACAAAAAAATACTTACGCTACTTCAGATCTTAAAATTCACCAAGTCGGTCTCTATAGTAAACTTTCAGTAACATAAACTAGTAGTCCATTGTCCTAAATATAAGAGACTTGCAGAATGTAAACATTAACAATAAATAATCACAAATAATATCCACACAAGTTTGACACTAGGATTTAATATGGAAACCCAATTTAGGAAAAACAACTAATAACATGTCACCAATATGTTAGCTCTTCTGAAGTGAGCTCTGTTAGGAGACAACCCTATTAAAAATTACAAAACACATATTTAAATGTAACCTACTTAAAGGATTTAATCACCCTATTAGGAGTTTTCTTGTTATAGGGCTTTAGATTAACATTCCATTAGAATGACACCTTGATTAAAGGATTTACATATGACTGTTAGGTCAACCTTGATTAAAATATTTCAATACGGATATAATGGTTAGAAAGTAACAATGGGTTTTGATCTAGAAAATATGACTCACTTTGGAGATACAAAGAATAGTTTGGCTCAAATGTTGATCCACTGACTGGCCTTCATTATCATCTCAATCTCTTATTCTCTTAGCAATCCTTCAAGCAATCAATCTTCACCTCTTCTCAACTTTTCTCAACCTTCTACTTAAGTTCATCAATCAATATCATCAACAATTTCTCCAACCTTACTAGGTTAGCCCTTGTACCTCCTTAAATAGGTAATTTTGATCTTTTGTCACTTAAACACCACCATAGATATTAAGGTTAACTAAAATTCATCGAATCCTTCCAACATTTCATCTCTTCTTTTCTCTTCTCCAAACTTGTCCTTGAATCTTTGCATAGAAACATGCAAATGTGATTTCCCTTGATTTAAATGTTCCAAGTCATCCATCCTTATCTTCAACACACTTTACATATTCCAATAAATCAACTATGTTGGTTGGTAATCATGATTTCCCCATAAATTGTCAAAATGTTGTCCCTTGGCCGATACTATGTTCTAACACTCAGTCATCACTAGATTAGTCATTCACTACTAACTTTTTCTTTGGCATATATAATGATACTCAGTTGATACTAATGCTCAATCAACACTACTTATGCTTGGAAAATATTATGGCTTAGTCAAACTAGAACCACTCAGCACAAACTTCAAGTTCCTTAATCTTTTGCTCTATTGCTTAGTCAAGCCTATGCATTTGGTCAATCTTTGATCAATTCTTCAAAGCTTTAGCACAATTGTCTTCTTTTCTTGTAGCGTGATTAAATAGTATCTTTATCTTGTTAGAGTCTACCTAATCAAGTGTCCATTGTAATTTCTTCTCATAACTCGACCTTTCCTCTAGGTGCTTTTGTTATGACCATCTTCTCAAATCCTCTTCATAAATCATCTAGATATGATAGTCAAATCAAATACCAAATTGTCTTACCAATAAAATTTGGCATCAATGACAACATCACAATTGTTTTGATTGTAGTTTCCAATAGAGAATATGGTAGTTAAATAATAGTCATAAGACATGGCATGTGATGGTTCTCCAATTAAAGTTAAAGTAGCTTAAATTATGAATAAATACATGGAAAAGTAGGGGGTTTGGATGATTTTCGCAATGGCATTTCCTATGGCACAAGGAAAAATTAAGAGTAAAGGTTGATGTCCTTCTAATAGAAAACTTTGTAACTAACTTTGCATGCTTTGTGAGTTCTTTCTTCTTTTATGTGATTTCTTAGCTCCATTTTTGGAAAATTTAATTTCAATTCCTTCTTGATGTTGGTTATTTTCTTCTAGATTTTTTTGGGAGTGTTCTTTTATTATGAACATGGGTGATCAAAGGAAAGTTAAAGAGAAACTCTTATCTTCTGATAATTGGAAGAATAAGACTGGGGATTGGGAAATTGATTAGATGGGTAGTATGATGCCTTTTATAGAGTGCTTGCATGGTAATAACCCTTCAATTAGCAAGATTTCAAAGATAGAGTGGAAAGATGGAAATATTCTCATAGGATAAAGAAAAATCAAAATTTATGAGGGGATTATCTCAAAAGTCACCAAAATTCCATGTAATGGTATGAAGTTCTATAGAGAAAGGAAGCGGTAGGGCTAGGTGGTGGAGAAATTTCCAAATGAGGAAGAAAGGGAGGTTCTTGTCAAGATTGACAGGTCCAATTTTATTTTACAATCATAAAGAAAATATAAAGAAATATCTTGAGAGAAATCACATAATACGTGATGCTTGATAGTAGATGTGTGAGGGTTTATAGCTATCACCTTTTTCTTTTCAATCACTTTTGCCATAATCAAAAAGGTATCACTTACTTAGTATATTCTTTCTTTTATGAATCATAAGTTTAAGGGCTAAAGAGGATAGAAACCCTACCCTTCATGAAGTACTTATTGCCTTTATTGTTGAGTACCTTAAAGCTAATACTATAGAACATAATATTTATAAGTAGTTTGCTTTGGAGGCGAACCCTGAGATGTCTAAAGATTTTGATGGGGAAGCTTAATCTGATATAGACATTGGGGAAGATTCGGATTATGACGTGTCAAGGAAAGCTTTGATAAAGAAGAAGGGGAAAATTCTTACCCCTAGCCCTACCAAGAAGAAATCTCCTAAGACTTTGAAGGAGGGTAAAGAGAAAACAACAAAACAATATGAGGAGGTGTCAGATGAGAAGTATGACGAGAGGAGGGGGGGATATGGAGATGACTTGAGGATTATGGTTCCTACATAAAAAAGAAAAAGGCTAGAACTTGTGAGAAAGCTAATATCCCTAAGTACAATGTTCATATACTGCCTTTGTCTTTTCTTCCCCATGATGATGATCAAATTGGTAATGAAAATGTTATTTCCTTTATGAAGAGTGACAACCTTACTCCTATGGGGAAGACTACCCCATTAAAGAAGTCCACTATCCCTTTCAATCCTATAGTGCCTAGGCATAAATTTATCATTTCTTTAGGATCTTCACATAGTGCTAAGAGTATTGGGGTTAATGTGAACCCTATCATAGACCATGTTATGTTAGTACTTAGTGACTTCAATCATAAGCATGGGATTATGTCCTATAAACTTCTAAAGAGGGTGTTGTAGACTTCTATAGAGCCATTAAGTGGTCTTTCTATTAAATTAAGGACATCAATCTAAAACATTGTTCCTTGGACAATAGAGGAGATTTACTATAAGTTGTTATTGTGGGGACACTATTGAATATGTTGGTTTGGGTGATCATGGGAAGGGCAGTGTGGAGAGTGAGGAGAACTAGGTTTCCATTTCAAGGAGATGGAGGATACGATCTCTAGGATGGAGAAAATGACTATGAGCTTGCAAGAGAGAGACTCTCTCACACATTGGGGAGAAGAGCTACAAGATCCTAATGACCTCTACTGAGCACTTAAGGATTCTTGTTTCCAACCTAGAAAATACCAATAATGAAAAGGCCATCATCTAACTTATTGAAAATACTTTGAGAGCATCCTACATTTACATTTGTGTTGCCTTGTAAGAACACCAAGTCAAGTTTTTAATATCTCCATACATCTATTGTCTTGTTCTTAATTGCCTAGAGAGACTTGATGATCAAGGTTCTTAGAGTTGATATTTTGACCACAAGGCATGGTGTAACCATCAACCAAGCGTAGTAGTGTTAACAGAGTAGGAAATCAAACATGATTCTTTTATTCACCAAAATAGGGCAACTTGGGTAAGTCATGTTTAGTTCCTTCTCTTGGATTTTTATCAAGATTTTTGGCCTAGAAAGTTGTCTAATGTGGAGAATCCCACAAACTATTTCTTACATATGCCTAAGTCCAATTATAAATTTGTACATATTTTAAGGGTTGGTTGAGGAGAATGTGTCCCCTACATATTCTAGATCACCCTAAATTTATTAATAAACATTATAATCTATAAAACAAATGAAGATACAAAAAATAGTGAAATATGAATCAAGAGTACTCATTATATGAAATCATTGTAATGGATAAATATTAGATTCACATTCCCAAAGGCGAACCAAATTTATAAATTTAAATCCTTACAAAATCGATCAACTAATTAGATTATATGAATACGTAATAAAAATAGTTTATTTCATAGTTCATTACATCTAAAATTTAATATCATAGCAAAACCATTCTTCTCCCTCAAACATAAAATTAGATACTTTTTATTTAAATTATTTAGTTTTTGACAAAACCATTTTAATATTCTAAGAAGCACTCGCTCTCATTTTTTAATTTAGATGTATAGTTATATAGATACATCTTGTTTAATTGCCTAAAGTAAAAGTAGGGAAAGTGTTATTTTCCTCCACACAAATGTAGATGGCAAATATGATGAATATTTTGATTGTGTTGTATACTTACAATCGAACTGAACTCTTTTAGCATAACCTTCTTTTAAGGCTTTTTGTTGATAGATAAAACTTTCACCCTTTTACCGAAAGAATATTGAATATAATAAATATCAAGTATAATAAGAATCTTGAACTATAAATTTAAACTAGTAACAACAAAATATGTATGTATGAATATAGTTTTCACAAAAAATATGTATGCATGGAAATAGGTTAAGAATAAAGTAAGGCACACGTTACTTCAACATCAGCCACATGTTGTACTTTACCTTCCCCACTATCATAGTATTCCAATGTACTTGCTCGTGCTTTAGTTTTTTCATTGACCACGATAATTCTTCAATTTTTCCTCCCATTGGAATTGGGATAACTTCTGTTTTTGTCCTTTGCAAGAAACATATATTCAATTAGTAATCATTTAGAGGACATTCTTTATTATTATTTAAAGATAGACATGAATGAAGTGATTGTCGTATCAAATCATTAAAACAAATAGCATCCCCAATGAGTGAGTGGAAAATATCCATCCTTGAAAGTTAATTAAATAATCTAAATGAATAGTGTAAAAGATTAAAAATAAATTTCGATTATATTCTAAAAGTTCATAAATTCATATTAAAGAGGTTGGGAATGATATATTTGTGTTCAAATTTTAGGATTCAACAATGTTTCAAATCAATAAATTGATTTTGTGACATTAAGATTTAGTTATACATTTTTTATTTTTTTTTATGAATAGTCTTTTTCTATTAAAAAACATATACTACAACGGGGTCGGGGGATACAAGATCACCTCATTCGGTCGTCGGAAACAGAAACTCCAGCTGAGGGTGGTGGATCATATTTATCATGAAAACCCCATGGGGGCGGGCTGGGAACCATCAGCAGTTGAAACAACATAAACCTATATTACAAAATGAATTGATAGAGACTAGTTAATAAACTTACTCGCTTAAAACTTTTAAAATTTGAATCTCAACAATGATTTATGGTATTAAATAGTAGTATTAGGGAATATGTAGAGCTGAAATTTAGTCAAACCCTTAGTGGACCACACTTATGGTTTTGAGCAAAAGATTGAAGACAAACATTTGTTCATGATAATTGCTAGGAATATATATGTTAAGGTAAAAGAAGCAAGCACTGTGGAAATAAATTTCCTATTAAGTATTCAAAGGGATAGAGATAGACAATTGTGCAAATAGCTCTTGAATTGTTCTTGCCATGAGTGTTTTATTTGAAACCTATAAACAAATGAAATAACTCTATTTTCTAACACATTTTAAATTTGCACTGTGTCCAACTTACATGACGGGAACACAATTAAAAGTAATAAAAGTAAAAATGGAAAATATTATGGAATAACTTGATCAAGATGAATATAATAGGATATATGATGCAAATATGTGATAATAATATCATTTCAAGAGGGAAAACTCTTAATAGTCTTCAATAGAAACACAATACTCAACATAATAACTAACATATGCCTCTTGTTATTTTTGTGGCTGGGTTGCACCTTGTTATCTCTATAGGTGTTTGTTGGTAGTGTGTTGGTTACCAGCTTTTTTTGTAAGGGTTGACCCCTTTGTTTTGGTCGCTTTATATTTCAAAAACATATGCCTCTTGTATACACCATTTTATGTTGTGGACACCACCTAGGCCTTGGATACTTATTTATAGTAGAGGTAGCCAAAAGAAAATTACGTAGAACATAAGAGACATTATAGGGTTAGATATTGTAGATTTTATCTACTACATGCTTCATCTAGAGTAGTATGGGAGAGATTTGAGGTAGTGATAATTGGTAGAGCTAGAAGAGGGAGAAATTTTGAAAATCTATATTTTTGGATTTTGCCATATTTTATTCATTTTCATTTTTGAAGGCCTTTAGAGAATAATCTAGGGTCAAATAGTTGTTTATCCCTTAACTTTATTCACAAAGGCATGGTGTTAAGGGATTAAAACTAGACCTCTTGAAGTCCTTTCCAACTGAGTAATTTGGAATTATTATTGTTGCTTGCATAAAGTTATGCCCCCACCAAGTTGTTGGAAAGTAAGTAGAACTAATGGCATGAATGTTGTCATTGATGGTAACAAATCATTGGGTAAGGTTGCTTGGATCAGTGATCCATTTTGATTTTGATTATTCAAGGAAAATGACTAAGTATATCATAGGAAGAAATCACTAGTTAGATTTTTTTATAGCAAGCATAGTAGAGTAAGTACTACTTGCCATAATTTTAGATATGGTTAAAATGATGTTTTAATACAATGCAAGTATGTTCACCTATTTTAACATGTTAGTTGGCTCATGTTTTGAATGAAGAATATGAACATTGGTTTATATGCAAAGTAGAGGGCAAGTGACAGTGATCAAGTAATTTATCCTAACGAATTGAATTTACTAACATAATATAATTACTTGGAAATGTAGGGATGACATCCTAGATGTCAACCCTTGGTTAGCATGTTCTATTAGCTAGTTTTGGGTAATGATCTACATGTTTTATCTAAACAATTTTAAAGGTAGACTAGATAAAAATAATTGGAAATGTATATAAAGGAATCAATTTTCACATATGAAGTATGGTAATTGTATGCTTATGACATGCCAGCTTTATGAGTGATGCTATGATGTTGTATTGATGACCAAATGCAATTTTTTGATGAACAGTCAGAATCATATGCAAGATTTTCAAATGACTAATTAGGTATTAAGATATTAGTATAGTCAATTTTGGTATTGTATCCAGTACTCATTGTATTGATTGTAAATCATTATAGAGCAATGAGATCCCATTGTAATATAACCCCTAAAGAGGTTGAGAGCTCAATGAATTTGCGACATACAACTAGATATTATAAATTCAATGAATTCGTAAATAATATGGGAACTCCTAATATTATATGAAGAAACAATGATGGGAGGAGTGTACAATCTTAAAATGGATGCACTTCATTTTGAGAACTTTTAGCCCTCCTTAGTATGGTTTGGGTTTATTTCCATCCTCCCCTCTTTCCTTTCACTCTTCCTCATCATCTCTCATAACCATACATGGTCTATTAGGTGTTTCTTTGCTACCCTTTTGACCATATCTCTTTATCAGTCTATTATCCTTCAGTTTCACCTACACATCTCTCTAAGCCTCTCTAAGGCCTTCATGTCTTGTCCTTTGTGAGTAGGTCAACCCAAGGTCAATTTATTCCAAGACTAGGTTGACCTAAGTTAACCTAGTCCCCGATGGTTGAGGGGTTTGGGGCCCAAAATCTCTTGAGTTTTCCAATTAGTTTATTTAACTCCCCAATCATCCTAAGTTGTTTTCCTACCTGAAAATTGGTATAAAAGGAGGCTTGGGGGCTTCATTTTCATATCTCATCTAGGAAATACATTCATAAGCAGGCAAGTGATCAAGGCATTATTCTTCTAGAAAGCATCTTCAAGCATTCAATTCTAAGCATCTCCTTCTTGCATTAAGCTTCTTCCTTCAAGGTGGTAGTGGAGTTTGGCTCTAAGGAGAAGATACATCATTCTAATCCATTCAATCTTTTCTATTATTCATCCATGGCATGTTACATACATTTTCATACATGAAATTTTTGGTTTCTTTGATGTCCTTTTGGTTTCATTGAGTCAAGGCTATTGCACCTACATACTCAATCACCTATCAAGATCAATTGCATCTTCAAAGGTAATTGTATCTTTTATATGATATTATTTAGATCTACTATATGCAAGCATTTACTTTATCAATTTTATTTCAATTTATAGTAAATTCCCTTAACCTAGGGCTTCACCAAGGAAAGCCTTAATACAACCCAACCACAAAAACCCTTATTTTTTATGTGTAGAAGTAGGATATCAAGATTTCACATGCAGATCTAGAAATAACTATTTGGGATCTTTTTGGAGAAGTTTGTTATAGTGTCACTAGACTACATCAATCATTTTGTAAGATGTCTTTCCAACAAGTTGACCTAGTCCTTTTGGCCTTTTTGTCAAATGGTTTCTGGGTTTTGTTCCTTTTGTCATTTCATTTTGAGTTTCATTGTCAGATATTTAGAAATAGGTTCAAATCTTCAACTTTCAAAGCTAAAATACATCTTTCTCTATGTATTTCAAGGTGAGTCTTTATATTTCATTCCTTTTCATATCTTTGTCTTAGATATATATCTTAATTGGTCTGAGTGTATTCATATAACATCTAGATCTACATTATTTAATCAATAGGTTCAATTTCACATACACATTATCCTATAAGTCCCAAAGTGTTAGAATATTTATAATAATTGAGAGGGGGTGAATTATTTATTCAAGGTTCAGATGTACCAATTGAACAAATAAACATTTAAACAACTTCAGATCTTATCATTTCATTGCTTGGTCTCTACTATAACTATTAGCAACAACAACTAGTTTTCCATTGTTCTAAAATAACAGACTTGCAGAATGTAAACTTCAATCAATAAACATCATAATAACGTCCACACATGTTTGACACTAGGATTTAACATGGAAACCCAACTTGGGAAAAACTACTAGTAACTTGTCACCAATATTTTCACTCTTCTAAATTGAGATCTATTAGAAGTGAACAATGTTAAAGGTTACAAAATACACTGTTAAATGTGACCTAGTTAAAGGATTCAATCATGTTGTTAGGAGTGGCCTTGTTAGAGAACTTTAGAAAATTTCATTAGAATGTCACTCTGTTAAAGGATTTACATATGACTGTTAGGTCAACCTTAATTAAAGAATTTCAAATATTGTTCACAATGGTTAGAATGTAATGTTGAAAATACAATAGGAAAAGTAAACTCATAGAGGGGGGTGAATTAGCACTTCAAAACTTCAACCATAAAATCATTCACCACACATCCATCTCACAATTGTGCATGTAAACTAAAATACCAAATTAAGCATATATATCTATAGCATGAAAACAAATAATTTTTCACACATATGACACAAGATATGATTATCTAGAAACCCTTCAATAAGAAAGTATAACTGGGGTGGAGATGACACCCACAAATCTTCAGTACTACAGTTGTAAAGTGTATCCAATGAAGGTTACATGTTTGATCATGAAACATGATCTACCCTATTAAAGGCTTACAAGATTGTTAGATCTTACCCTCTTAAAGGATTTCAACACCCTGTTACAAGTGTGTCTAATTAAAGGACTTCAACTTACAATGAAGCAAGTACCCTATTAAAGGATTTACAATAAGCTATTAGGACTACTCTGTAAAGAGATTTGACTAATTCACCTACTAGAATGTCTTAGCAATGATCCTTCGGTGAGCACTCTCCTACTAGATAAAAAAATCACCTCCTTACCGATGTGTACTTGATCCTCTCTGATCAGATGTATCACTTCTATCCTCTAACTCCTTTTCTCCATTCTCCTCTAACTGATATTCTATAATGTATCTCAATTAACAACTCCTTAGCCACCATGAATGCCCAGTTTGTGCATGCAAACTACTCTATTCTCGCATTCCACATTCATACAATGTTTAGGGTTTTTCGTCCTTAAGAAGACCTAGGTGACTTAGGGTTAGGTATGAATCAATGATTGTAACTCATCCATCTATCTACTCAATTCATCCCTTTAACTAATTGGCTACATGTATTTCATAGGGATTCTTCATTAAAATTCATTGTTATCATCTAGGATTGCAAAATGATCCTTCGGTTGGCTCTATAATGGTTTACATAGTGGTTTGTGACATTACAAACAACTATGTCAAAACTATTTCACTCGACATCTGAAGTCCCTAATGCATAGAATCAACTAAAACTTCAATGTTGTCACTTGGCATCTGAATGACTCAACACATACTAATTTCTTGGCACTTGAGTGACTTGACACTTACTGAGTATCTTACTTGGCATGCACTATTTGACATGTACTAACTTGTAAATGACTTAAGTGTATAGACACTCATATGTCAAAACCAATCTAAGATCAACAATATCCCCCTTTTACATGAGTGGTAAAAACACTTGGTCATGCATTAATGATCTTAACTTATGAGCATAACTCAAAAAATCGGTATCTCTATTTGGCATATGTACACAATTTTGTTAACAGTCATACCTCAAAATCTTATAACTCCCCTTGAGTTGATTGTGTTGTTTTAAATCTAAACCAATACTCCTACTAAGTAAATATGCATATGTTGAACTATGTTGTACTCTATTTATGTCTTTGACTCCCCCTTTGTTTGGTCTCCCCCAAAACTGTGTTCATTCTTTCCTTGGAGTGATTACCTCTCTCAAAAATACTATACATAATATATCTCTCCCATTTCCTTATTTCGTCTTCTTATTTCTCCCAAAAACTTATTTCTCCCCCTTACTTATTTCTCCCCCTTTTCGACACTCATGTCAAAGGGTTATACAAGTATAGTATGTTTATTCAAGAAATTTTTATGGACCTCGCGTACTATCTTCAAAGTTGCATCCCAGTTATCGCATGCTACCGCCAATGAGTTGATTTGGATAGTTAACTTGGTACCAAGGTGAACTAGGCCTTCATGTGAAGAAAGATGGGGATCTTTCTTCATCATTGATTCTGCAAAGGCTATTTCCGTGTGTAGTATCTCCATGTGTGGGGTCAACATGGACTAGATGCTGATTAGTGTAGCCCAAATATTTGAATCTTGAGCATGCAGGGCTACCAACTGACCTTAGGAGTTAATCAAATTTCTGAACTACGTTTGACTCTAAGCTAGAGAATTGGGTAGAGTAGTACCTATTTTCTTCATATCTCCCTCCAGATTGTCAATATGTCACTGCACTTCTTGTGTGAATAGAGTTTTATCAAATAACTTGGTGTAAAGAGAGAAAATATTCTCTAATACTTTCTTTACACTGTTAATCTTGGTTGCTAATTCAACTTGACTAAGTGCAATGGCACTTGATATCTTTTCATTGAAATTTCTTTGAAATTTCCTTTCAGACCATTCAAGTAGTGTAAGAATTTGGCTTAGGCCAAAATTCACCCAAGAACTAAAGAACTCAACACAAGCACATAGTAGACCAAAATAGACAGAGTATGATCAAAATGATGATATTCATTCAATATACCAGCTTAGCCAACTTGAGAGTACACTAGGAGTGCTTGTATATAAAGGCCTCAGGAGAGCTTCTAGAATGCATAGAAGTCAGCATCATGATATGTCATACAACTAGGAACATGTCCACCAGATATGGGTTATCCTAAAGATAGATAAAACTTTCACCCTTTTACCGAAAGAATATTGAATATAATAATATCAAGTATAATAAGAATCTTGAACTATAAATTTAAACTAGTAACAACAAAATATGTATGTATGAATATAGTTTTCACAAAAAAATATGTATGCATGGAACTAGGTTAAGAATAAAGTAAGGCACACGTTACTTCAACATCAGCCACATGTTGTACTTCACCTTCCCCACTATCATAGTATTCCAATGTACTTTCTCGTGCTTTTTTTTTTCATTGACCACGATAATTCTTCAATTTTTCCTCCCATTGGAATTGGGATAACTTCTGTTTTTGTCTTTTGCAAGAAACATATATTCAATTAGTAATCATTTAGAGGACATTCTTTATTATTATTTAAAGATAGACATGAATGAAGTGATTGTCGTATCAAATCATTAAAACAAATAGCATCCCCAATGAGTGAGTGGAAAATATCCATCCTTGAAAGTTAATTAAATAATCTAAATGAATAGTGTAAAAGATTAAAAATAAATTTCGATTATATTCTAAAAGTTCATAAATTCATATTAAAGAAGTTGGGAATGATATTTTTGTGTTCAAATTTTAGGATTCAAAAATGTTTCAAATCAATAAATTGATTTTGTGACATTAAGGTTTAGATATAATTTTTTTTTTTTTATGAATAGTCATTTTCTATTAAAAAACATATACTACAAAGGGGTCAGGGGATACAAGATCACCTCATTCGGTCGTCGGAAACAAAAACTCCAGCTGAGGGTGGTGGATCATCTTTATCATGAAAACTCCATGGGGGCGGGCTGGGAACCATCAGCAGCTTAAACAACATGCAAACTTAAACCTATATTGCAAAATCAATTGGTAGAGACTAGTTAATAAACGTACTCGCTTAAAACTTTTAAAATTTGAATCTCAATAATGATTTATGGTATTAAATAGTAGTATTAGGGAATATGTAGAGCTGAAATTTAGTCAAACCCTTAGTGGACCACACTTATGGTTTTGAGCAAAAGATTGAAGACAAACATTTGTTCATGTTAATTGCTAGGAATATATATGTTAAGGTAAAAGAAGCAAGCACTGTGGAAATAAATTTCCTATTAAGTATTCAAAGGGATATAGATATACAATTGTGCAAATAGCTCTTGAATTGTTCTTGTCACGAGTGTTTTATTTGAAACCTATAAACAAATGAAATAACTCTATTTTCTAACACATTTTAAATTTGCACTATGTCCAACTTACATGAAGGGAACACAATTAAAAGTAATAAAAGTAAAAATGGAAAATATTATGGAATAACTTGAGCAAGATGAATATAATAGGATATATGATGCAAATATGTGATAATAATATCATTTCAAGAGGGAAAACTCTTAATAGTCTTCAATAGACACACAATACTCAACATAATAACTAACATATGCCTCTTGTTATTTTTGTGGCTGGGTTGCACCTTGTTATTTCTATAGGTGTTTGTTGGTAGTGTGTTGGTTACCACCTTTTTCTGTAAGGGTTGACCCCCTTGTTTTGGTCGCTTTATATTTCAAAACCATATGCCTCTTGTATACACCATTTTATGTTGTGGACACCACCTAGGCCTTAGATACTTATTTATAGTAGAGGTAGCCAAAAGAAAATTACTTAGAACATAAGACACATTATAGGGTTAAAAATTGTAGATTGTATCTACTACATGCTTCATCTAGAGTAGTATGGGAGAGATTTGAGGTAGTGATAATTGGTAGAGCTAGAAGAGGGAGAAATTTTGAAAATCTATATTTTTGGATTTTTCCATATTTTATTAATTTTCATTTTTGAAGGCCTTTAGAGAATAATCTAGGGTCAAATAGTTGTTTATCCCTTAACTTTATTCACAAAGGCATGATGTTAAGGGATTAAAACTAGATCTCTTGAAGACCATTCCAACTGAGTAATTTGGAATTATTATTGTTGCTTGCATAAAGTTATGCCCCAACCAAGTTGTTGGAAAGTAAGTAGAACTAATGGCATGAATGTTGTCATTGATGGCAACAAGTCATTGGGTAAGGTTGCTTGGATCAGTGATCCATTTTGATTTTGGTTATTCAAGGAAAATGACTAAGTATATCATAGGAAGAAATCACTAGTTAGATTTTTTTATCAGCAAGCATAGTAGAGTAAGTGCTACTTGTCATAATTTTAGATATGGTTAAAATGATGTTTTAATACAATGCAAGTATGTTCACCTATTTTAACATGTTAGTTGGCTCATGTTTTGAATGAAGAATATGAACATTGGTTTATATGCAAAGTAGAGGGCAAGTGAAAGTGACCAAGTAATTTATCCTAAAGAATTGAATTTACTAACATAATATAATTACTTGGAAATGTAGGGATGACATCCTAGATGTCAACCCTTGGTTAGCATGTTCTATTAGCTAGTTTTGGGTAATGATCTACATCTTTTATCTAAACAATTTTAAAGGCAGACTACATAAAAATAATTTGAAATTTATATAAAGGAATCAATTTTCACATATGAAGTTTGGTAATTGTATGCTTATGACATGCAAGCTTTATGAATGATGCTATGATGTTGTATTGATGACCAAATGCAAGTTTTTGATGAACAGTCAGAATCATATGCAAGATTTTCAAATGACTAATTAGGTATTAAGATATTAGTATAGTCAATTTTGTTATTGTATCCATTACTCATTGTATTGATTGTAAATCATTATAGAGCAATGAGATCCCATTGTAATATAACCCCTAAAGAGGTTGAGAGCTCAATGAATTTGCGACATACAACTAGATATTATGAATTCAATGAATTCGTAAATAATATGGGAACTCCTAATATTATATGAAGAAACAATGATGGGAGGAGTGTACAATCTTAAAATGGATGCACTTTATTTTGAGAACTTTTAGCCCTCCTTAGTATGGTTTGGGTTTATTTCCATGCTCCCCTCTTTCATTTCACTCTTCCTCATCATCTCTCATTACCATACATGGTCTATTAGGTGTTGCTTTGCTACCCTTTTGACCATATCTCTTTATCAATCTATTATCCTTCAATTTCACCTACACATCTCTCTGAGCCTCTCTAAGGCCTTAATGTCTTGTCCTTTGGGACCAGGTCCACCTAGTTTGGACTAGGTCAACCCAAGGTCAACTTATTCCAAGACTAGGTTGACCTAATTGAACCTAGTCCCCGATGGTTGAGGGGTTTGGGGCCCAAAATCTCTTGAGTTTTCCAATTAGTTTATTTAACTCCCCAATCATCCTAAGTTGTTTTCCTACTTGAAAACTAGTATAAAAGGAGGCTTGGGGGCTTCATTTTCATATCTCATCTAGGAAATACATTCATAAATAGGCAAGTGATCAAGGCATTTTTCTTCAAGCAAGCATCTTCAAGCATTCAATTATAAGCATCTCCTTCTTGCATTAAGCTTCTTCCTTCAAGGTGGTAGTGGAGTTTGGCTCTAAGGAGAAGATACATCATTCTAATCCATTCAATCTTTTCTATTATTCATCCATGGCATGTCACATACATTTTCATACATGAGATTTTTGGCTTCTTTGATGTCCTTTTGGTTTCATTGAGTCAAGGCTATTGCACCTACATACTCGATCACCTATCAATATCAATTGCATCTTCAAAGGTAATTGTATCTTTTATATGATGTTATTTAGATCTACTACATGCAAGCATTTACTTTATCAATTTTATTTCAATTTATAGTAAATTCCCTTAATCTGGGGCTTCACCAAGGAAAGCCTTAATACAACCAACCACAAAAACCTTTATTTTTTATGTGTAGAAGTAGGATATCAAGATTTCACATGCAGATCTAGAAATAACTCTTTGGGATCTTTTTGGAGAAGTTTGTTATAGTGTCACTAGACTACATCAACCATTTTGTAAGACATCCTTCCAACAAGTTGACCTAGTCCTATTGGCCTTTTTGTCAAATGGTTTCTGGGTTTTGTTCCTTTTTTCATTTCACTTTGAGTTTCGTTGTCGGATATTTAGAAATAGGTTCAAATCTTCAACTTTCAAAACTAAAATACATCTTTCTCTATGTATTTCAAGGTGAGTCTTTATATTTCATTCCTTTTCATATCTTTGTCTTGGATATATATCTTAATTCGTCTGAGTGTATTCATATAACATCTAGATCTACATTATTTAATCAATAGGTTCAATTTCACATACACATTATCCTATAAGTGCCAAAGTGTTAGATTATTTAGAATAATTGAGAGGAGGTGAATTAGTTATTCAAGGTTTAGATGTACCAATTGAAAAAATAAACATTTAAACAACTTTAGATCTTATCATTTCATTGCTCGATCTCTACTATAACTATTAGCAACAACAACTAGTTGTCCATTGTTCTAAAATAACAGACTTGCATAATGTAAACTTCAATCAATAAAACATCATAATAACATCCACACATGTTTGACACTAGGATTTAACATGGAAACCCAACTTGGGAAAAACCACTAGTAACTTGTCACCAATATTTTCACTCTTCTAAATTGAGATCTATTAGAAGCCAACAATGTTAAAGGTTACAAAATACATTGTTAAATGTGACCTGGTTAAAGGATTCAATCACGTTGTTAGGAGTGGCCTTGTTAGAGAACTTTAGAAAATTTCATTAGAATGTCACTCTATTAAAGGATTTACATATGACTATTAGGTCAACCTTAATTAAAGGATTTCAAATATTGTTCACAATGGTTAGAATGTAATGTTGGAAATACAATAGAAAAAGTAAACTCATAGAGGGGGGTGAATTAGCACTTCAAAACTTCAACCATAAAATCATTCACCACACATCCATCTCACAATTGTGCATGTAAACTAAAATACCAAATTAAGCATATATATCTATAGCATGAAAACAAATAATTTTTCACACATATGACACAAGATATGATTACCTAGAAACCCTTCAATAAGAAGGTAAAAATGGGGTGGAGGTGACACCCAAAAATCTTTAGTACTGCAGTTGTAAAATGTATCCAATGAAGGTTACATGTTTGATCATGAAACATGATCTACCCTATTAAAGGCTTACAAGATTGTTAGATCTTACCCTCTTAAAGGATTTCAACACCCTATTAGAAGTGTGTCTAATTAAAGGACTTCAACTTACAATGAAGCAAGTACCCTATTAAAGGATTTACAATAGCCTATTAGGACTACTCTATAAAGAGATTTAACTGATTCACCTACTAGAATTTCTTAGCAATGATCCTTCGATGAGCACTCTGCTACTAGATAAAAAATCACCTCCTTACCAATGTGTACTTGATCCTCTCTAATCAGATGTGTCACTTCTATCCTCTAACTCCTTTTCTCCATTCTCCTCTAACTGATATTCTATAATGTATCTCAATTAACAACTCCTTAGCCACCATCAATGCCTAGTTTGTGCATGCAAACTACTCTATTCTCGCATTCCACAGTCATACAATGTTTAGGGTTTTTCATCCTTAAGAAGACCTGGGTGACTTAGGGTTAGGTATGAATCAATGATTGTAACTCATCCATCCAGCTACTCAATTCATCCCTTTAACTAATTGGCTACATGTATTGCATAGGGATTGTTAATTAAGATTCATTCTTATCATCTAGGATTGCAAAATGATCCTTAGGTTGGCTCTATAATGGTTTACATGGTAGTTTGTGTCATTACAAACAACTATGTCAAAACTATTTCACTCGGCATCTGAAGTCCCTAATGCTTAGCATCAAGTGAAACTTCAATGTTGTCACTTCGCATCTAAATGACTCAACAGATACTAATTTCTTGGCACTTGAGTGACTTGGAACTTACCGAGTATCTCACTTGGCATGCACTATTTGAAATGTTATGCTCAACATGCATTACTTTTTTGACATGTACTAACTTGTAAATGACTTAAGTGTATAGACACTCATATGTCAAAACCAATCTGAGATCAACAATATCCCCTTTTTACATGAGTGGTAAAAACACTTGGTCATTCATTAATGATCTTAACTTATGAGCATAACTCAAAAAATCAATATCTCTATACCTCAAAATCTTATAAGTCCCCTTGAGTTGATTGTGTTGTTTTAAATCTGAACCAATACTCCTACTGAGTAAATATGCATATGTTGAACTATGGTGTACTCTGTTTATGTCGTTGACTCCCCCTTTATTTGGTCTCCCCCAAAACTATGTTCATTCTTTCCTTGGAGTCAAATTGCCTTTCTCAAAAATACTATATATAATATCTCTCTCCCATTTCCTTATTTATTCTTCTTATTTCTCCCCAAAACTTATTTCTCCCCCTTACTTATTTCTCCCCATTTTTGAAATTCATGTCAAAGGGTTATACAATTATAGTATGTTTATTCGAGAAATTTTTATGGACCTCAAGTATTATCTTCAAAGTTGCATCCTAGTTATCGCATGCTACCTCTAATGAGTTGATTTGGATAGTTAACTTTGCAGCAAGGTGAACTAGGCCTTCATGTGAAGAAAGATGGGGATCTTTCTTCATCATTGATTCTGCAAAGGTTATTTCCGTGTGTAGTATCTCCATGTGTGGGGTCAACATGGACTAGATGTTGATTAGTGTAGCCCAAATATTTGCATCTTGAGCATGCAGGGTTACCAACTGACCTTAGGAGTTAATCAAATTCCTGAACTGCTTTTGACTCTGAGATAGAGAATTGGGTAGAGTAGTACCTATTTTCTTCATATCTCCCTCCAGATTGTCAATATGTCACTGCACTTCTTGTGTGAATATAGTTGTATCAAACAACTTGGTGTAAAGAGAGAAAATATTCTCTAATACTTTATTTACACTGTCAATCTTGGTTGCTAATTCAACCTGACTAAGTGCAATGGCACTTGATATCTTTTCATTGAAATTTCTTTGAAATCTTCTTTCAGGTTATTCAAGTAGTGTAAGAATTTGGCTTAGGCCAAAATTCACCCAAGAACTAAAGAACTCAACACAAGCACATAGTAGACCAAAATAGACAAAGTATGATTAGAATGACGATATTCATTCAATATGCCAGCTTAGCCAACTTGAGAGTACACTAGGAGTGCCTGTATATAAAGGCCTCAGGAGAGCTTCTAGAATGCATAGAAGTCAGCATCATGATATGTCATACAACTAGGCACATATCCACTAGATATGGGTTATCCTCCATTGAGCACAAGATTAAGTGCGATGATGTGAGGATAAGCCTACAATGGTATAGCATGAAAATCAATGGTGTAGACAACATGTGCTAAATGAGGAGCACAGATAACTATGTTGTCAATATGACAACTAAGTGAATGATGCATACTCCTATGTTGTAGACACCATGTGCATAATTAGAGTTGCATAACTCAATGAGAGTACACAAACTCCTAATTTTCTCACCTAAAATAATAATAAAATAATGCAAAATAATTAAATAATGCACTAACCTAAGTAAACTTAAGTAAGTGTAATAACTAAATACTTATTTACACAAACACCCCCCCTAAAGTGCAACTTAGGGGAATGCCCTTAAGCTTACGAAATCTAGGATACAATTCAGAATGGGTCCCGACTACTAGGCCATGTTAGGTACCCATGTACATAATGATATGCAATCTCTCATAAAACAAGGAAAGAGGGAAAACCTCATGGAAAAAACCCTCCCCCAAAAAGAGAGATAAATAGGGATGCATGGATGGATGGAGTAATCTAGACCCCCCCATTACGAAATACATCTAGTATATACATAAGAGAATGATGAGAAGAGGAAGAGAGGCAAGATAGGCTCCCCCCCCCCCCACCCCCCCAAAGAAGAATGTCGAACAATGACTGCCCCGATGAAGAAGTTGATCCAAAACTACAGAATGGTGTTCCTCCCCTTAGGAAGAAACAATGCCAAGGGTACAAATGAGACACTTCTGTTGTGTGTGGAAAGAATCCCATGAATAAGTGATGTCTCTAAAACCTACTCAACTAAGTGAAGAACTTGTCCCAAAGAACTATTTGTCTCTACAACCGATGAAGAACCTTGCTGCAACTTATGATCATAAGTATCCACAATCATTTCAACCTATAAGGATCGATCATGTAGAGAATGAGAAAGAGAGTTGGATGGAGCCCTCGTGACAACTAAAGAAGGTAATTTTGCATCAAGAAGAAGAGGCAGATCATCAATACTATCCCCCAAATCTATCACTGAGACTATATCTAGAAGACTGGATGTACCCTATTATTCTGGACCTATCACTATGGCGATGTATGCATGTGGACTGAACTGATGAAGTGACCTCTCACTGCAACTATTGATAGAACCCCACATGTCTAAATCTATTGAAGCACCACCGCTGAAATCACTATCAATATCCACACTATATAATCTGCAAAGAGGAGTAGAGGACAAGCTGGGTGAACTCTCCTCAAATATACATCCTTCTCCACAAATATCTGATGTGTCTCATGATCTAGAAGTCTATATGCCTTCACACCATCTTCATAACCAATGAAGGTACAAGGCCGAGATGACTATGCCTTGCATCCCCTAGAAGATACCTTTGCCCATGCAGCATAACCGAAGACTCTGAAGTGTGTCATAATAGGTTTTCTACCATACCATGCCTCAAAACAAGTTTTTCCATCTAAAGTTGGATGAGGAGAACGATTAAGAATGTCATTGGCACTTGAGATTGCTTCAACTTCTAATGATGGATTTAGAGACTTGGCATGAATCATGCAACTTGCCATAGACTTAAGAGTTCAGATCCTCAAAGTTGCAACATCTGTCTTATGCAGACTAAATGTTGGCGGAGTCTGAAGATCAATTCCCTCATGTCTGCAAAAGTCTTTAAGTCTTTTGTTCACATACATGCTTCCATTGTCCATTTAGAGAACTTTGATGGCCTTTTTGGATTTCTGTTCTACATGAGTCTTGAAGTCTAGAAACTTGTCCAACACTTCATTCTTGCTATGAAGAAAGTAGACCCAAGTGAACCTTGAAAAGTCATCAACTAAGGTAAGTATGTAGCGACCTTGGCTGAATGCAAAAGGACCTGCTAATACCATGTGAACCATCTATAGAACACTTGTTACTCTAGAAGACTTCCCTCTTTGTAACTTCCCCTCTGGATGCATATCCACTGAATCTGTTGAACATTCACTCTTAGAAAAGTTGATTTGAGGTAGACCTTTCACCATTCGGTTTGTGCAAAGTTGCTGAAGATAGCAGTAGTCAAGATGACCATACCGCTCATGCCATAATTGCATGTTTGATTTGGATTGAGTTAACAAGGCCTTTGAAGGAGACTTGGGCATAAAATGAGAGAAAGAGTACAACCTCTTGTTATGATTCACTTTCCCCACTGCAATCAAGGAATTGTCTTTAAGACTATGCACCTGAACTGAGTCTGGAAGGAACTCAACTCTATGCCCATCTCTGAGGTGAGTGATTTGGTAGATTGATAGGAGATTTGAACTTAGGTTTGGAACATAGAGAAAATTTTGAAACTCTCCATTTTCCATCTCCATGTTTCCTTTTCCTTCAACTGCCATTTTAATATCATTCCCCATGAAGATGTATGGTACCTTTGAGTGATTCAATGAATAAAAATCATCCTTTGAAGAACTCATGTGATATGAGGCACCAGAGACAAATATACATCCCTTTGAAGAGTTTGCATTTTCCATGAATGCTTGCCCTTTGCCCTTTGAATATGAAGAAGACCCTTTCTCCTTGTAACCATTAGGCAATGGAACATTATGTTTCTTCATGATGTTGGTTAATTCATCAATCTTTTTAAGATAACACTCATGCTCTTCATGACCCAATTTCTTGCAATAACGCACTTCTTCTTCTCCTTATTGTTGTCCCCTTTCTTGTTCGAATTCAAGGACTTATCTTGTTGATTAGATTGTGGTCTTGGCTTTTCTGCATCCTCATATTTTTCCTTCTTCCATTTCTTCTTACCCTTTCATTTATTTGAAGATTGTCTAGCTGAATTTTGAGAACCCTCATTAGCCACCAATGCTTTGGACTGAGGTTTTTTGAGAATCCCCATTGATTTCAACTTCTTTTCTTCATCATCCAATAGTTTAGCATATTCATCAAAAGTGACTTTCTTGTAGGTAGACTCTAAGGTAGTCTTTGAGGTGTTAAAAGAAGATACAAATATGGAATATTATAATGGCAGCTTGTTATGTATGAGATAAATTAGTCTATCATTTTTGATAGAACTCCCACAATTAGTAAGCTTTGTCCTTAGTTCATTCACCTTGATGATGAAATCCTGGATGGAGTCATATGACTTAGGATCTAAGGAGACAAGCTCATCTTCAATTTTGAACACATCCTCTTCAAACACTTTACCATATAGGCTTTCGAGGGTATCGCAAGCTTCTTTGGATGTAGTACACTTCTTGATTTGATACATGATCTTATCATCTACCCCCAAACATATATCACCTAGGGCTTTCCTATCCATGGCTACCTAATTATAAATTTCACTTGCTGATACATTATCACCAGCTGGTATAGGAAGAGTACCATCTACATATTGTGAAACTCCATTATGCATTAAGTGATACAACATTTTGATTGACCACTTAGCATAGTTATGAGGAGTTAATTTAGGAAACTTAAAGTTGTCCATAATGCAGAAAAGAGAGAACACAACACCAAGAACACCCCCCCTTTTCACTAAATCAAGAAACCCCCCCAAAATAGATGCTTTGGGCACTTTATTAGTAGTGCAATTACAATGGGCCACTTTCCAATTTTGACCTTTGTGGACTTCTAATTTTTCTTGTTACAACCTCTTAATGGAGTACAAATCTAAAACTTTACAATATGCTACAATTCTGAAGCATTACAAAGCAAAGAAAGGCACTATAGCTGAAAGTGACAATTTTGTCCACACAACACTATAATCTAATGCTAGATTTGGAAAGTAGACAAAAAAAATGCGCTTTCAAAAAAAATAGAACCTATTTTCGACTCCAGATGTGCTCGTACAGAGCATTTGAAGTTTCAAAATGCAAGATTATGTAGGGACAGTCACCAAAAAATATAATTTCCAAACAATCCTTCCATCAAAACTAGAAAAAAGTTGCACCATTAAAAAATTTAGAAAATTCCTCCTAATTTGGAGTCTGGATGTTCGAGTTATGGCCTCCCGAACTCGAGTTCCAAAACCCAAAATCAATCAGGAGAGTGGTTGCATCAACAAATGATGAGGTTAAATTTGATGGCCATATGGCCATCACAGCAATTTTAATTTGCCTTGAAATAATGTCCAAATGGGTGTCAAGTTTAATATAGGAAAATGATGATGTCAACACAACTCCAAGCCTCGAATGATGTGGCAGCTGAAATGGATTTTCGTACTGTATCGCTAACTTGGTGGCTGATGATGTGGGCTAATGACTAGGATTTCATACACTGACTAGGCCTACTTTTGTCCACTGTGTATGCTGAATATGTTCGTGTCAGCACTGACGTGCGCAGGGGGCTAAGCTGGTCTGTACGTGTGTCAATGTTGCATGCGGGAGACATTGGCTTTTTCACAGCTAGATTTTGTGTTTTCTGCCAGTGGCCATTATTCCATCATCGGAGTGTGGGGATTTAATCCCACATTGGGTGTGGGGAAAGCATCCGCTTTGTTTATAAGCGCTAATCCACTCATGAAAAACAAAAGCATTGGGAATGGGCATTGCTGCCAGATGTTGGTGGCCAGGCCGGTGTCTTGAGTTTAGCACAAGTGCCAAAAGTTTGTAGGCCAATCATCATTCAGCGTACACACATAATTTGCAGTGCCCACAAAATAGAATAAACTCACTATGAATTAATAAAATAATCCAGCAAAAAATACAGAGCCGAGTCGAGCAGACACTGCCCGGTTTGGCCAAAAATATTTTCTGCGTGATTTCAAAAATTAAAAATTTGAAAAATACCCAATATTGCAGAGAGGAAATTAAATCAGATCCGAAACATAATAATCAAATCCGAAAGTGACCATACCCGAATTGCAAATCAAGATTTTTGAGTTTTGATTTGCAAAAAAAAATTGCATCACGATCAAATTTTACCCAGCATAGGCAAATTTATAGTCGATTTTTACCGAATCAATGCTCTGAATGCAATGGTGAGGTTAGATCTGGCTCTAGATGCTCCCAATTTTTACAGATCCTTTGGATTCATGTCGAGGTGTTGAAGCATGAACGGTCTCGAACAACTATGTGATGAGAATCTCCCTTAGCTCTGATAACATGTAAGAATTTGGCTTAGGCCAGAATTCACCCAAGAACTAAAAACTCAACACAAGCACACAGTAGACCAAAATAGATAGAGTATGATCAGAATGATGATATTCATTCAATATGCCAGCTTAGCCAACTTGAGATTACACTAGGAGTGCCTGTATATAAAGGCCTCAGGAGAGCTTCTAGAATGCATACAAATTAGTATCATGATATGTCATACAACCAGGCACATGTCCACCAGATATGGGTTATCCTCCATTGAGCATGGGATTAAGTGCAATGATGTGAGAATAAGCCTACAATGGTGTACCATGCAAATCAATGGTGTAGACAACATGTGCTAAATGAGGAGTGTGGATAACTGTGTTGTCAATATGAAAACTCAGTGAATGATGCATACTCCTGTGTTGTAGACACCATGTGCATAATTAGAGTTACGTAACTCAATGAGAGTACACAAACTCCTAAGTGTCTCACCTAAAATAATAATAAAATAATGTAAAATAATTAAATAATGCACTAACTTAAGTAAACTTAAGTAAGTGTAATAAGTAAATACTTATTTACACCAACAAGTAGTTTTACATTTGAATCCAAGTCTGTATCATTAATATTTTCTACTATGTTTGCCAACTACTCCATGATAGGCTTGTCTTCTTCAGGTGATGACAGATCGAATACATCAAGAAAGATTTCCTTGATATCTCGCAATGCTTTCTTCTACCTATGCTCCCTTCGAAGCAGTTCTTCATACTCTTTTCGTGCAAGAGCATCCTGATGCTTATCTATTCAATAATGATTGTTGCAAGATCAAACTTTGGAAACATAATCACTTCATCCAAGTTAACATTACCAAATGATGTAATTTCATCTACCTTGGATGTGCTAGGACTAGGCGTTGATGACTGCAATAGTGCAGCTTCTACACTCGACCTATGAAGAGCTTGACTTGGAGGAGTATTACTTTCTGGAAAAGTAACCACTGCTTGTATTGCTAATTGCTCCTCAAGCTTATTAGTCAATACTAACACTTTAGTCCTATCATGTTCTTTCTTTTCAATCTTAGTTGCACCTTGAGTTTGTGTTGTAGGTACATGAGTATCTTCCTAACTTGTTTGAACTTATGTCCCATCTTTCTCGTATTTTCCATCATCCTCATCCTTTTCATGTACTAAGACTGTTGGTATTGGATCATTTTGCACTATTATGCTAACATTAGATGTTGTTGAATCCTTCGTTAGATACACTACAAATGACATTATAGGTTGTACCACTATAAATTGAGGAGGGGTTGTAGATATTTCTTGTGTTTGTGTTTTCTCTCTTGTAGATTCCATGTCTACCTTCTCAATATCATCCACACTCACCAATAGATGATGACTGCATAGTTGTGCCTTGGAGGTGGAATCTACTAATATCTTCTTCATATCTTCCTCTGTTAGGGGATTTATGTTCTAAATGACAGTATTAGAATCATCCTTGATCTTCACTATATTTGTGTCTGCATCTAACCCATGTTGTGGACTGGCACTCAGCACTAGTATATCTGGTATACTCTATTCTATTTTCTTCTCAACTTCAATTATTTCTTGTGTATCTGTGTTCTTTTCAATGCCTTCCACATGTGCATCTTTATCAATGTCATCTTTAGTAACCTTAGTTACTTCTTTCTCACCTTTGTTTACCCCTACCTCAACAGGTGTTTACTTAATTTCCTTAATTATTGTCAATCCATATATTACTTTCCATATTTGGGTGGATTTCTAAACAATATCCTCAATGTTATTTTGCAAATATTGAATGCCCTAGATTTAGGAGAAAATATCCTTATGTACTTCTTAATGGCCTTTTTTATTGTGGCCTTATCCAATTCTAGCATCACACTTCCTAGTGTCATCTCTCTTATTTGCCTTTGTATATTGAGACTAAACTACCATTTTTTCTCAACATTGGCATATAGACTCTTGGGTATAGAGCTGGCAAGCTCAATTGGAGTCTTCTTGAATGTTTTCATCATGGCATATATAGACTCTTCTACTTCATTCATGTCAACCTTTCCAAGTTTATCAAACTCAACATGTGTGAATATGTTGAGATCTGATTGAAAAGATCATTATTGAAGAAGACTATGTGTTTCAATCATTATTTTTTCACTGATGTCAAACCTTCTATTTACTGGTAAGACAATTGCTTATAAGATTCAAGTACTATCACTTAGTTTATTGATGAAGTAGATTTGATCAAAAGATGTAACAATAGCACCTAGAGGAAAGGTTGTGTTATGATTATGTAGTGAAGTACAAGGATCAGTTAAGACATTGATGACAAGATGAATTGTTAATCTACTTAAGGTTATAAAGGTTTGTTATAGTTAGAAAGTTTAGAAGAATAAGTTACACAAATTTTTTCTACCAAGCTTGACCGAGTGGATAGTAGGTCCCAAGCAAAGACAGAGCAAGCCAAGCAGAAAAATAGTTGGAGCCAAACAAAAGTTCATTCTAGTGCATGCCAAGGAAAATAGTTGATGCCAAGTAAAGTTTAATTGATGCCAAGCACCAGTAAACTTTAGTAGGTGCCGAGTAATTTCATAGTGGATGTCGAGGAAAGCAGTATATGTCGAGCATTAGAAGGTTGATAACGCTGACCTGTTGCATTATTTAAAAGATCGAAGATTTGATGAGAAGATAAGGTTGATGAGCTACTAGCATAGAATTTGAGGTAAACCATTTTTAGGAAAATTCAAAGTGGATTCTAGAAGAAGTTTCTAGAAGAGACATGAGATATGGGATAGATACATTGTATCCTACCTAATCCATCAGAACCCTAAAATTGGACGATGGAGAATGAGCAAAAAATGTCATGTCTAGTCATGACATATGATAGGAATTTTTGGTCATGAAGCAAAGATTTCATGTGTGAGAACCTAAGGGAGATAAGGAGTCAAGGGTTTTGCTTCATCAAGTGACCTAAGAAAAGAGTCGGCAATGGCATATTAAGCAAGAAGGGTTAAGGAGATGAATGCTTGAATGGTAAACAAGCTATCAGAGCTGCAAAATATGAAGTCCAAGCAAAATTGAGGACTAAACAGAGATATGCAATCTACAAGTGAAGTTGTAAGTTGTATCAAATCAAAGCCTTATTGTTACTCTCTAACAATTGTATCAGTCTAGGGCAAATCCTTTGGATTAAGGTTGATCTAACAGTCATATGTAAATCCTTTAACTAGGTGGCATTTAAAGTGAATGGCCTAAAGTCCTCTAACAAGGCTCACTCCTAATAGGGTAATTGAAATCCTCTAACAAGCTCACATTTAACAGTGTGTATTGTAACCTTTAACAGGGTTGGCCTTTCATAGGGGCATCACTTCAGAAGAGTGAAAAGAGTAGCATGTTATTGGTGGTTTTTCCCAAATTAGGTTTCCACGTAAATCATTATGTCAAGTGTGTTGATGAATCCATTATGTTTCATGATTTACATTTTTGCAAGTTGATTGGATAGTAACCTACAAGTTTATTAGTGATTGCATAATCTTATGGATGCATGCATGAGTATAAATGTTTTATGGGATCACTAGAGCTATAATAAGTTTTATATATACATCTAAACCTTGGATAACTGATTCACCCCCCCTCCCCCCTCTTAGTTATTCTAAAGTATTCCAATAGAATCCAGATAAGTCAGCATTATTCTTTATATTCTCACAAAGTTGTCCAAATCAGAAGAAAGACTATGACTTACCACTTTGAATTAGCTGTTGTCATTAGATTCTATCATTTCCTCATTTTATTTGGATGGAGCAATGTACTTTATCCTTTGTTTCTCCTTAGATTTACCTTCTTTGCTAACTTTCCTAGCTCTCTCTCCCTTTGACTTTTCTACTTATTAAGCCTTCTTAGCAGTAGCTCTTGTGTTGGCCTTGGTAGCAAGAAATGCATGCTTAGGTTGTGTAGGTTTTACAACCTTTTTTGGTTTTCTTACAACTGGATCTTTAGCTTTCCACTTCTTCTTGTTGTGGTTTCACAATGCACACCCCATTTCGATAAGAAATGGGGACCCCCTGATTTCTTTTTTGGTTTTTTGGATGCCTAGTCTAGGGTCAGAGTCTTTTTTATAGGTTTTCTTATCTTTTGGTTTCTAGTCAAGATTGGGTCCCAACTTGAGAACCCAGATCTCAAAAATCAAGTTTTGGAGAGATAAGTCTTTTGTAGAGAAAAAGGTGCACCAACACAGCTCACAAGGTGCGCTAGTACACCAAACTCAAAAAAGAAGTGCAACTATAGGAAAGTGCATAGATATGCACCTCTCATAGTTGCACTAAGGACCCCCCCTCAACTCTTCACTTTCTTTTCTTTCTTGAAACATCGAGCTCTGTAGCAACACACAAGTTGAGGTGCACCTCCTCCGCTCTCCTACCTCCACAAAAATACCAAAACAAATGCCAAAACTTCAAAAGGTGTATCATAGCACACCTAATTAGGTGCACTACTATGCACCTTATTTTGCTAAAGAAAACTTTCAAAACTATAAAATATTCAAAACACCCAAAGGTGTGCATCAATGCACCTATCCAGGTGCACTGATGCACACCTTTGATAATTCAAAACATAAAAAGAATACAAAAGGGTGCAAAGTAGCACACCTAATTAGGTGTGCTACTGTGCACCCTTTAAAATGTAACAAAAAATGCATAAGTCCATTAATGAGGTGTGCTGATGCACACCCCAATCTTTTAGAAACTTTTCTAAGCATAAAGGTGCACCAAGCACACCTATTAGTTTTGCCAGGAGCACCCTTTTCTGCAATCAAGGGTTAAAATTAGGTTTTTTGGTGTTTTCAAGAAATTAAGTTTTTGGGTTGTATTTTTGTCATCATTATGGTTTGCTTAAGGTTTGATTTTTAGTTTTCTAGACTAATGTTTTCTTCTTTGTGTAGATAAAAAGGGCATCCTTAACTTGTCATGGTCATAACTTTTGAAACTATTTACACCATTGGAAAGAAGAACTAAAAATCTAATTTTAGTCCCTAAAATAGAGAGCTTTCGGCTACCCAGTTTTAAGGACCGATGAAAGTTTCAAATTGAAATTTTGAGTAGAACACCTTTGAAAAAGCCACTTAAAAAGACCAAGAAAATCTTGTGGAAAAGTTTCAAACATTTGATCATTCTAGATAATCTAGATCACCTGGTCTCTGACTCGAAAGGATTAGGCTGTCGGAGAGAAGAAAAAATCAAGCAATTTACACTGAAGATCAAAGAGATAGAGGTTGTACACATGAACCAAAATAGGTTCTTCATCTTATGCAACCATTAATGACAAGATTCGTCATAGGTGCCTTGGAATTTCAGATAGAAAAAGCAAAAGGAGTTCAAATGTATGCAAGTTTTTTTGGCTATAGAGAGAATATAAATCATTAGAGGGATCAAAGTAAGTATGAAAAAGTGTTCTAAAACCCTATTTGAGAAAAACCTAGAAATCATTTTCAAAATTGAGAACTTTGATTTTTTGGTAAAATTAGCACTTTGCACAAATTTCTTTTGAGGTGCACAGGTGCACTAGCATGCACTAAGTACCTAGGTGTGTTTTTCAAAGGTTTGCTAGAAGTTTTGAAGAAGTCAGAGGTGCACTGACAGTTAACTGTCAATTCTAAATTTAGATCTTTCCATGCATTGGAAACACATTCCAACAGCAATTTAACTCCTACAAACATCTAGAGAAGGTTGAGCTTTTATTTTTGGCATTTCTCGATACTTCTACATCAACTAAATGCTTTCTCTTTCATATTTTCTCATGCTTCCTTCGTTTCATGACATGTAAAGGCTCATGCATCCAATTAATGATCTAAATATGGATGGAGTCCTACTTAGCACCAGTTAGATGGTTAGTTTGTACATAAATAGATTTGTTTTATTAGTTTTAAGCATATATTTGCATAAAGATATTTGTCACTCTCAACACAAATTAAGGAGAAGATTCATTATAAATTCAAGAATGTAATTTGTATTCTGGGTTTCCATCGTTATTTTGCAATAATATATGGTTTTGGTGCTCACATTTGGAGTGTAGTGATTCTTGCCTAAGTGTGTTATATTTTTGAATGTATGTTCATGGAATGTAATTGAGCCAAAATTTTATTGCATTATTTCTGGTTGTGTGATCTTTTACTTCTAGTGTTTTCTATAGGTCTACAAATTTTGCTAATGTACTTAGTTTAAGAAGAGATCATCATATTGTTCCTGCATAACTTTTTGTCTCACATGAGTGCACTTTTTGTGGCCTTACAATTTGATGAAAAGTGAAAAATCTTATGATTACTGAATTCCCATTGACAATTGCATCAGTGGAATTAAGGAAACATTTCTCCTATTTTCATTGGTTACCCACCAATCTTTTTGAAAGCTTAACTTGTAGACGTGTTGTCTCCATAACTTAGGTCTATTAGGGTTTAATTTTTATGTTATTTTCTTAAATTTCTTTTTTCCCTACCTTCGTTATTTTCTTTACTAACCCCTTGGTTAAATTAGGAATTCATATAGTTGCATTGTTAGATTGCATTCATCTTTAAAATAGATGTAAGAATTTACCTTAGGGAAAAATTCACCCAAGAACTAAAAGCTCAAAACACAAGCAAAAAATATACCAAAGTATGATCAGAATAACTATATAGTATTCAATACAATGTACAAATACACTAGGAGTGCCTATATATAAAGGCCTTTGAGATGCATCTAGAATGCTTAAGAATCAGCATCATGATAAGTCATACAACCAAGCACATGTCCACCAGATATGGGTTATCCTCTATTGAGCATGGAAGTGAGTGCGATGATGAGAGGATAAGCCTACAATGGTGTAACATGCAAATCAATGTTGTAGACAACATGTGCTCAATTAAGAGTGTGAATGACTGTGTTGTCTACATGAAAACTCAATGAATGATGCAAACTCTAGTGTTGTAGACACCATGTACTTAATTAGATTTGTGTACTTTTGTGTTGTCAACATGACAACTCAAAAAGGCACACAAACTCCTAAATGTCTCATAAAAATAAATAATAAAATAATGCACTAACCTAACTAAACTTAAGTAAAGTGTAAATAGTAAATATCTATTGCAACTTAGAGGAATGCACTTAAGCTCACAAATGCAAGATGGGTCCTAACTACTAGGCCATGTTAGGTACCCATGTACAAAAGCAATGTTATAGAATGATGCAATGCAATCTCTCATAAAGCAGAGAAAGAGGGAAAACCTGATGGGAAAAACACTCCTCCAAAAAGAGAGATAAGTACAATAAAGAAGATGAGAGAGAAGAAGACCTCAGAAGAGGAGAAAATCCCTCCTAGAAGAAGAAGAAGAGAGAAGTCAATGGACTCTCCTTTCTCCAACATCTCACACACCAAAGAGATCTCACAAATGAATATACTTAACCTCGGTGAAGGGTTTGGTGAAGATATCGGCAACCTACTTTGTTGTAGGACAATATTCTAGTGTAATGATCTACTCATGTATAAACTCTCTAATGTAATGCATATGAACCTCAATACGCTTTGTCCACTGATGTTGAACTAGATGCTTAGAGATCTCAATGGCACTTTGATTGTCATAATGAATAATTGTAGGCTTAGGTAGATCAAATCCAAACTCCTCCAGGATGTGTTGTAACCAAAGAGCCTTTGTAGCTACATTGATAGCTCCTCAATACTTAGCCTCTATGGAAGAAAGAGCAACATTATTTTTCTTCTTACTCTGCCAATAAATAGGGCCTGAACCAAGGTGAAATATATAACCTAAAGTGGACTTGCAAGAATCTATAAGTCCCTTGCATAGTCTGAGTCTGTGTATCCAACCAGTTGAAGTCCTATACCTACTGCATAATGTATCCCATGTGTATGTGTAACCTTTATGTAGTGCAAAATGCACTTGGCAGCCTTCCAATGAAGCTCATGTGGTTCTTGCATATAGTGTGAAACCATGCCAACTACAAAAGCTATATTAGGGTGTGTATGTGTCAAGTAGATAAGGCTCCCAACTAACTATCTATATAATGTAGCATCAACAAGTGGAGTGGTACAATTAGCCTCTAGCTTGACACCTGATAGAAAGGGCATAGGAGTAGGCTTGTAGTCACTCATGTGAAACCAAGAAAGTAAGTCAAGAGCATACTAGGGTTGAGAAAGTGATATCCTTGCTGAAGACTATGTGATCTCAATACCAAGGAAGTAATGTAGCAAACCCAATTCTATCATAGCAATTTTTTCCTGTAGAGAGGTCTTGACAGTAGTAATGATAAATGAAGTGCTCCCTATAATGATCAAGTCATCTACATAAAGTAGTAAGATCAAGTGTGAGTCATCCTTCTGAAGAATGTAGACATTTGAATCGGAATGACACCTGGTGAAACCTACTAAGAAGAGGAAGGAATTCATTTTGGCATACCAAACCTAAGGAGCCTACTTAAGATCATAAATTGACTTCTTCAATTTGCAAATCATAGTAGAATCATGTACGAACCCCTGCGGCTGCTCCATATAAATTTCCTCATGAAGATCACCATTCAAAAAGGAACTCTTAACATCCATTTGGTGTACAACCCAACCATGAGCTATAGCAATAGCTAATTTCAAGCAAATGGAGTTCATCTTGGAAACTAGTGTGAAAGTCTCTGTATAGTCAATGCCTAGAACCTACGAGAAACCTTTAGCAACTAGTCTAGCCTTATGCTTATCAACACTTCCATATGTTAGAAGTTTGGTTCGATAGATCCACATACGTCAAACCACCTTTCTTCCCTTAGGAAGGGGAACTAAGTCCCAAGTGTTGTTTTTCATCAAAGAATTATATTCTTCCTCCATAGCCTTGTCCCATTCTAGAATCCTAGATGCTTCCTTAAATGAATATGGATCTAAAGCAATGGCTATATATGCATGTGGAAATGACTTATGTTGTGACCTAGTCCTCCAAACTAAGAGGGGGGTGGGGGGGAGTGGGTGACTCAGTTACTCAAGGTCATTAAATTCAATTTGAACAATCAAACATAAAAATTTATTGGTATGCTTATCCTATTGTAACTCTATCTCTACTACTAGTAGTTCATGTTAGAAACAATAATCCACCAAGATAACTTAGAGTGTGGGGTGAATCAGTTATCTAATAATTATCAACCTTAAATAATCTTAACCATTGAATCAAAATAAAATCAAACCATAATAAAATGCACATACACAATTACACCAAATTTGTTAACTAGGGAAACCCTTGATCAGAGGGAAAACCCTGGTGGGAATGATGCCCACAAGATGGTGTACTAATATAAATATTCCTTGTAAAAGGATGAACCCTATTAGGAGTCTATTACAACATTTAGTAAATATGAGTCACTATTAGGAGACTTTGATTCCATGTTAGAAGATTTCAACCCTATTAGAGTTGTAGAAGGCAAAAGGATTCACTGTCCAAAAAACTTCTAGGGAAAGACCACTAAACTCACTGTCTAATTGATCTTTTAGCTATTCCTTCTAGAATAACTATCCATACTATACTTTAACTTATTTCCTCTATCCTATCAACAAGACTAATTACTGTAAGATAATGTAGACCAGGTCATGAACCTTAGATCCAAATATCAAACTTTGGATCTCATAATAAAACCTTGAAAATGAAGTTTTCTCCCAACTTTTCTCTACTCTACTTATCTTTAAATTCTGATCTTTGTGCTTCTTGAAATCATTCATTCATTCCATACATGATAAAGTAAAATTTCCTTCCTTTATACTGAATCCACAAAAAAATTCCTTCAGTTGGCTATTACACCTTCTCAATTAATTATTATAGGACCTCATTAAGAACATGTTACACTTAGCAATAACATTAATCTTTCACCTTATAACTTGAATAACTTTCCATACATGTAATATTATGATGAGCAAGCTTAGCTATGTCATCTCCAAAATGTCTTCTTCACATCTTTAACTTTAACTTCAACTTCTCAAAATAACAACTCTACTGAGAGATATAACAAGTTTACCAGAATATGCTTCTGTAAACTCTATCTTAGGATAATCTTCACTGAAACTTGCATAAATTCTTCCATACTTAATATATTATGCTTTTGAGGTTAGCTACATATACTAGGAACTCAGTAGTATGTCCCTTTAACCCCTCTTAGTGAAACTATTTGTACCAACTTGATCTTTAATGTTGTTCTTCTCTCAGATACCACAAAAAACTACTATGTTGACATCAATGAAAAACACAGTAATGAATGTAACATATCATCATGATAATGATCTAATCATGTTTCTACAATACTTCCCCTTAGAAGTATCATTATCATTCATGCTTTCAATAATTCATTGTCCTATTATAATATACTCTTTGAATGTAAACATGTAAATGCAAAACATCATAAATCATTCAACACAAGTTTGACACTAGGATTTTATGTGGAAACCCAAGTTAGGAAAAACAACCAGCAACATGTCACGACCTTTTTACTCTTTTGAAATGAGCTCTATTAGGATCCAACCCTATTAATGGTTACAATACACACTTTTAAATGTGACTTGGTTAGAGGACTTAATCACCCTATTAGGAGTGTTCATTGCCAAAGGACTTTGATCATTCCATTTAGAATGTCACCTTGCTAAAGGATTTACATAGAATGTTAAGTCCTTCAAATTATTGGTAGTTCAACCTTTGTTAAAAGGATTTCAATACAAAGTTTTTACAATTCTCAAGAAAAAAATTGTAGGGTTTTGATCTGTACGTTTACAACTCACTTTTGTAGGTTTAGATCATTGTTTGGCTCATGTTCTAATTCACTGATAAGTCCCTATTGTCAACTTTTTCTCTTAAATTTCTTGGAAAATCTTCAAGCAATCACCCGTCTTCATATCAAACTTAAGCCTTCTTCTTAGATTCACTCATCAACTTCAACATTATCTACACAAGCATACATTTTACTTCTCTCTCACACTTATACACTTGTGTTCACCCTTGTGCGCCTCTCTTCCACCGTTCTCTATGCATCTCTCACTCTTTATTTTAACTCTATGTCTCTTTAAATAGGTAATTCTTTCTTTTATGTTTTATATGATCATTTTAGATCTTAGGGTTTACGATGTGGTTCATGAGATTCATTATATTTTTTCATCTTTCTTCTTTTCTATAAACTTTTCATCCATAAAATTCAATCTTAGGTATTATACCTAATCCTCACCTTGAATTAAATGATTGAACTCATCAATCTTTTCTTCAACACAATTTCCATATCCCAAGAATTTAACTGAGTCAACTAGAAATCATGATTTCTCAAATATATTCAAAATTTTGTTACTCGATAATCACAAAGTTCTAACACTCAATCATCACATAATCACTTAGTCAATGTAAAACTTTTGACTCAGCATCAACTAACTTGCTTGATTGATATTGATTCTTGGTAAACACTATATTTTCTTGGCATTTATTATGGCTCAGTTGATAGTAGCATTGCTCAGAATACCTTAATATTTTACTCTATTTCCCTATTAAGATTTACATTCGTGATATAAACAATCACTTTGTCTTATCAAAGTCTAGCTAATCAAATGTCTGTTGCAACTTCCTTTTCATAACTTAACCGTTCCTCTAGGTGATATTGTTATGAGTAACTTTTCAAATCCTCTATTTCAATCAAAATAGTTATGATATTTAGATTAGATAGAAAAATTTATCATCAATAGATTTGACATCAATGAAAAAATAACAATTGTTCCAATTGTTGTTTCCAACAATCTCCTTCTTTGGCATTGAAGGAAACATCTCAATACATCTTACAATAAAAATCTATGGAGGAATACAATCTCCCACTTTGTGACCATGCAATCCAAAATATTTTAATATTATCAATGATCAATATCCCTAGTTTCATTCTTATTCTCACTATTGATTTTCTCCCTCTAAGGTATATCTCTCCCTCTTTCTTGTTCAATGATTCTCCCTCTATAGTACATCTCTCCTTCATTAGTATTGTTGACATTATAGTTATGTTTTTTATTAGTGACATACACTTATTTAGATTGTAAGTATCTATCATGCACATTGTACAATTTACAGTGTTAACTAAGCATTTCAATATCTACCGAGTTCTACAATTGCTACAAAGTCCAAGGGATAGTATTTAGTTTGCGTCGAGTAGTTACTACCAAGGTATTGATTAGTAGTATAAACCAAGCATCTCAATGTATGTCGATTTTATCAGTGCAAATCAATTTGTACAGTGCTTACCTAGTTTGCAGTTGATGTGATGTGTGTCTAGTGTTAACCAAGCCACTCAGTGTTAACCAAGTGACTCAGTTTATACCAAGTTCATAGTGATAGCATTGACTGAGCTATGTAGTGTGAATTGAATTATTCAGTTTATATGTTGAGTTTTATAGTATTCTTCAATTCACCAGTGCATGACAATGCTTCTACATCTACCGAGTGCACAATGATGCTGAGTATTAACAGTGGATATCGAGTAGCAGAATCTCATCAAGCTAGTCTTTTGAACCCGAGTTCCTATAGTTGGGCCAACTTTGTGGTTTTTGTGTAAAATTGTAATGTGGTTGACTTTCTATTTTGTAAATTGGATTGGTATATATGTAACATATTATATCACATCCAATGAAATGGTATGGAAGTAATGTAATAAGTTGAAGAGAGCAGAAGAGAAAATTACAAAGGCTACAACAGTATAAGGAGCAGCAAAGATTTATCTATCACAGCAAGGTGATCACTCTACTTAAAGGAATCTCATTCAGCAAACCAAGTTACAGATTAGACATCAGCTACTATTTCATCCTAACAGGTGGATCAGTCAAATCCCTTCACAAGGTAGACTTAACAGTCTTATGTAAATCTCTTTACCAAGTGCATACTTCATTGTATGTTTGTAAATCCTTTTCCAAGGTGGACCTAGCAGTCCTTGTTGCTCCTAACAGGGAAGATCATCAAAAGTGATCATTATAAGCCTTAATAGGCCAACTTTATATTGTAGTAGTAAAGCTTGTGGGTATCATCCCCACCCTAGTTTTACTTTCTATTTGAAAAGTTTCTAGGTCACCAAATTGTGTGTCAAAGTGTTATGAATGCTTTAATGTTTTTAGTTTCTCATGCATGCAATTAGATCAGAATACACATGAAGGATTAATTGCTAAATAAGGATTAAGTTTTTTTGGTTACTAATTCACCCCTCCCCTCCCAGTAACTTATCCTATCATAATATTTCAAGGAATTATATATCTCCCTCTTTGAAAACAATTCCAAAGATACTTAGCTTTCTTGGCTTCAATCACTTCATACATCTGAATTATGTAGATATCTACATGTCTAGCTGATCTTTGTCATCTATCTATGACTGATCTATTATGTTGTACTTGATTGACTACCGTAAGTATCTCCCAAAGTAGCATTATTTTTCATCAATGTGTATGATATTCTAATTAGCATATTTGATGAAATACACCTTTTCTCTATAAGTTACTTTGTTTAGGGGAATCACCATTAATCTACCTCAGATATTCATGGGCATCTTTAGGTAAGTCTTTAGTGAATATTGTTAGAAGCATGAATGTTTATGATACTTCTATGGGGGAGTATTGTACAAACATGATTAGATCGTTATCATGATGATATGGAACATTCATGACTATGTTTTTCATTGATGTCAACATAGCAATTTTTTGTGGAATCTTATAGAAGAATGATAGAAAGATGAAGTTGGTATGGATAGATAGTTGAGTACTTTCACTAAGAAAGGTTAAATGGAGATAATACTAAGTTTCTAGTATATGAAGCTAACCTCAAAAGCATATGATATTAAGTATGCAAGTTTCGGTGAAGATTGTTCTAAGATAGAGTTTACAAAAGCATGTTCTGATAAACTTGTTATATCTCTTAGATGATTTGTTATTCTAAGAAGCCAAAGTTACAAATTTATAGAAGACATGTTGGAGATGATGTGGCTAAGCTTGATTATTATAATGTTACACATACAGAAAGTTATTCAAGTTATAAGGTGGAATATTAATGTTATCGCTAAGTGTAATGTGTTCTTAATGTGGTCCTATAATAATTAATTGAGAAGGTATAATAGCCAACTTAGGGAATTGTTTTATGGATTTGGTATAAAGGAAGTATGTTTTCCTTTATTGTGTATGTAAGTAAGTGAATGATTTTAAGTAGCGCAAAGAGTGAAATGTGAAGATAAGCAGAGTAGAGTGAAGTTGGAGAAAACTTCATTGCCGAGGTTTCATTGTGATATCTGAGGTTTGATATTTGGATCTAAGGTTTGTGACCTGACATACAAGGTCTAATAGTGATTGGTCTAGTTAATATGATAGAGGAAATAAGTTTTAAAAAACTACAAAAAATTGTTCTACAAGGAATAGTTGAAAGATCAGTTGGATAGTGAGTTCAGTGGTCTTACCCTAGGATTTGTTTGGATAGTGGGTCCTTCTACCTTCTACAACTCCTAACAGGATTGGCACAACTCCTAACAAGGTTGGAATCTCCTAATAGGGATTCAAAGTTTCTTAATAGGGACTCATATGTACTAAATGTTGTAATAGACTCCTAATAGGGTCTATCCTCCAACAAGGAATATTTATATTAGTACATCATCTTGTGGGCATCACTCCCACCAGGGTTTTCCCTCTAGTCAAGGGTTTCCCTAGTTAACATATCTAGTGTAATTTTGTATATGTATCTTAGAATGGTTTTTGTTTACTTTGATTGAATGGCTAAGATTATTTAAGGTTGATAAATGTTTTAATTATTGGATAATTGATTCACCCCCCACCCCCTCTAAATTATCTTGGTGGACTATTGTTTCTAACAATTGGTATTAGAACATCAAGTCCTTGAAGATAAAGTTTAACAACTTTGGGAGATCCATGGAAAACATATTTAGATAGGATAGTCCAAAGTTTGATGGGATAAATTGTAAAAACTAGAAGGAAAAGATGAAGATGCATCTACTATGTATGGGTCTAGGATATTATATCTTAACAAAATCAAAAAAGACAATTATTGCTAAAGTTTTGTTGGAGACTTATAGAGAGGATGAGAGAGAACTTTTCATGCGAGACATGAGAGCTAGAGAAGCACTATTGTCTGTACTTCCTAAAATTGAGTACAACTAAGTAAATTCACTTGATACTTCTCATAAGATTTGGAAAGCTTTGGAAAATAGTTTTGAAGGTGATGAACATTCTAAGAAGTTGAGGCTACAAAGTTGTATTTGTGCATTTAAAGAAGCTTAAAATGATGGAAGATGAATTTATAAGAACATATGTAGGTGGGATATCAGAAATTACTACAGGTATCAAATCTCAAGGGGGAACCAAGGAAGATGATGAGGTAATTTGAAAGATATTGAAGAGCTTAATGCCACCATTTAAGCAAGTAGCTCAAATGATATAGTTGTTGATTTCTTCCATAGATTCCACAAAGGAGACACTACTTGGGAGACTTGAAGCAGTTAATAATGAGCTTAGACAGTCAGAAGAATTGACAAGAATAGGTACAACTTTCAGTGCCCTAAATATTCAACCTATTTTATGAAGGAGAAAAAGTGCTAGAGGAGACCTTTCTAGTAGTAGTAGTTCTAATGAGGACAGAAAGATAGGAGTAGCCCTTCTAGTAAGAAGACAAAAGGATGGTGAGAAAAAAAATGTTGGACTTGTAATGAGTTTGGTCATTATGCATCTAAGTGTCCAAAAAGAGAGAAAAAATATAAAGGAAAGCTCAAACCTAGAGGAGATAGAGAGTTTTTGTATGCAAATGAAAAAGATGATTCTAATGAATAAGTAGTAAGTGTTATTGATGATGAAATAGGATTTGTAGTAATTAAAGAAGAAAGACCAGAGAAAATGGCTTTGGTATCACAAGTTGAAAAAAAATCTGATTGGATAATTGATAGTGGTTGTTTACATCATATGATTGGTGATATAAATAAGTTTTTTGACTTCAAAATCATGATGGAGGCATTGTCTGAGTTGGAAACAATGCAGCGAGTCATGTTAAAGGTATTGGATCTATAACTCTTGATGGTAAAACTAACAATGAGGATGTATATTTTGTTGATGGTTTTAAACACAATCTTTTGAGTGTTGCACAACTAGTGGATAAAGGTTATCAATTATAGTTCAAAGAGAAGACATGCAATATCATAGACAAATATGGAAAGGTAATTGGAAAAAGAACCAGATCTAGAGGTAATTTATTTCAATTGAATCCAACTAAAATGACATATTTGGTTGCTAAGGTAGATGATAGTTGGTTATGGCATAAGAGATTTTTTCATATAAACTTTGATAGCATTGTGAAAACTAGTATATGTTTACAATTAGAGATTTTCTTAAGATTGTTAAGTCTACTAACACAATTTGCAAGGAGTGTGTATTAGCAAAGCATACCAGAACTTCTTTTCCTAGCAAGCAGTTTACTACTAAAGAAAAATTGGAGAATTTACATGTAAATCTTAGTGGTCCTATGAAGACTAAAGGATTCTATGGTGAAAGGTATTCCATGATTTTAGTTGATGACTTTTCCAAAATGATCCGGGTTGCATTTCTTAAAGAAAACTCTAAGGCATTTGATAAGTTCAAGATATTCAAAAATAGAGTTGAGAATGAATCAAGAATGAAGATTAAATTTTTAAGATCGAATAGAGGAGGAGAGTTTACTTAAAATGATTTTAACATCTTTTGTGAGGCTAATGGAATCAAAAGACAGTCATCAACTCCGAGAACCCCTAAATAAAATGGCATTGCAAAGAGAAGAAACAAGTTAGTAATAGAAGCAGCAAGAGCTATGTTAGCTGAGAATGATGTATCCAAGATGTTTTAGAGAGAAGATGTGAATACAATAGTCTATACTATGAACAAAGTGCAAGTTAGGAAAACCATAAGCAAGACCCCTTATGAACTATGGTTTGATCACTCACCTATAGTTAAGTATTTCAGAATTTTTTGTAAATGTTATATCAAAAGAGATGATGATGTTGGTAAGTTTGATGCTAGAAGTGATGAAGTTATGTTTCTTGGCTAGAAAAGAAGAGCTTATAGATGTTATAATTTGAGAAATAAGACTATTATAGAGAATGCAAATGTAAGAGTTGATGAGAAATTAAGGATACAAGAAAGAGCAGTTGATTACAATTCTAATGATGAGAATGTTGTTACTAAACCAAGGAATGATGAAGTATTCTCTAAGACTAAAAATGATTTGTAGAATGAAGGGGAGTAAAGTCATGAACAAAGCTTAGAACCTTCAACGGAGATAAGAGTTGAGATAACAACTCCTATTTCTATTAAGAATATGACAAAGAATCATCCACAAGAGCATATCATCAGAAGTAGAGATAAAGGTGTAATGACAAGAAGCAGAATCAATGAAGAACTATGTATGATATCTCAAGTTGAACCAAAGAATGCAGATGAAGCATGTAAAGATGACTATTGGAAGTAATCTACGAACAAGGTGAATGAACAAGGTGAAGTTGTAAGGAACAAAGCAAGATTGGTATGTAAAGGTTACTCACAGCAAGAAGGAATAGGCTATGAAAAAACCTATGCTCCTGTGGCAAGAATAGAAGTAGTGGGGTTATTCCTACCCTATGTAGCACACAAGAAATTCAAAGTGTATCAAATGGATGTCAAGTCATTATTTCTAAATGGAGAACTTGAAGAAGAGGTGTACATAGAAAATCTAGAAGGTTTTCCTTTAACAAATGACAAGGACATAGTATACACATTAAAGAAATCATTGTATGGCTTGAAGCAAACACCCAAAATTTGGTATGCAAGGTTGGACAAACATTTGAGAAAGCTTGGATTTAGAAAAGGAATGGAAGATAGTAATCTATACTAGAAAGAAATAGATGATGGATTGATGATTTTGGTAATATTTGTTGACGATATCATATTTGAAGGAGATGATGATGAAAGTGACAAGTTTGCAAAAGAAATGAAGAATGAATTTGAAATGAGTATGATAAGAGAGATGAAATACTTCCTATGATTACAAATTATGTAGGAAGAAGAAGGAATCTTTATTCCTCAAACTAAATATTTGAAAGATCTAGTGAAAAGGTTTGGTTTGGAAATATGTAAACCAATTAGAACACCTATGGTAACTAGACACAAGTTATCTACAAAGGATGAGTCACCTACTATTGAGTAGAAGAAGTCCAGATCTATGATTGGAGAGTTCCAATATCTGACTCACACAATGCCAGATATAGCAAATGCAGTTGTAATTGTTGCAAGATTTCAAGTTGATCCCAGAGAAGCACATTATGTAGTAGTCAAAAGGATATTTAGATACCTTAAAGGAACACTAGAGATTGAATTGTGGTATGACAGATCTAATGATTTCACTTTATATGCTTATATTAATATTGATTGAGTAGGTGATATGGATAGCAAAAAGAGCACCAGTGGTGGAGCCTTGTTTCTTGGAGGAAGATTGGCTAAGTAAGAAGCAAGATTGTATCTCATAGAGTATAGTAGAGGTAGAATATGTTGCAACAACAAACAATTATAATCAAGTTGTTTGGATCAAGAAGATGTTGAAGGATGTAAGAATAGAATTCATTGAACCTATTGTCACACATTGTGATAACACAAGCATAGTGAATATGTTTATTGGTACCCAATATGGACCCAGTATTTAAAATTTTCAATTTATGATTTTGAACCTCTTTGAACTAAGGTTTAAAGTTGTTCAAAGTTATTCAATGGTTCAAAGTGGTTCAAAATGCAAATTTGTTGATTCAAAAAAGTTCAAAATCCGTGTTCAGTTTAATACTTGAATTCAATCTCAATTCATAATTTAGGTTTAGATTTTGTGAGTTCAATAGTTTGAAGGAAGTGCACAAGTGCAGGTCAACATTGTGGAGATTTGGTCTAGTTGAAAAAGTTTAATATTGTGAGACATCTAGTGATTTCATTCCACATTCAAGTTTTAGATTTCATTCAAAAGTCAGAACATGCTAATTCAGATGCTCAAGGATTCAAGGTTCGCATCTCTAATTTTGAGTTCATGTTACTCGAACTAATTTTGGAAAGGCACATGGCCAACCTCTATAAGACACAAAGCTTGTAATGGTGACTAGTCATGTAGATCAAAGGAACTTTCAATTTCTTGGATTCATGGCACTCCAATGCTCAACTTTAGTATGATTGCTATGATTGGCTCATATGAGTTCTAGATGACTTTTTATTTCAGAATAGGGATCATATATTGATAAATTAAGCCCAGCACTATTAGAAACTTCAAGAGATCAAACCTCCAATCCATAAAATGGTAAATATGGAATGTGCACATCATCAGATGGTTCATACTCGCTCAGCATCTCCAATTGAAAACAAGAGATTTATCGGGTGATATGTGGAAGTCTTAAATCAAGATTCAAATGGCTATCCACACCCCCCAACCCACCCACACCCCCCCCCCCCCCCCCAGAAAAAAAAAAAAATGAGGATTATGGAGCATAACAAACAAAGGGTGAGTCGGCTCATTCTCATTGCTGAGGTTATTCATATCGAAGCACGTGGCTATTAATATAGATCACTAACAAATGTTATCTACAAAGGTTGAGAGTTTTTCAATTTTAGAATGCACAAAGACTTGATCTCTAAGTCCATCAAGACCTTTAGTGACTCACTGTAATGCCCTGCTTGGAGATCCTTGGAAACAAGGATGAAATACAAGCCAAAATATTTTTTTTTTTACAAGTATGAATGCACAACATCCAAGGCTAACACTCATGCCAGACAGTATGATGGCTGCAACCAAGAACCTAAGACAATGCAAGGAGTACAGGTCCTGGTTAGACACTCAAAAGGCCACTAAGTAGGGGCTGATATCATGGAGAGTTGCTTGGCATCCAAAGGCCAAAGCTAGGATAGGCAACTACTCTTCTCGATAGAAGGCACACAACCTAGGGAAGCAACTCTTCATGATGGAAGGCGCACAAGCCACACATTTTATTATCTTGTATTTATCACCACCCAATGTTTTAATTTAATTATCACTTATATAAAACTTCTTTTGCCAACCGAGGAATAGTCACCAAGTTGCAGGATAGAAGCCCCTCCATATGCTACCCTACCCTACCCATGCTCATCCTATGACAAGTGCCCGTGGGCATGCATACTCCCATCCCAACCCCAATGATCATAACTTTTGGAAGTACCACGGAAGATCGAGCCTCGCAAGTCACTCAACAAAATGTACGTAGACGTACTCATGTGTAGTGCACCACCATCACGAAGATCATAACACAAGGACAGGAATGAGAACACAATGCAAAGAAAAAACCCAACTAAAAGCAACACAGGAAAGATGGATTCTACATGAATCCCAAAGCCAATAAAACAATACATCATGAAATCACTCAACCGGCCTCAATCTGAGAGTTTGGATTCTACACGAATTCCAATGATGTAACAAGACCAAACATCATGAACCCACTCAACTAACCTCAATCCGAGAGTATGGATTCTATACGAATCCTAGCGTTCATGAAACAAAAGCAAAGGTCCAAAAGAAATAATAACAAAAAGTATAAAATCACTCAACTGAACACAATGTCGGGAGTACGGATGCAACATGCATCCCAATACAACATAAAAGTGCAGAAGTGGTCTGACTAATATCCAAACAGATCATCCAAGTCCATGACCCACATTGTGCCAAGAAAACTCTAGAAAACAAGGCGGCACACAAAATGAGGTAAAAACCCCAAATTTTAGAAAAATTTCAAAATTAAAACCCATTTGACCTTTGGGTTTAAAAACCCCAAAAATTCAAAAATAAATGGAATCAGACACTGTATGAAAAAATGGCCAGCATAACAGCATAAAATCCCAAACCCTCATCCCAAAAAATAGGGAAATGTTCATGCTTGCCCAACAGGGTAGAACTAGCATATAGAAACAGAGGGGAACACTAGTTCTCAGCCTCCAAACAAATGGCTACAAAAAATAGAAGCAGAAACGGAGTAGAAACAATAAAATAGGAAAGCCCTACCTCATAGCCAAAAGGGAAAAATGAGAATCTGAACCATAAAATAAATATCCCATAGAAGTAGCTGAAAATCACGGCAATCCAAGGTTTCCCTGAGCTGGATCCAACGAGCTCAACGTCGCGACGATCCCATGCCCATAGCTCCCACAACGAACAAAACAGTAAATCCCCATGAAGAGGATTTAGGGTTTTACTCTCCAACTTTCCAATTTGAAAGTGAGAAGTGAGGAATTAAATTCCTTTTTGGATATTTATTCACTTTTCAAGTGAATAATCAATTAGGGCAAATAACCAGCCAACCTAGTTTAACCCCGAATCGACCCAAACAAAAATAGGTTATTCCTATAAATAGGAATTCATCTATGGAAAAGCTGCCAGAAATTAAAATAAATCAATTAAAAAGCTCGAAAACACAAAAATCACCTTAACAACTTTCGCGACAATGCAAACCTCTAAATGCACAGACATGCTTACTGGTCTAATCACATAATGCAAATGAGTTCTGGTTTAATATTCACTGAAAGGTTTAATTTAAACACTTTAATTAAGGATGCGTCAACCATACAAGGACGACATTGGTAAAATATGAAAGGTTGAATCACTAACTCCATGTGTCACTGCCATGGATATAAATCCTACACACTAAACAACACGATCAAGTGCAATTGCATATAATAACATAGCTGAAGCAATAAATGCATTAAATCACCTAATTTAACCATTTATTTAATTATATTAAAATAATCTATTTACATCACTCACGTTCGCATAATGCATAACAACGCAGGAATAAAGTAAATAAACATAGCATTAAATCCATCACATAACATAATCAGAGGTATTTCCAAATACCAGATAACCAGATATCATCATAAAACACACTATCATCTCAAAATGGCATCATCATGCAATATGGTTAACTAAATAGCATAGTAGTCTAATATCTATGATACTGAAATCAAAGTGTAACATCTGACCCTCAAGTCATCTCAAATGTAAACATAACATGAGTAACAATTATCTCTCTAATCAGAAATATAACAAGGTAAAGTTTGCAGCACATAACCAAATAAATCAACATGGACAATCCATTCTAATTATTTAAGCATTTAATAATGATTGATTAAGAAACATTAAAAAGGCACTTAAAACACATAAGCAAACATAGTCATAAACATGACTAACCACTGCTACAGGAACCTAGTCTAGTGTAGCATGGTAATAGTACACAGTGCAATCTCTGCACACATCTCAGGGTAATCACGGAACAACCTCATGATACTGCATCGATCTTGGTAACCACTGGCACAAACCTCAATGAACCAAAAATCACATCATAATCTCAAAAATTAGTCAAAAGCATAATCAAAGCAACTGATAAAGAAACATAAATCCAAACACCTCAACGGTGTAGACCACTCAGGGTCACAATCATGATTCCCATCACAACAAAAGATCATAAAGGTTGCATCCATTAGGACGACTTACAAAATTCAAATGGGAGAGGCACTACATCATCCCCCCCAAAGACTAGGCTTACTCCTGGAAGCCTGCAATCCAAGAATAGAAACCAAAACACACAAGAACCAAAATCAAAAGCGAGCAATAGGGATGACTCAAGAAACTCTCCACAAGTCAAACCAAATCACTCCCACATTCTCAACCCATCACGTTAACCCCCAAATAGGTTAACCACAAGAGAATGGATGTCACACAGACATAAGGTCCTCCAATAAGAAACCTTCTATGTGCTAGGAAAAACCATCTAGCCATAAAATCAACAATACAAGGTAAGGAACAAGCCACTCTACCTTGTCAACAGGTGCCCAACAAAACATGCACCTACCACGTGACCGCAAAATCAGGTCAAAACACTAAGAACTTACAACAAAAGTTGGAATCATGGGGAATAACCATCCCAAACTTCCCAAGAATACTACCATGTCACACATGATCATTCTGGAATCCACGTAAACTCACCCTTAGAAAAAAGAGGATGAAAGTTTACCAACAAAAGGACAGACTCCAAAAGACTACTCACCACCAAGTGTAGAAGCACAACACCTCTCCAAGGTACAAAAGCTCAACTATCACTGGGAACTAGGGTAACACAACCCAACCAGACAAGATATCACCTTTCCACAAGGTTCAAAGACTTTCTTCAATGGACACAATCATGTAATGTATGCACACCAACTCACAAGATGGTAACATGTGTACAATGATACCATGTCCCTCCAGCACCATGCTAGGAAAACTACACCCAAACTACCGCTAAACTTAATCTCTAGCCTCAAGTCAATGGTTAAAGAGAAAACTTGACTAAGACAATCCACATGAAGATATAAGCTTAGGGAGAAGGATACTACAGAATATAGGACTGAGAGGGAGTCACTCTCAACCTCTACACAAAATCAGCCCAAGATGCATTAGGGAATTCACAATTCCCCCAACCATCAACATACTCACAAGAGAACACTAACTAAGCTAGTGGCATAACCATACTAGCCTACTCTCTCAAGAGAAAAATAATATGGAGATGCACCAAAGACAACATCTAGAAAGGAGAATCCAGACTCATCAAAGAACTAAGTCACTCCCAAAAGACAAGGCAACATCAACCTTGAGCAAGGAATGCTCACAAACAACACTACACCTCACAAGGGCGGTTCAGTGTAATAGGAAACACAAAAACCCAAGCATGAACCCCAACAGGTACCTAGTAGATTATGAAGACAAGATAACTCTTCCATTATGAATAACATGAAGAGTTAAACTTCTCCAATGGCCATAAATATGATATGTCATGATTGAATTGGCCTCTACTCAAAAAGATACTCGAAACATCAATCAGCAACTCCAGAAGCCATAGTTTTCACGTCCAAACTCAAATTGAATCCATTCAAAAAAGCATCAAAAAGATATCGACGAGGGCTACCACAAAAAGAAGCTTTGAGAGATCTAAGACCTAGGATCTGAGCCACCACTCAAATCAGAACCACAAGGGCAAAAAAAATAGTATTGGCCACCAAGACAAGCAACGGACAAAATGTCCCAATCCACACAAGAGCACATATGCCCAAAACAACATAAGACATGGAGTGAAAGTTAGTACACACATTGAAACCATCATTACTCTTGTTTCATAATTTCATTAATTAAACATAACATAAGCACTAATGCATAATGAATAGAATATTTTCAAGCAAGGGTCCAAGAGTCACCATAAAATAAGTTCATATCTTTCAATTTCTTTCAAAAATAACATTTCATTTACTTATCTTTAAACAATTCAATTACAATGACAACTTTAAATCTATCAAAGATACACTAGCATGTTCTCCATGATATTATCCCTTTTACGTACTACCAGAGGTTCGAGATGAACATGATAGAGCCACAACACACAACTGGATAGCAGTAAAACACATCCAAAATAGTCATCATGAAACAAAATCAAAGAGCCCAAATGGGAGAATTATCAATTCCAACAGTAAATACCAAAAAGAGCTCACTTCAACGATAAGTCAAATGTGACAACTGTCACAAAGAGAGCGATAGATAAAATTTGATGACTACTCCAAGAGAGGAAAAAAATACTGAAAACTAATGCTAGCCCAACAACATGAGGAAAGTAACTCTAGCCAAATAAAATAAGGCATCAAAAAAATCACATTACAAGTGATGACTGAGTACAGTCACACAAGAGGGATAAATCACCACACAATGCTAAGGAATACATCATCCTAGCATTTTTAGAGAACACGGTCACATACAACAAATAGCATACCATTAGTAACCTCATGCATATGCAGACAACACTAATTTCCATGCAATGCAACATTTAGATATTCATCCATCTAATACAAATTTCCATAAGCTTCCCAAGGATATAATGCAAACCTACTCTTTGCAATGATTCAAAATAAACACTCATTTTAAATGAAAGGAACCATTTCATTCTTATAATCAACAAAATAAAGAATTACAATTAAGATTCATCCATTTACTTGCAATAAGGAGAAAAAAAGGAACAATGCACCTAACTCCACAAGGAGAAATAAAAGGAGGCACTCTAAGCCAACACATGGACACCAATCATTAGTTCCATCCAAAAAGGGTCACACAAGCAACCAACCAAACAAGGCACATCGATTCCACCTACAAAGCCAGGAAGACTCACTTGCTTCTCCACACACTACTCTAGTCACATCTACTGGACAAGCAAATACATCACAAGTAGATACCAAAGCAACAAAGGTCACGAGTTCTCACCAAGACACACTCACTCAACCAACACAGCAATAACTACATGGGCAACATAAACACAGAGATCCCAATGTTTCAACATGAGCTCTAATACTAGATGTAATGCCCCACCTGGAGATCCTTGGAAATAAGGATGAAATACAAGCAAGAATTTTATTTTTTTTTACAAGTATGAATGCACAACATCCAAGGCTAACACTCATGCCAGACAGTATGATGGCTGCAACCAAGAACCTAAGACAATGCAAGGAGTACAGGTCCTGGTCAGACACTCAAAAGGCTACTAAGTAGGGGCTGACATCGTGGAGAGTCACTTGGCATCCAAAAGCCCAAGCTAGTATAGGCAGCTACTCTTCTCGACAAAAGGCGCACAACCTAGGACAGCAACTCTTCACGACGGAAGGCGCACCCAATGTTTTAATTTAATTCTCACTTATATAAAACTTCTTCTTCCAACCGGGGAATAGTCACCAAGTTGTAGGATAGAAGCCCCTCCATATGCTACCCTACCCTACCCATGCTCATCCTATGACAAGTGCCTGTGGGCATGCAAACTCCCATCCCAACCCCAATGATCATAACTTCTAGAAGTACCATGGAAGATCGAGCCTCGCAAGTCACTCGACAAATGTATGCAGACGTACTCGTGTGTGGCGCACCACCATCACAAAGATCATAACACAAGGAAAGGAATGAGAACACAATGCAAAGAAAACACCCAACTGAAAGCAACATGGGAAGGATAGATTCTACATGAATCCCAAAGCCAATAACACCATACATCATGAAATCACTCAACCGGCCTCAATCTGAGAGTTTGGATTCTACACGGATCCCAATGATGTAACGAGACCAAACATCATGAACCAACTCAAATGGCCTCAATCTGAGAGTATGGATTCTATACGAATCCTAGCATTCACAAAACAAAAGCAAAGGTCCAAAAGAAACAATAACAACAAGTATAAAATTACTCAACCGAACACAATGTTGAAAGTACGGATGCAACATGCATCCCAATGCAACATAAAAGTGCAAAAGTGGTCTGACTGATATCCAAACAGATCATCCAAGTCCACGACCCACATTGTGCCAAGAAAACTTAGGAAAATAGGGTGGCACGCAAAATGAGGTAAAAAACTCTAAATTTTAGAAAAATTCCAAAATCAAAACCCATTTAACCTTTGGGTTTAAAAACCCCAAAAATCCAAAAATAAATGGAATTGGGCACCATATGCAAAAATGGCCAGTATAATGACGTAAAATCCCAAACCCTCATCCCAAAAAAGGGAAATGTTCATACCCGCCCAACCAGGTAGAGCTAGCATATAGAAACGGAGGGGAACACTAGTTCTCAGCCTCCAAACAAACGGCTACCAAAAACAGAAGCAGAAACGGGGAAAAAACAATAAAATAGGAAAGCCCTACCTCACAGCCAAAAGGGCAAAACGGGAATCTGAACCATAAAATAAATATCTCATAGAAGTAGCTGAAAATTGCGACAATCCAAGGTTTCCCCTAGCTGGATCAAAAAAGCTCAACCTCGCAACGATCCCACGCCCGTAGCTCCCACAATGAACAAAATAGTAAATCCCCATGAAGAGGATTTTGGTTTTTACTCTTCAACTTTCCAATTTGAAAGTGAGAAGTGAGGAATTAAATTCCTTTTTGGATATTTATTCACTTTTCGAGTGAATAATCGATTAGGGCAAATAACCAGCCAACTTAGTTAAACCCCGAATTGACCCAAATGAAAATAGCCTATTCCTATAAATAGGAATTCATCTATGGCAAAGTTGCCAGAAATTAAAATAAATCAATTAAAAAGCCCAAAAACTTGAAAACACAGAAATCATATTAACAACTTTCGCGACAATGCGAACCTCTAAATGCACAGACACGCTTACTAGTCTAATCACATAATGCAAAAGGAGTTTCGGTTTAATAATCACCGAAAGGTTTAATTTAAACACTTTAATTAAGGATACGCCGACCATACAAGGACGACTTTGGTAACATAGCCGAAGCAATAAATGCATTAAATCACCTAATTTAACCATTTATTTAATTATATTAAAATAATCTATTTACATCACTCACATTCGCATAATGCATAACAACGCAGGAATAAAGTAAATAAACATAGCATTAAATCCATCACATAACATAATCAGAGGTATGTCCAAATACCACATAACCAGATATCATCATAAAACACACTATCATCTCAAAATGGCATCATCATGCAATATGATTAACTAAACAGCATAGTAGTCTAATATCTATGATACTAAAATCAAAGTGTAACATCTGACCCTCAGGTCATCTCAAATGTAAACATAACATGAGTAACAATTATCTCTCTAATCAGAAATATAACAAGGTAAAGTCTGCAGCACATAACCAAATAAATCAACATGGACAATCCATTCTAATTACTTAAGCATTTAATAATGTTTGATTAAACAACATTAAAAAGGAACTTAAAACACATAAGCAAACACAGTCATAAACATGACTAACCACTGCTACAGGAACCTAGTCCAGTGTAGCATGGTAATAGTACACAGTGCAATCTCTGCACACATCTTAGGGTAATCACAGAACAACCTCATGATACCACATCGATCTTGGTAACCACTGGCACAAACCTCAGTGAACCAAAAATCACATCATAATCTCAAAGATTAGTCAAAAGCATAATCAAAGCAACTGATAAAGAAACATAAATCCAAACACCTCAATGGTGTAGACCACTCAGGGTCACAATCATGATTCCCATCACAACAAAAGATCATCAAGGTTGCATCCATTGGGGTGACTTACAAAAGTCAAATGGGAGAGGCACTACACTCACGGTGGTCGGTAGTGTGGAGACTGTCATAGATGATGCATGCAAAATGTTTGACATAATTCCTGAGGTTTAGCATAGTAAATTTGACCCAACATCTTAACTTTGATAGCAATCGAGATCCCCAACAACTTGTTTGGTGTCGAAGCCCTTAAAGTCATGCATTTAAAAAATTTGTTGGAAGAAGCTACATAGTGAATCGGCAAAATGATAATACCATTGTCATGATTCTAGACATAACCCCTTTATCATATATAGCATCTTATTCATCGAGATGTTTCGACATGAGGTCCACAAGGCCCATATGTGGACTACCAAGGCAACTCAGCACATTCCATGAATATAAATTGTAGAAGGTTGCAGTCATTGACGCTAACTATTTGGAAAATCACATATCAGTGGTATCAAATCAATGGATATATAAGCAACTTGTATAGGGGTGAGTACAAGCTTTTTGATAGATTGTCGACTCAGTAAGAAGAAAGATACAGACTGAGCATGACAACCTGATTGTGGGTGATTCATTAGAAGTTTGGAACTCGAATGGTTAAGGCACCATGAATATTGCAATGTATTGTTTTAAACTTGTGGGATTTATCCATTATGGTCAGCAATCATAGTCTTGTGATAGTGGAAAAGATTGAAGAATATCAATCACAAAGGGTGTCTTAGGAATACAGATGAAATTCATCATTATGTCACCATTAGACTCAATGTTGACTATGACAAGGTTTTGGCAAAAGTATTCATAGGTTCATTTCTCATATGCCTATACATTGAATTGATTAATTCAAAATGAGGGCCCAATATACATCATGGGGAAATAACATATAAATATTTAACCAAAGTATCGAAGTCCAAATGAGTAGAACCCATAATTTTGGATTCAAGAGTTTGTGGTGACTCATGTGATATTCTCAAGATTCAGTAATGGAAACTAGATGAAACTTCCAGAAACCAATTCATGAAGAGGATAAAAAGGCCAATGAAGGAAAGATAGAGGTTCCATTTTTTTGAGTTTTTTCTAGTTCTTCGAGGGGGAAAGAGAACAGACCGTGGGTTGTGGAAGAGAAAAGCTATTTTTCTTTTATGAAATTTGTGTTAGAAAAGGGGGAAATTTTCATTTTTAAGCATAATGTAAGGGAGAAAAACTTTTTTTTCTTCTAGGTAGTGATTCTGATGCATGTGTAATAAGATTTGTATAATCTTTTACATTTTAGAGAAGGGAAATTTGGAAAATAATTGCACACCAAAACTTTGAGTTTGGGAAGCTTTCTTTCCACTAATTGTGATCTTTGTATAGCTTTCAGTTTTCTCTAAATGCATTTTAGTGTCGCTATTTTTTTTAATATGTTTAATTTCACTATGTCTTTGAAGCTTTGATTCTTTTCTTTCTCGGGTTTTCATTCTCTTTGTAATGCAGCATTTAGGTAGATGGATTGTGTGTCATTTATTATTTATTTCCCTTCAATCAAATTAGTTTTTTTGCATCGATTTTGTGTTTATAGATAGATGTTCGTAAACATTTTGTGCTTTCTAGTTAAAAGCATCCACATTTGCATTTCTATGAATTCATTGTAAATCATGCACGGGGAGCTATACTTGGATAAAGTCAAAGGGTATTTATGCTTTTAAATAGCAAAATGACCTAACTGTTAGTGCATATTCAGTCTTCCTTCTTGGTCTTTTGGGGTTAATTTATATTTATTTCTTCGGAAGACAATCTATTCACTAACATATTTTTGGTGACTCCATTGGGGAATAAGAAATGATAGATCTATGTTTTTTTTTCCTCAGTTAAATTTGTTATCTCTGCAAGTATAGATTGGAAACTCTACTATAAACTTTTAGAATTTTTGGTTAAAGAGTTGAGTGTTTTCATTTTCAAAATTGGAGGTACCTCCCCTAGAATGGAGGTTGGGGGCTCTATTGAAGAGGAATACCCAGTAGCATTCATTATTTATAAAGAAATCTTAAAAGATTGGGTTCCAACAAGAAATGAAGATACCTTAGATGTATTTATCTTTATCCCATCATTCAAAGGCAATACTATCAGAAAGCTTACTGAAGAAGTTGCAACACAAGTAGGCTGGATGAAATATATCTACGATGCCATCCTCATAAAGAAGAGATCCCAAGTGCAAGATCTAGAAAAAGAAAGAAATGCATGTGAAAAAGAAGAAATGGCTAAACTAGAATACAAGTAGGAGAAAGACCATGAAGAAGAAGGAACTGGAGGCCGACAAGATAATGAATATCTAGATGCATTTTAGCCACAGATGATTCCCATCTCCACATCACCTCTAGTGAGTCTTGAAGTTGAGGTAAAGACTTTAGATTGCCCATCATTATTTTCGTCTAATCTAAATTTTAAATGTATTCAAAAAAAGGATGATATCTCTTTTCAGTTTGTTTCTATGACTATGGAGACTTGTATAAAATATTTGTCTGTGGCTTCATACCATGAGGGTGGTTCATCTTTTGATAACCAAGAAGTGAGTAAAAAGTATGATTTCGCTTTTATATTCCAAAGTGAAAATGTGGAGAATATTATAGTGGTAGGGAATCAATTAGAAGATGTCAATGATGAGTGTGTGTAGGACAATGGGAGTATATTATGCTCACTTGTAGAAATCATGGAATATTTCAGCAAGGAACTATGTTCAAAGAATGTCAATCCATTAAAGTCTTCCCTTGTAAATGTTAGGAATGGAAAAAGAAATATGGAAATAAGAAAAAACTAGGAAAGAATCTAAGTGAGTTATGAATATGGACACTATGGAAATCCTGTCACTCAGGTCGCAGAGGAAAAAAATCAGTGCACTTGAGGGAGCAGAGACAACCTTATTATTGGCCTCAAGTATGACCATGTTTTGGACAGTGTGCCGCCAAAACAAGAGTAAAAAAAATTGATATCTAGATAGGAAAACCCTCTAGCGGCAAGCCTTCCAAAGGGGGTTAGATGAAAACTAATAGAAAATAAGAAGTAACCATAAGGTTAGAGCAAATAGAAGTTAATTGGGTTTGGCAGTAAACCAGCCAAATCCAAAAAAAAATTATTTTCTTCCAACTTAAGAAGATTAAAAAGGAAATTAGTGAAATCTCTCTCAAGAGTCTCCTTCAAATTGTACCTTCATGCAAACACTCAAAAACAAAGATTAAAATTGCTCTGGTACCATGTTAGGAATGGAAAAAGAAGTATGGAAATAAGCAAAAACCAGGAAAGAATCTAAGTGAGTTAATGCATGAAAAGATATTACCATAAAATAGGAGAGAGAAAGCTTCAAGCTCCAACACCATGAGACAAGATATTTGGAAAGGGGAAAGCAAAGAAAACCCCTTGTGAGTATTATGAATGAGGCAAAAGCCTAAGAATGAGAGAGAGAGAGCAAGAGAGCAATTGCTCATACAATAATTAAGAAGAGGAAGAAATCTCATTGAGAAATGAGAGAAGAGGATCATCTCTTAAATAGAGATGAGAGAGAGGAGTTAGAATGTAACTCCCATGTCTATGAATGACACCATTCATAAGTGTGTGAGGCCAAGTGTGAGATTCCTCTTAAGGAGGAATAATCTAAATTACAATAAATATTTGTCCTCACATATTACACTAGAGGACAAAATACAATGTAGTGGAAAAAGGACAAAAAAGAAATATATTAGGATACCTTGGCTTATATCCTAATATATTACAACAATAAAGAAAGAAGGTCTAACCTTGGTTTATAAATTTACCAAGGAAAGATTACAACTTCTAATATTAAATTATTCTTGGTTATTCAAGGAAACTAAAGGAGGAATGGTTAGTGATTTCCAAGAGACTGCAAGGATACATGATAAAAATCATGCAAGTGTGCCTGAGATAAAACAAAATTTTAGTTTGATACCTTTGATTGTTGGAACTAGGGGTGTAGATACCTACTTTTTTGATCCTAAGGTTGTTCATAATATGTTGATTGATGAGTTGGAAACTAGGCTTCATACATTCTATGAGAAAGATGGAATAAAGATCTCTATGTAGATATCATATACTCACTCTAATAGTTTTGAACTATTTATGTTTGATGATGGAAATGAGTTGATTAAAAGTGATCCTATGTTGAAACTCTTTTTTTAAGAAATAGATGTGAATTGTGACTTCTTGGAATGTGGATTTTCAAAAAAAGGAAAGTCAAATTTCAACAAGATCTAGCTTTCTATTATGCTGATGGTTTTCTTGGTATTGACATGTCACACATGAGGCTTCTTGAAAATGTAACTGATGGGTTTCTCTTCGCAACAGTCATACTCTATCCATTTAGAATAGTTATACTTGCATATCAGCCACTCTTTCGAGCCAAAAGATATTTTTTATAGCTTTTTAATGGCTTCACATGAGTGGATGTACACATTCTCAAAGGTACAAGTTGCTAGCCTATCTTTTTGTAGATAAAGTTTTTGTGGTGCCTAGTTTAGATTTCCTTGCTTTAGTCTATTGTTTCTTTGTGTAGTTTATCTTTCTTTCTATTTTGTTTTAAATGTTTTCTTGATCCCCTCTCCCCTCTTTACAAGAAACTCTCAGTTTTCTCTTCAAGGTGACTCTATTTGCCCAATGGATAAGGCACTTTTCTTTTGCTAGAGATTGTTGGAGTTCTCTATTTTTGCATCAAAAATAGTCTCGTAGTTAGAGCCCCTGTTGGTACCCAATATGGACCCAATATTTAAAATTTTCAATTTATGGTTTTGAACCTCTTTGAACTAAGGTTCAAAGAAATTCAAAGTGGTTTGATGGTTTGAAGTGGTTTGAAATGCAGATTTGTCAATTCAAAAAAGTTCAAAATACATGTTCAATTTAATACTTGAATTCAATCTCAATTCATAATTCAAGTTTAGATTCTATCAGTTCAATAGTTTGAAGAAAGTGCACAAGTGCGGATCAAGATTGTGGAGATATGGTCTAGTTCAATATTGTGAAACCTCTAGTGATTTCATTCCACATTCAAGTTTTAGATTTCATTCAAAAGTCACAACATGCTGATTTAGATGCTCAAGGATTCAAGGTTAGCACCTCTAAGTTTGAGTTCATGTTTCATGAACTAATTCTAGAAAGACATGTGGCCAACCTCTATAACACATAAAGCTTGTAATGGTGATCACTCATGTAGATCAAAGGCACTTTCAATTTTTTAAATTCATGGCACTCCAATGGTCAACTCTAGTATGATTGCTATGATTGGCACATATGTGTTCTAGATGACTTTTTGGTTCAAAATAGGGATCATATATTGATAAATTAAGCCTAGGAGTATGAGAAACTTTGACAGTTCAAACCTTCAATCCATAATATGGTAAATGTGAAATGTGCACATCATCAAATGGTTGATACTCACTGAGCATCTCCAATTGAAAACAAGAGATTTATCGGGTGATATGTGGAAGTCTTAAATCAAGATTTAAATGGCTATCCATGTGCGCCCCCCCACATGAGGATTTCAAAGCATAAAAAAAAAAGGGTGAGTTGGCTCATTCTCATTACCGAGGTTTATTCATATGGAAGCATGTGGCTATGAATACAGATCACTAATGAATGCTATCTGCAAAGGTTGAGATTTTTTCCATTTTAGAATACACAAAGACTCTATCTCCAAGTCCATCAAGACCTTTAGTGACTCATGGTAGCCAATAGTGTGGAGAGTGTCATAGATGATGCATGCAAAATATTTGACATAATTCTTGAGGTTTAGCAGAAAATTTGACCCAATGTCTCGACTTTGACAGCAATCAAGATCCCCGATAGCTTGTTTAGTGTCAAAGTCATGAAAGTCATGCATTTGAATATATTATTAGAAGAATTTGTACAATGAATTGGTAGAATGATAATGCCATTGTCATGATTCTAGAAATCACCCTTTTATCATATATATAAAGTCTTGTTCATCGATATGTTTCAACACAAGATCCACGAGGCCCATATATGGACTACTGAGGCAACTTGGCACATTCCATGAATATAAACTATAGAAGACTACAGTCATTGATGCCAAATATTTGGCAAATCACATATCATTGGTATCGACTCAACAGATCTCACATGCTTTTCTTCGATGACAGAATCCCTGTCATGAATGGAACCCACATAAATCAAGGTCTCTATTCTTATTCAGTATATGAGCGACTTGTATAGAGCTGAGTACAAGTTTTTTGATAGATTGTCAACTCAGTAAGAAGAAAGATGTAGACCAAGCATGACAACCTGACTTTGGTTAAGTCATTAGAAGTTTGGAACTCAAATGGTCGAGCTACCATGAATATTGCAAGGTATTGTTTTAAACTTGTGGGAATTGTCCATTTTGGTCAGTAGTCATAGTCTCATGACAGTGGAAAGGATTGAAGAATATTAATCACAAAGGGTGTCTTAAGTATATGGATGAAATTCATCATTATGTCACCATTAGACTCAATGTCAACTATGACAAGGTTTTGGCAAAAGTATTCATAGGTTCATTTCTCATATGCCTATACATTGAATTGATTAATTGAAAATGAGGGCCCAATATACATCATAGGGGAAATAACATATAAATATTTAACCAAAGTAACAAAGTCCAAATGAGTAGAGCACATAATTTGGGATTTAGGAGTTTGTGGTGACTCATGTGATATTCTCAAGATTCAGTTATGGAAACTAAATGAAACTTCCAAAAACCAATTCATGAAAAGGATAAAAAGGCCAATGAAGGAGAGATAGAGGTTCCAGTTTTCTAAGTTTTTTCCAATTCTTTAGGGGGGGGGGGCAAGAGAGTAGACTGTGGGTTATGGAAGAGCAGAGCTATTTTTCTTTTTTGAACTTTGTGTTAAAAAAGGGGGGGAAATTTGTTTTTAAGCCTAATGTAAGGGAGGGAAACTTTTATTTTCTTCTAGGTAGTGATTATGATGCATGTGTAATAAGATTTGTATAATCTTTTATGTTTTAGAGAAGGGAGATTTAGAAGATAATTACACACCAAAACTTTGAGTTTGGGCAGTTTTCTTTCCACTGATTGTGACCTTTGTATAGCTTTCAGTTTTCTCTACATCCATCTTAGTGTCACTATTTTTTTTTAATATGTTTAATTTCAAGATGTCTTTGAAGCTTTGATTCTTTTCTTTCTTACCTTTTCATTCTCCTTGTAATGCAACATTCTGGTAGATGAATTGTGTGTTGTTTACTATTTATTTCCTTTCAAGTAGATTAGTTTTTTCACATCTATTTCATGTTTACAGATAGATGTTTGTAAACCTTTTTTGCTTTCTGGTTAAAAGCATCCACATTTGTATTACTATGAATTTATTGTAAATTATGCATGGGGAGCTATATGTGGATAAATTCAGAGGGCATTTATGCTTTTCAATAGTGAAATTATCCAAATATTAGTGCATATTCAATCTTCCTTCTTGGGCTTTTGGGGTTAATTTGCATTTATTTATTTGGAAGACAATTTATTCACTAACAATGTCAAAGAATCCAATGTTGCATTCTAAGACTAAGCACATTTTTATCAAACATCACATGTTGATAGAGAAAGTTGTAGAAAAGGAAATCAGATTGGAGTATGTAAGCACCAATCAGAAGATTGCAGATATTTTCACTAAGCCTCTTCCCAAAGAGAGTTTTGAGTATTTATGAGGTATGTTGTGGGTCATGCCGCTTCCTACATCAGAGTAGATGATGCAAGAGTGCATCAGTTCAATACAATAGAGCACTATTGTTTGTTTGGATTGAATGATGATGCTTCCTATATGGGGGAGTATCTGTGATGGACAAAGTCATCTAGGACTCTTGTTGGATGTTATTTTGAATAGTGTCTTTTGATACTTGAGCAAGTTAGAGATAGTTGTTGTAGAGATTGATGTTTGCCGAGACCTTTGACATTGATTCCAATGGGGTTGAGATTATAGAATGAAAAATAAGTTTGATATAGAGTACATTGAAGGAGAGATTGTAGTTTTATATAGAGCACATTGAGGTATATCAATGGGGGAGAATGATTGATAGAGGATATCAAAAGAAACGTCAATAGTCTTTTACAGTTGGCATTTTTGGAACAAGATGTTTTTCATCTATGTTTTCATCAATGCCAAAGGAGGAGATTTTTGGAAGCATGAAGTTGACAATATTTCTATGGGGGAGTATCATAGAAACATGATTAGATTATTATCATGATGATATGTTACATTCATGATTATGTTTGCCATTGATGTCAACATAAAAGTTTTTTGTGGTATCTGACAAAAGAACAGCGAAAATATCGGGTTGGTACGGACAAATAGTTTAGTACTTTCACTAATAAAGGTTAAAAGGAGATAATACTAAGTGTCTAGTATATGCAACTAACCTCAGAAGCATAAGATATTAAGTCTAGAATAAGTTATGCAAGTTTTAGTGAAGACTATTCTGAGATAAAATTTATAGAAGCATGTTCTGGTAAACTTGTTATATCTCTTAGTAGATTTATTATTCTACGAAGTCAAAGTTATAGATTCATAGAAAACATGATGGAGATGATGTGTCTAAAGTCTCTAATCATAATGTTACACATATGGAAATTTATTCAAGTTATAAGATAGAAGATTAATGTTATTGCTACGTGTAACATGTTCTTAATGTAGTTTTATAATAATTGATTGAGAAGGTGTAACAATTGACTAAGGAAATTGTTTTATGGATTTAGTATAAAGGAAGGACATTTTCCTTTATCATGTATGGAAGTAAGTGAATGATTGTAAGTAGCACAAAGAGTGGAAAGAAGTTAAAGAATAGTACAAACAATTATTATACAAGGAATAGTTGAAAGATCAATTGGATAGTGAGTTTAGTGGTCTTTCCCTAGAAGCTATTTGGAAATTGGGTTCTTCTTCCTTCTACAACTTTTAATAGGGTTGACACAACTCCTAACAAGGTTAGAATCTCCTAACAGGGATTCAAAGTCTCCTAACATGGACTCATATGTACTAAATATTGTAATAGATTCCTAAAAAGGTCCATACTCTAACAAGGAATATTTATATTAGTACATCATCTTGTGGGCAGCATTCCCACTATGTTTTCCCTCTGATCAGGGATTTCTCTAGTTAACATATCTAGTGTAATTATGTATGTACCATCTTAGTATGGTTATTGTTCATTTTGATTGAATAGTTAAGATTATTTAAGGTTCATAAATATTTTAATTATTAGATAACTGATTCACACCCCCCCCCCCCCCTCCCAATTATCTTGGTGTACTATTGCTTTTAACAATATGTCAGCAATTTGTTCTTTCATGTTCACATATTCTAACTTTACTTTTTTGTCTTGATCTAGTTCCCTCAAGTAGTGACACTTGATAGCAATGTGCTTTGTTTTTTTGTGCATCACTGGATTCTTGTAAATGTTAATAGAACTTGTATTATCACAATAGATAACCATTGTATTTGTAATTTCTTCTTTCATTCCCTTTAGTAATTGCTTAATCCACATAATATTTGAATAGTTCACTACAGCTGACACATACTCGACTTTAGCTATTAATTTTGGAAATACAATTATGTTTCTTGCTTGTCCATGATACCAATCTCTTTCCTTGAAAGAGTGCACCTCCACTAGTACTTTTTTTGTCATCAATATTTCCTTCCAAATCAAAATCAATGAATAGATTTTGTTCAAATATATCACTTCTCTTGTAATACAATCCATAATCTTCTGTACCTTTCAGATATCTCAATATCCTTTGCACTTCCATGATGTGATTCTCTTTGGGGTTTTTTGAAAATATAGCAACTATCCCAACAGCTAATGCAATATCAAGTCTACTATGAACAACATATTACAATTTTCCAATCATTGCTCTATATAGTGTCTGGTTCACAATAGTAGATTCATCATTCTTAGATAACTTATGTCCTATAGACATAGGTGTGTTCATTGGTCATGATTCTTCCATTCCAATGTCTTTAGTATCTCCTTCATGTATTTATACTAAGTAATGAAAATACCAAACTTCATTTGACATACTTGCAATCCCACAAAGAATTTGATTTTACCAAACATAGACATTTCAAATTCCTTCTTCATTTCATCAACAAATGATTTTCATAATGCTTCTCTTCCTCCAAATATAATGTCATTTAAAAATATTTGAGATAGTAGTACTTCATTGTTCTTACCATTCTTCAAATATAGACTTTTGTTATCATTTTTCCTCTCAAAACTAATGATCACCAAATAATTATGCAGTCTTGCATACCATTCTTGTATGGCTTGTTTCAATCCATAAAGAGCTTTTTTCAGTTTACATTCCATATTCTTCTTTTCTGGATCTACAAATAATTCAAGTTGTTCTATGTACATTTCTTCTTCAAGTTTTCCATTTAGAAATGTAGATTTGACATCCATTTGATATACCTTGAAATTCTTGTAGGTTGAATATGCTAGTAGAGTTATGACTTCTTCAAGTCTTACCACGGGAGAAAAAGTTTCTCCACAGTCAACTCCTTCTTGAGCATATCCTTTACATAACATTCATGCCTTGTTCCTTGTAACTTCATCATTTTCATTGAGTTTTTTGCTGAAAACCCATTTCATTCCAATAACATTTTTGTCTTTTGGCATTAATACTAAGGTCCAAGTATTGTTCTTCTCAATCTTTTAAATTTCCTCATTCAATGTCTGAATCTAGTCTTCATTGTCTCAAGCATCCTTCATTGATTTAGGCTCAAATTCACAAAGCAAACATGTATCATCTTTGACTCTTTTTCTTGTGATAACACTTAATTTAGTATCACTAATGATTTGGTCATTTTTGTGATGTCTTCTTACAAACTTGGCTAGCACAGGTGATTTCCTTCTCTGTTCTTCAACAGATTCATCTTGAAAAATATTCTCAAACTCATTTCCTCTTTTTTGTTTAGGTTCTAGTCTAGAGTCTACATGCTCAGCATTGTCTCTCTAATGGTTGACATTTCTTGTTTGTGACTCAGCATCTTCATTCTCTTGCTTGGCACCCACTATCTACAACTTGGCAACCTATTATTGCACTTTGTCATTTCCTATCTATTGGAAAACTACAACTTGGTTTTCTTGTCCATTTCAAGTACTCAAAATACCATCATCCATATAGATGGATGTACTATAATCTTTAGGTTCTTCATTACATGTAAGGTCACTTCTTTCTACAAAATCATTAACTTTTACATTTGCACTTTCCACAACTTTGTTAGTGTTAGAGTTCAAGCACTTATAATCTTTACTCTTAGTGGAATATCCTAGGAATATACCTTCATCACTCTTCACATCAAGTTTTCCATTCATATTGTATTTTCATGTATAGCATTTACTTCCAAAGATTTTGAAATATTTCACATTAAGAGGATATCCATACCATGGTTAAAAAGGTGTAGCATTTTTACCTTTCTTGAATTCTACTCTATTCAAGGTATAGATAGCAATATTGATAGCTTCTTTTAAATATTTATTTGATACATTCTTCTCCATCAATGTTCTTGCACAATCCATTATTGATTTCTTTCTCCTTTTAACTATCCCATTCCTAGGAGGGGTCCTTGGTGTTGACATCTATCTTTCGATTCCTCTATCATTGTAGAATGTATTGAACTAATTGAAAATGAATTCATTGCCTCTGTTAGATCTCAAACACTTCATATTATTTCCTATTTCTTATTCAACTCTAGCTATATACCACTTGAATAATTGAAAAGCATCAGATTTAGATTTAAGAAACATCATAATCATGATTCTAGAATAGTCATCAACAAATAGAATGAAGTATTTATCTCCACAATAGATTTGAACATCTATAGGTCCACATAGATCAGCATGAACCAATTCCACAATATCACTAGAAGTGTATGTTTTTTTCTTGAAACTAGACTTAGTCATTTTTTCCATTTGACATTTTTTACACATAGTATTGTCAAGTCTCTTTAGCCTCTTACTTTCTCCATTTTATTAATGTTTATCAAATTATCAAATTTTACATGACATAACCTTTTGTACCATAACCAAACGACTTCTTTTTGTGCAAACAAACATGTCTCATTGGAGAAATCTAGATAGAACAAGTTGCCTCTTGTCTAATCACCAATCCCAATTAGCTTCTCATCAACATCATATATCTTGGCCTTCCTGTGATGTAATTCAACTTCGTATCCTAATTTTTTTTAGCTAAGAAACACTCAATAGATTATAGTTAAGTTCTTTAACCCAGTAAATATTGTCAAATTTGATCGTGTTAGTCAATTAAATTGAACCTTTACCTTTCACAACACATGGAATCATTACCAAATTCAACACATCCACCTTTGTAAGGTCCAATATCCTCAAATTTATCTCTATCACTTGTCATATGATTAGAGCATCCACTATCAATTATCCATCTATCACTTTTGTTTACATATGAGATTAATGCAGTTTTCTCATCTTCATCATAATCTTCTTTCACAGCAACATAGACAACTTCATCATCATTACTATCAAATTCATTGCTAGTTTCTTCTTCAAAAATATAACAAGATTTCTTACCTTTTTCATCCTTTTTTTTCTTGTAGCCTCGGTCATCTCTTCTTCCTTTATACTTGCTTTTCTTTCTAGCATCCCTATCTTCTCTATCAAGACATCTAGCAACAATATGACCAACCTTGTTGCATGAAAAAAATAGACAGTTTACCTTTGTATTTACCTATTCCTCTTCCAAACCTTTTTTCAATAAGTGCTTCAAGCTCATCAAGCTTGTCATTAGAATTGTCATTGTCACTCTTCACATGTTTTCCTTTCTTTTTGTTAAGAATTGGTTGTGACTTAACAATAGATACAATAGTAACAGGTGTATAGTTATCAAAGTTAGACATGTCAAAGGAAGTAAGTCTACCAATTACACCTTCCAAAATCAAAGTGTTACATGGAGTAGATCTCATTTCTTGAAATGCAAAAACTATAATAGCATATATAGGAAGTAGAGTCCTCAATACCTTTCTTATCACTTTTTCATCTTCAATTATTCCATTTTCATGTTGAATAGTGTTGAAAACTTCTTTGATTCTTTTACAGTACTATACTATATTCTCACCTTCCATCATTCTCATTTCATCAAATATACCTCTCAAGCTTTCTAATTTGGCTCACGAGACATTGTTATCTCCTCCATATATGGTCTTCAATTTGTCCCAAAATTTCTTTTCACTATCACATTCTTTTATATCATCAAACTCAGCATATCTTAGGGCTAAAGAAATCTCCAACATTGCTTGATTGTGTTCTTGTTTTTGTTTTAGTTGATTAGGTTTCAAAGGAGTAGTTGTTATCAGTATATACTCATTGTCCACAAAGTTTATAGCAGCATCACCTATACTAGGTATATGAAACCTCATCAAAGTTTTCCATGCAAAAAATTTCCCCTTGTTCATCTCTGGTACCTCTCTTTTATGAGTCATGATCTTTAGCTTCAAGTACCTTAGAACTTCTCTCTATAACTACACAGCTCTAATACCAATTGTTAGAAATGTTTAAAATAACTGAGAGGGGGTGGCAAATTAGTTACTCAAGGTCCTTAGGTACCATTTCAACAACCAAACATAAACATTCATTATTATTCTTAACCTATTATAACTTAGTCTATACTAAATACTAATTAACAAAATTACTAGTAATTCAATGTCCTATTATATCAGAGTTGTTGAATGTTAACATGTAAATGTAAAACATCATAAACACTCCACAAAAGTTTGACACTAGGATTTTACGTGGAAACCCAATTTGGGAAAAACTACCAGGAACATGTCACGACTTTTTCACTCTTTTGAAGTGAGCTTTTTTAGGAGACAACCTTGTTAAATGTTACAATACACACTATTAAATATGACCTGGTTAGAGGATTTAACCACCCTATTAGGAGTGCCCTTGTAAGAGGACTTTGATCATTCCATTTAGAATGTCACCTTGCTAAAGGATTTACATAGATAGTTAAGTCCTTCAAATGACTATTAGTTCAACCTATATTAAAAGGATTTCAATACAAAATATTTACAATTATCAAAAAGAAAATAGTAGGGTTTTGATCTATATGTTTACAACTCACTTTTTCATATTCATATAACTATTCAACTCATGTTGATTCATTGATAAGTCACCCTTGTCAACTATATCTCTTAACTTTCTTGGAAACTCTTCAAGAAGTTATCCCTCTTCACATAAAACTTAAGCCTTATGATTAGACTCACTCATCAACTTCAGTATCATCTATGCAAGCAATACCTTTTACTTTATTCTCACACTTATACACTTGTGTTCACCCTTGTGTCCTTCTGATCCACCTTTTTCTATGTGCATCTCACTCTATCTTTCAAATCTATGCCTCCTTAAATAGGTAATTCTTTCTTTTCTATTTTCCATGATCATTGTAGATCTTAGGGTTTATAATCTAGTTCATTAGATTTATTGTATCTATTCATCTTTCTTCTTTTCTAGAAACTTCTCATCCATCAAATTCTATCTTAGGTATTCTACCTAATGCTCATCTTGAATTAAATGATCCAACTCATGAATCTTATCTTCAACATAGTTTTCATATCCCAAGAAATCAACTAAGTCAACTAAAAATCATGATTCCTCAAATATATTCAAAATAGTGTTAGTCGATAATTAATGAGTTCTGACACTCAATCATCACTTAATCACTCGGTCATTGTAAAACTTTTGGCTCATCATTAACTAACTTTCTTAGTTGATACTGATGCTTGGTCAAAACTAAATTTTTTGGCACTTACTATGGCTCAGTTGACACTAACATTACTCAACATACCTTAATATGTTACTCTATTGCTCAATTAAGCTTTACATTCCTGATATAAATAATCACTTTGTCTTATCAAAGTCTAGCTAATCAAATGTCCATTATAGCTTCCTTTTCATAACTCAACCTTTCCTCTAAGTGATATTGTTATGAGTAAATTTTCAAATCCTCCTCATCAATCAAAATAGATATGACATTTAGATCAAATAGCAACATGTCGCATCAATAGATTTCACATCAATGACAAAACAACAATTGTTCCAATTGTATTTTCCAACATTTGTTAATGATTAAAATTAAATGATGGCACTTATTTCTCATATTAACAAAAATTATACATGGATCATAGATAGTGGTTGTTCTCATCACATGACTGTTGACAAAACTAAGTTTGAACATTTAGAACATTGTGATGGTGGAAGGGTTAGATTTGGAAATAGTGAACCATGTTATGTAAAAGGAAAAGGATTCATATCATTAACTAAAGGAATCAAATGTGATAATTTCTACTAGGTTGATAGACTAAGACACAATCTAGACTTAGTGCGGCACAACAAAACAATATAGGATATAAGGCAAAATTCATAAATCAAAAAACTAAGCTATTGGATGGTAAAAGAAACTTGGTTAGGGCTGGCAATCAAATAAAAGGTAACTTGTTTTACCTAGATATTACTAAAACTACATGTTTATTGGCACAAATAGAGGATATTTTTCTATGGCATAAAAGGATATGTCATGTTAACTTTGATAACCTGGTTACCATAAGAAAGAACAAAAGAGTAAGAGGCATACCATTGACATGTCATTTTGTATGATGCTTAATGACAGGAACCCTTTCAAACTCCTCTCTTGAAAAGCTAATCTAGGATCAACTCCTAGGTTCTAGGTGATCTTGCAACCTACTAGAATCCACTCAATTGAAGATAAATGTATATGTTCATGAGGATTCCTTTGCTAGTTTGAACAATTTCAGATAAGATGTTTGATCTTCTATTTATGAAATGTAACCACAAAAGAGATATATTTTGGTATTTTTTGTTTTATGATGAATGCAATTTATCAATGCAACTATATGAATTCCTCACTTAACCAAGTGTTAGAAAATAAAATAACAAAGATAAGGTAACGAGAGATTAAAGAAAATAACTCAAAAGGAAAATTTGTAATGGACATTAACCTTAGTAACAACATGTTTTTGATTTAAATCATCAAAAATAGGGGCAATGCTTCCTCAATTTCACTGATGCAATTGTTGATGGGAACTCAATAATAACTAAAAGATATTTCACTTCTCATCAAATTGCAAGGCCATGAAAAGTGCAATCATGTGAGACAAGAAGTTATGCTAGAATAATAGGTTATCTTTTCTCCAAATGAGTATGTTAGTAAAATTTGTTAACACGAGGAAAAAACCAAAACTAAAAGGTCACACAATTATAACAATGCAATAAAACTATTGGCTCCATTATTATTCATGAATATGCATTCACAAAAATAACACACTCCAACAAGAATAACTACACTTAGAATGAGGGCACCAATAGAATATATTATTGCATCAAAATAATGGCCTAGAGTACATATTACATCCGTGTATTTATGAGAAATTATCTCCCCCCTTTGTGTTAGGAGAGAGAGTTCTTAAAATGCAACTCATGCTAAAAACTAATTAAAAAAATCTAATTATATACAAACTAAAAAAAATGCAACTCATGTTAAAAACTAATAAAACAAATGTAATTATATACAAACTAACTCTCTAAACGATACTAAGTAGGTATCCACCTTTGTTTATATCAATTAATAGGTATATGATCCTTTACATGACCTAAAACAATGAAAGAAGAAGTAGATAAGAAGAAGGAAGTTGCAAGAGGATCAAAACAATGAAATAAGAAGTAGATAAGAAGAAGGAAGCTACAAGAATATTTGAGAGTCTCTAGAAGCTCTAAAAGTTGAAGCTCGACCTTCTCCAAGCATTTCTAGGAGTTGAACTATCGTCAAAATGTTTTTTGGGTGTATGGAATGCTCTTAAAATAGCAACTGGAAATAAACTGTCAATGCACTACTACTTCTTCAAAATTGTCGGTGATGCACCTTGATGACAGGTTCCAAAAATTTTAAAAAATTCCATAAGTGTCAAAACTAAATTTTCAACATCTGGGTTTTCTTCCCCTTTATACCAAAATGATGTTTGGATGTTTGTTTTTGAATTTCTCTATTATTTTTTTCACTTGGGTGGCTTCACAAAAATCTAAAGCTCCATATTTATTCTTTAATAATTGTTGATAGTTGTTAACTTCTATTTGGGTTGCCACAAAATCCTCAAGTTTAGTGTCCAACTCAAACAATACTTATTTAGTCTTGAATACTTGCCTAATATCTTTATCTAATGAAGCATCTTCAAAGGTCCTTAGAATTTTTGGACAACTAATTGCACCAAATTGAGCTTATACTTTGACTTGTCTTCAAAAATCTCAAGGCAAGCAATGTTCTAATACCTTTCAACTTCCAAAATTTTCTCTTGAATTTGGTCTCTTATTTTTTGAATATCGTCATGTAGATCCTCCATTACTTTATTGCTGGCAAATATCTTTTTAGTCCAATCATCAAGTTTATCCAACTCCTTGACTTTATATACTTCCATAAGCATTTGACCTTTTATTGGTTAGAGTGCATGTAGGTCTTTAGCCTAGGTATGTACCTCATCCATCAATCCAAAATCCTAGTTCACGATGGATACCATCTTATTTGCACTCAATTAAATATGGTGTAATAGGTTCAAGTTCTTGTTGTGGTTTCAAAATGCATGCCCCATTATGCCTAGAAATAGGGACCCCATACTTTATTTTTTAGCTTTTCAGATCCTTAGTCTGGGGTCTGAGTCTTTTCTAGGGTTTTCCCTAATGCCTTTGGCCAATCTAGGTCCCAACTTGAAAACCCAGATTCTAAAAAATAGAATTCTAAGGGAGAAAGTTATTTTTGGTGCACAAGGATGCACACTAGTGCACCTAGCACACCTCACCAAGTGTTCTAGTGCACTAAGTTAGTCAAGAAAAAATGCTTCCTTCTTGGAAGTGCACAATTGCACACCTCTAAGAGGTGCATTGAGCCCTGAGTCTATAAAACTTAGGACCCCCACCCCTCCTTACCTTCATTTTGACTCCTTCATGCTCCCAACTCGCACCTATGCAGTTCTTTAGGTGCACAACTCCCCCTAGTCTTCTTCTCCTCACACCTACACAAAAAACACAACATTAAACTACACCAAAAAAGGTGCGCAACTGAGAAATTTTTTTGGCATTAATCTTTAAAAAACTATAAAAAATAAAAAATTAAAGACTTATGCCAGTATAAAAGTGCATAGATGTGCACCTTTACATAGATAAGCATTCCCAAAAGGATTAAAGGGTGCACATTTAGCACACCCCATGAGGTGCGCTAAATGTGCACCCTTTTGCGCTTACCTATATTGTAAGGGTGACAACCAAGGGCACCCTCGAAGGTGTGCTAGGTATACACCTTTATTTTAAGGGTTTGCATTAAGAACAAAGGCACACCTCACTCACCTTAGAGGTGCACTATGTGTGCCCTTTTTTTTCAGAGTTTAATAGGGCTTTTTGATATTTTCAGTTAGTTTTGGTAAATTAGGGTTTTTGGGTGGTATTTCATTATCATTAGGGTTTGTCCTAATTAATTTTTTCAATCCTCTAGATTGATGGATCTTGATTTTGTGCAAATTTAATAGCTTCTTCATCGTCCTCCCTCACTACAAAGATGGTCCTGAAACTAGTGATTTTCAAGTTTCAAGGTATTCCAGCAAAGTCACACTTCCAAGATGACTATTCAGAGATCCAGAACACTAAACTTGGGCATACTGATTGGAACACCTTCCTAGTGTTGTACAAAAAACCCACAAAAAGGTCCTCATTGATAGCTTCTCTTATCTTATTGGGACTAATCAACACAACATCACACCCAATTTTAGTACAATCCTCAAAGTTGATTACGACACTAGTTGAAAACTATGTCTCTGAGGAAAGGGTTGTAAAGAGTATAATTGGAGAGATTGTGCTAGATCTCTGACCTAAGAACATAGACAAGGCATTCCATCTCCTGAGAGCAGATCTGTTTATTAGATTAACCTATCACTAGGTAGAAAGATGGTACAGAGAACATGTAGAGGAAGCATCCAAAATCATTCAATCCTTGTACCTCATTGAGAAAACTCCTCTGGAACACAAAGTAGGCAAAATGGACATGACAAGGGGTTATATGAAAGAGGATATTGGATATTCTAAAATACTCTTGAGTAGAGTTATGGGGTTATCAGCAATAGGACACCTGAATATATGGATGGTGCATTTCATTAAGACTATAAAAATAATGAAGATGCCAATTGATTATGCTTCTATTCTTAGTGATAATTTGGATGAGCAGCTAGTGACTATTAAGAACAACCAAAATTTCTACATGACATCCTATTTGATGTACCTATTAGCGGCAAGGGAAATGGATTAGTTGGGACTCTTCGAAAAGGGTAGCATGAAAGATGCAAATGTGTGGCCCTATATAGTATATCCTCAATTGGTGAAGAAAAAGCTTTCAAAGCATAGTATGGAATATAGGATAGTCAATGATGCTTTTATTTTCATGATTATCTGGTTCATTGAAGGGGATTATGCAAAAAGAATGTCAAATGACGCAACGAACAAGATTTCAAAAGTTTGTGCATATTACATCCAATTTTGAACATTCACTTATTTGAAGGTAGTGGGAACAACTATCAATCCCAAGAAGCTCCCTAGGTATTCAAGTGAGAGACTTATATTGTTCGAAATCACTCAACAACTCTTGTCTGCATATGACAGACTAAGGAAGCAACACAAGATAACCTAGGTGTGGCTCATTACTATAGGATCATTTAGTGTGGTCCAGAGATAGGATATTCCATCTTTTGAGCTTGAGTGGGATCAGTATCCCTTGGAGGAATATAACTCTCCTCATCCTTATTTTGATAACATTGGAAGAGTGTAGTATTTAGCAAGAAAAACATTCCAACATGATGATGCAATTGAGGACCATTGGATGAATGCAGTAGACGACTATGATATTTGTATAAGGGATTATTGTAGGATGACTCTCTATTTGGAAATTAGTGCTTTGAAGATAAAGGTTCATTTAAAGATAGTACAACAAGATACTAAGGATGTGCTTGATCCATTGTATAATAGAACAAGATTTTTTATCAACCCATTATGAATGTCATGATTGATAAGGAAGAAAACTCAGATATTAATGATAAGGCCAGGCACATCATCAAATTGACCAAGAATTAGATTAAAAGACCTTTTTAATTGGATCTGATTCCCAAAGCGATAGTTTTCCACACTACAACCTACCTAGCAAGAGGTAGAGGAGCCAAGGTAACAATGTCCACTTTTACAATCAATCCCTAATAAGACTAGAAATAGTGCACCAACTTAATAGAGAAGTTGGATATTATAGGGCTCAGAAAGGTAAAGACAAGAGGAAGAGAACTTCTCCCCAACAAGTTGAGATAGAAGAAGAACTAGCTCAAGCACCACCACAAAAAGGGGCAGAAAATGGACAAGGGTCAGAGAATGCGAAATTGACATAGACCTAGGATAATCCTCAAGTGCCACCACCAAATCAAGGGAAAGGAAGGACTGAAGTAGAAGTAAAAATAGTGTCTCCTACTCAAGAGGTACAAGCTTCCCCATCCACTCCTAAAATAAGAAAGACCAAAACTCTAGACAAGAGGAGACAAAAGGTGATTAGAAAGGTTATCCCTTGTCCATCAATCTTAGAAATCATTCCAAAAGAGGAAGAAGAGGATGATGAAGATGATGAAGATGAAGAAGATAACCTTCCTTTGAGTCAAAGGACCCATCTTGCTAGAGCAATAGAGTTATAATGGAGGAGAATCTCCACCATTACACCACCATCCATTCCTGAGAACCTTATTCAGTCTACCACTTCAGAGGATGAGTTGCAGTAATGGATTGATTAGTGGGAGTGTGAAGGGGCTAATGTCTTTCAGATGTCAAATTTTGACTTTATGTTGGTCAACACTGAACTGGTGGGAGATAAGATAAGATATACTCCAACTAATCAAGATCAATAAGAGGATTGGAGTTAGTTTCCATCTCAACCAAAAGGACCCAAAATAGCTCCACCATTGCTAAATCAAGCTAAATTTTGCATGGATAAAGATTCAAATACTCCTCTTCCTCCAAGAAATGAAGAATAATAGGTCCAAGCATAACAGAAGGAAGAGCCATGATAAATACTTTCCAATAAAGTCTCAAAGGAAGGGAAAATATGTGAGTAGCCTTAATAGACTTCCCAAGACACAGAGGTGAGAACTATGGACTCAACGGATACAAAAACTCTTGATGTGGATCTCTCACAAAAGGAAAAGACTCCAAAGAGGAGTGATAAGGAGAAGAGCATAGCAGAACAAACTCCTTCTTTGTCAAAAGGTAAATCTCCAATGGAACATATTACAAGATGGTTGAGTAAAGAGGTGATTAGAAACAAAATACAATGGTATGATACTGAGGAAGAGGGGATGAGAGAATTGATTGAAGTTCTCAAAAAACCTGAGTCAACTCCAAAAGATGCACAAACATTGGCCTTTATCATGAGTGATCATAAGTAGGATTTATTTTTTCATGTTGCTATCCCTCCTCCACATGCAGATATTGAGGAATTGACTTTGAAAGATTATCAAATTGGGGAGGTTGTGCTTGGGAAACCCACGGTGGACACTATTAAGTTAATGGTGACAACGAGAATCAAAGAAGTGTTCAGGTGCTTAGAATAGGATGACATAGAATTGATAACACTTTAGAAGTGGAATGAGATCTTAAAAGGATATCTAAATGAAGTTGTTGGTTATTTAGATCTTGAAAATCTTGAGGAGACTTTTAATGTAGCACTAGAGAAGAGGGATAAAGAGACTATATAGTTAGATCCATTTTTGGAAGCTTGTTAGCAATGGTGAGAAATTTTTGAAGAGAAAGGTGTACAGATTATATAGGGAAATATTAAACTACTACACCGTATGTAGAATAATGTAGATAATCTAGTGGTCATTTTGAACCAGGATTAATACCTATAAGCACTATAGTCGATCAAGGGTTAAAGGTATCAGATGTTAATGGAGGTATATACAATAGAAGAGTTAGATAAAATTGATGATAGAATAGAAAAGATTTTTGATGGCAATAAAGTAATGGAAATATTACATGCGGGTATTCATAAGCTCAAGGATCAAACCCAAGAGAAAATTTTGGAGGTAGAGAAACATTATAGTGATGTGCATTTAGATGTTTTTGAAGATGATTCAAGGGAAAAATTGATGACTGTAGAAATAGTTGTTGCATAGTTTTGGAAGACTTTTGAAGAAGCTTTTAATGATGATGATATTAGACAAGCATTCAAGACTGAAGAAGCATTACTAGAGGTTGATGTGAAACTGGGAGATTTTGTAGAAACTTGCATCGAGGTAAGTAATTATAGGCAGAAAGTGAAGGATAAATCCAAAGCTTTAGATTTTCTAAATGTAGCCTAAGTCACTAAGATTATTGAGAAATTCAAGAGAAAATACCTAGACATATCTTTGGTATAAAGGGGAACAAAACCCAAAAGCTAGAATTTTAGTTCTGACAGTTGGTGAAATTTTGCATTTTTTGAACATGCTTCCAAGGTGCATAGCTACACTAGGTGTGCAAGTGTACTAGGTGCACCAGATGTGCTATTTCTGAGGTGTGCTCTTTTAGAGGTGCACTAAAAAAAAAAAAATTGAAGAATTCAAAGGTGCACCGACAGTTAATTGCCAGTTCTAAATTTAGAGCCTTCCATGCATCAAAAATGCATTATGACAGTAGTCTAACTCCTACAAACACCTAGTGAAGATGGAGCTTCTATTTTTGGCACCTCTAGAGACTCCTACATCATCTAATGGCTTTCTTCTTCTTATTTTCCCATATTTTCTTTGTTTTAAGATATGTAAAGGCTCATGCATCCATTTAATGATATAAATATGGATGGAGTCCTACTGAGCACCAGTTAGGGAGTCAGTTTGTACATAAATAGAAATTTTTTATTAGTTTAGAAGCATATGTTTTAATAAAGATATCTCTCACTCTCAACACAAATTGAGGAGAAGATTTCTTATAAATTTAGGAATGTAATATGTATTCCAGGCCATTATTTTGATGCAATAATATATATTTTTGGTGCTCCCATTTGGAGTGTAGTGATTCTTGCCTAAGTGTGTTATATTTTGTAAATATATGTTCATGGAATGTAATTGAGCCAATAGTTTTATTGTGGTATTTTGATTGTGTGATCTTTTAATTATTGATGGGGACACAACCCAAGCACAAAATGGGTACAACAAGAAAAGGGAAATTGTATTAACTGTGAAAATAAGCTAGTACATCCAGTACAAAGATAATAGACTTCAAAACATGCCCTAAGGGCTTACAATAGCACAAAACTGGAGATAATTTCTCCTTTTAGTACCTCCTCTCAAACTCCACTCCGAACTGCCTTTTACAATGCCAGTAATGTCCTTAAATAGACCCCGGAGGGTTAAGGACTAGGAGTACATTCTAGAAAGTGCTAGTAGGCATCCACCAACCAAGTAGAAGGTTCCAGAAGCCATGTTAGAAGTTGGTGCAAATCTAGAATAATCCAAAAATGGTAACCGAACTTTCGGGAGGCATAACTTTTGAACCGTAGCTCCGATTGATGAATTGTTTACATTTTCAGAAAGCGCTCGGTTCACTCTATAGCCCTATGGACAAGCCTCACTCATCCCCCATTTTTTGGCCCTTTTTGAGGTCATTTAATGCCCCTAGCCTGACTTTGAAGCATTCTTAGGAGGTCTCCAAAAATTGAAAAACTGCAATAACTTTCAAACCATGGGGCCTTTTGACCTGATTCTTTTTCTGGAATGCTCTAAATTACAATTACATTCATCCAACCAATTTACACCTTCTAGTTCACCAAAATGATGGCTCAATTACATACTCCTATTTTTTTGGCATTTGCACTCCATTTTTTGCTCTCAGTGACTCAGTGGCATCCTGATGATGGATCATACAGTATGATCCGAAACGTTGATGAAAAAACTCTCACACAATCTTCCCCAGAAATTATTTCAATTTACACATATCCCAAGGTGTTCAAATACTCTATCCTAGAACACTGATAGTGGAACTGTGAGAGTTGGAAACTTTATTTGACCCAAATGGGTATCCAGAAATGAAAACACATGAAACAGAAACTAAGTCTAAGTACATTTTTTTTTTGGGTGACACAGGATTGCCCTTATACTCTGGATGCTCCTGCATCAATTATGGTGTTTGCTATGGTTCTAAAAATTCTATGACATACTTAGTTTGAGAAGAGATCACCTTATTGTTCTTACATAGCTTTTTTTTTTTCATGAGCACACTTTTTGTGGCCTTACGATCTAATGAAAGTTGAAACATCTTATAGTTACTGATTTCCCATCGATGAATGCATTAGTGGAATTAGGGAAGCACTACTCCTATTTTCATTGGTTACCTACCAATCTTTTCAAAGGCTTAATTCATAGATGTGTTGTTTCCATAGCTTATATTCATTGGGAATTTACTTTTGAAGTCATTTTCTTAAATTTCTTGTAACCCTATCTTCATTATTTGCTTTATTAACCCTTGGTTAAATTAGGAATTCATATAGTTGCATTGTTAGATTGCATTCATTAAAAAAACATAAAAAATACATAAGTATATTTCTTCTTGTGTGGTTATTCTTTTGATATAGCAAGTAGATTCAAAATCTTATCTGAATTGGTCAGAACTAGCAAAGGCCTCCCTGTGAACAAATACATTTATCTTCAATTGAGTGGATTTCCATAGGTCAAAAGATTGTCCAGAACCTTGGAGTTGATCCTAAATTATCTTTTCAAGAGAGGAGTTCAAAAGGAGTCCTATCATTAAGCATCATGCAAAATGATAGCTCAACAGTTCCCCTATATTACTTGTACACCTCTCTCCTCAAAATTGTCCCACCATTGCTAACATGTCTCTAAAATATTATCTAATTGTACATTCTTCTTCTCTTTCCTCTCTAGTGTTTCCACAAGAGTTATCTCTAGATTATCTATATCTATAGGGCCCGCAACTCCTTGTAAATAACCTCATAAAATATCTTTATGTTTTCATAGTGTAATCAATTTAGACTCATCTTGGTCCATTTGTTTTAACACCTCCTTCATCCCCATAGTGATAATCACTTTAGCAGTGTCTACCATGGGTCTACCCAACATGACCTCCTTTATTTGATATTCCTTAGGAGTCAATTGTTTGGTGTCAACATGTTGAGGAGTAGAAATAGATATGTTTGCAAGCAAGTCCTGATCTTGGTTCTTCATTATGAAGGCTAGTGTTTGTGCATCACCCATAGGTGGCTTAAGCTTCTTGATGGCTTTGACCAACTCTCTCATTCCCTCCTCAGTAATTAGATGTAGTGTTTTCTTGTGTTCAAGCATAGCCTCCCTCTTCAGCCATGTTGATGTAGTGCCCATTGGAGACATGTACTTGACTGAAGAGATGATTTCCATGATAGGCCCTTTTCCCTTATCTATCCTCTCTGAAGTCTTTTCCTATTGAGAAAGATCACTAGTTGGAGTCTTTGTATTTGTTTGATCTACATTCCTAGCCTCTTTATCCTAAGGAGTTTGTTGAAACTCTTTAGGTATTTTCCCTTCCTCCAATACTTCATTGGTTTGTAGTTGTTGGGGATCAACTTCCTCCATTGCTTGTTCTTCTATTTTTGTAGCCTGAGGAAGTGGTTTTTTTGAGCCTTTTTCTAGGAATATTAAGTCCTAAGATGGTGGTGGTGGCATGCTTAGAGGTCCTTGAGGCAGAGGTAGCATTTGATTCCAATCCTCTCCTAAGGATTCACTCCTAGGGATATCTCTTATCTTTTCTCCCACCATCTTAGTAGCTATTGGCATGAAGTCAAAATTGAGAGGTTGAACACATCTATTTCTTTCCCCTCCATATGATATATCCATTGTTATTGCTCATCTTCTGATGTGAAAACATGAATAGGTTCTTTAAGAGAAGATGGAGGTGTCAATGCAAGCTTCTTCTCCTTTCCTCTTATATTGCCTATGTTGAGCGAGTCCTTTGACTCAAGGGGAAATATTCAATTTTCTCACCCTCTTCTTCTTCTTCTTTATCTTCTAGAATTGTTTCAAGAACCTATGAGGGTGGATTTTTCTTCTTCTTTACTCTTCTCCTTTTTTTTCTCATCACAGTTGATTCAATCCTTTCCCTTTTTGGAGTTGTAGGTGATGTTTCTTCCTCTGGTGTAGTTGCTAGAGGCACCCTCTGTTCTTCTAGATCCCTTATTTTGTATGTTCATCCTACACCTGTTCTTCATGTGGAGGCACTTGTGGCTCTTTTCTTGGCTCTTGTTTGGGCTCTTGAGCTTCAAGCTTAGCTTGTGGCTCTACTTGTGTAGGTTGTACCTATTTTGGTTGAGCTCTTGAGCCTGAGCCATTTTCTTCATTTCTGTTGCAGTATATCTCCTCTTTTTAACACCCCTATCTACTTCAAAATACTCAACCTCCAACTCATGTTGATGCACCATTTCTAGCCTCATAGGAGATTGTGTCAAGAAGGTCAGTACTATAACTTTTGCACCTTTACCCTTCATAGGGCATGTTGTGGCTTAAAGAGCAATAGCCTAAGGAAATAGAGCAAGTTTGAATGGTTTCTTGATCCAATTCTTTATTAATTAAACTATGTGCTTGGCCCTATGATTGATGTTTTCATTTTCATTTCTTCTAATCTCCACATTCATTATAGGCATGTCATACATCTTGTCCTTATTATAGCAAGGATCCAAGATGTCTTATGTTTCTTTCTCAACAGCCTTTAATGGGATCTTCATTTTGAGTGCCTTCCCCACCAAATATAGATTCATCCTACTATCATACTCATCTACTATGTTTATCCAATGATCTTCTAACACATCTTCATGCACAAACTACATGTACAAGTTGCAAAAACCAACTTTACAGATCACCAAGACCACCTGCATGCAAATAACCTACTGAAGAGGAACCAAAGAAGGAAAGGTAGGGCTTGGAGAATCTCAACGAAGTGAGAGAAAATATATTCCAACAATGAAAAATGAAATTGTTGTACAAATATACAATAGGAGAGCCTATTTATAAAGCCCTATATGAAGCTTCTAGAATGAGGTAGAAAGTGCTAGGAGATAAGTATGAAAACAAAGCATACATCCACAAAAGGTAGATTATCCTCCACGTAGATGAGAGGATAAGTATGACAAGGTAGGAACAAACTCCTGTGTTGTCAACAAGTCAATATGTAAAAGTATGCTAACTCCTAGATAACAACTAATAAATTAAGGCATTTATCTAAGTAAACTTAAGTAAAGTGTAAATAATAATAATTTACATGAACGCCCCCCCTTAAGTGCAACTTAGGCGAATGCACTTAAGCTCACAAAAGCTAAGATGAAATGCAGAATGGATCCCGACAACTAGGCAAAGAAATATACCCATGTACAAATGCAAAGAAATGAAACCTCTGAAAATGGGCAAAGAGGGAAAACCACATGGGAAAAACCCTCCTGCAAAAAGAGGTAAGAAAAAACATGCTAAAGAAACACGAAGGAAGGAAGGCCTCAACAAGACCCTCCAAGGAAAACTTTCATAATCCCAAGCATAGACTAGAAATGGCTCAAGAGGCTCTCTCAAAACCAAAAGTACAACCAGCCCCCCCATGAGAAGAGACACCAAAGCCCCCCCAGAATGATGGAGCCCCTGGAGAAATGATCGAACCAATTAAACTCCAATGCAGAAGAAATAAGGGCATAGAACAAGGAAACCCTTAAAGAAACTAGAAGGCCTAATTAATGCTAATAGGAGAAAACATGAGGATCTTGAATAGGAATCCCCAATGTAGGTGTGATGACACTGTCATGAAAGAGGAGATGAATGTCCTGTATAGAATCTGCAATAGGTGCACCTGGAGGCTCGATGAATGGAGCTAGAGGGTCAAATAGAGCTGAAGAAGAACTCAGCTGAAGAGAAAAGACCTCAACTAGATGTGGTGTGGTAATCTAAAGAACAATACAAAGGTTCAAGTGTCTTGATAGCACCACATGATGCTCTCATGAAAGAGAAGAAATGTGCTCCAATAATGGAGTTGGAGGACCAAAGTGCGAGAAGGTGTAGAGACAGGTGGAATGATCAATTGTGCCTATAATAATAAGACCTCATGTTACACTATCCCAAATGAAGAGTAAATCTATAGTGAACTCAAATATCTTCCCTGATCCAATGTGTGTAATAGGAGAAATCGAGAGAAGGTTTGAAGACAAAGATGGAACATATAATACATCATTGAAGGTGCCATCCAGGATGCCAACTGAACCTTTCTCACAGACTGGTAGGGTAGTGTTATTCCCCATGAGAATATAAGGAATGAGAGAAGACTCAAGAGTAGAGAAGACACCATGAGAAGATGTCATATGGTTAGAAGCACTTGAATCCATTATCCAAGGGATCTGGGAAGGAAATGCAAGGGATGTGTGTAATGCATGACCCTATCCAAAATCTAGTGTAGATGTTGAAGAGATGGAAGTAGACTAAAAGGAAAACCCCTATGAGGTAGAAGAAGATGGAGAGGAAATAGTGTTCTTCTAAAGAAGAGCTTGCAAATCTACAATCAATTTCTCATAGCCATCAAATCTCTTCTAAAAACAATGTAACTCATCATGAGGTCGCTTCTGACAATATGAACAGGTAGCAATCTCAGTCTTCTTTTTCTCCTTATTTTTAGAAGAAGATGAATGACTAGTAGAGGAATCTGATACTTGCTTTGGCTTTTGCTCCTGTGTATCCTTGGCAAGCAATGCCTATGATTGTGAACATGTAAGTGAATCCATCTGAGTGAGCTTAGATTGTTCCCATATCAACCGATCACAAAATGTCTCAAAAGATAGCATCTAATGTCTGTTACCCAAGGAATCCATAGTGGAGTAGAAAGTGGAAGAGAAGATCTAATACTATCCTTGTAACTTTGAGAGTATCGAAAAAATACACTCAAAACAAGTTGCAAAACTTGGTCCAAATAGCTAAGGAGTGGTCAAACCATCCAAGTGAAACAGTAGACTATCAGAGATGTTTAGTGCAATCAATCCCATGGCTTCATCCATTTTTTTTATATGCTAAAGAACCTTAAAAGGGCACTACAAGATAGGTTGGTTCTCATCCATACATGACCATAAGCCTCATGACATAAGAAGCTTAGTCATTTGTGCTTTCCAGGTGTGATTGTTGTGTGGCATGAGCTGGGTCACAGAAGGATCAAACATTGAGAGAAGAAGACGAAAGTAGCAGGGTCTAGTCTAAAGTAAATTATAGAAAATAAAATCCCCCCCCCCCACAACGTATAAATATATCCCTCAAATACCAAATAAACAACTATGGAAAGTGCAAAATTTGAGAAAAGAACCTGGATTCTAGATGCAGAGAAGGAGGAAACAAAAGTGTCTACTTCAACACCAAAAATGGGAACTCAAATAGACTTAAAATGAAATGAAACTAGCATCATTTTCTTCATATCAGAACCATCTTTTTGGTACTTTTTTTGGATTGAAAAAAGACCTCCATATGCTCAAGTTATGGCCAAAAAACTAATTGCTGCTCCAAAATTAAGCTCTCTGGAAAATTGTAGTCACTACAAAAAAATTTGACGTTTGTATGGTCATCAACTAACTATCACCAAAAAAAATCCAATAAAAGAAAAAATTTTGACAACTAGAAGTGAGGGCCCAGTGACTGTAGGGGTGGAGGGCCGCAGGGGCAGCAGATCGAAACGAACAAAGGCAGCCACCGATAAAAGGAAGATCAATCACTAGGAAGGCTATGGGAGGTAGATGCAGGGCCATAGGGGTGGTGAAAACACTATCCATGGTGGTTGCTATGACCCATGGCATTTTGGTGACCCCTACGAAAAATGAAAAAAAATTGAGGGCAAAAATTCGTACCACTTATATAAAAAACTGGCAAGTAAATTTACATTTTTTAGGAAAAAAAATTGTTAAAAACATATATATATATATATATATATATATATATATATATATATATTACAAAATTTTCACAAAAAAAGTGTAAATAAAAAACTTTTTTTTTGAAAAAAAATTGCCTCAATCCATGTGCAAGGGCAAAAAAGGCTCTTTGGCAAAAAAATGTCTCCCCAAATCCAAACTCTGAAAATTTGCTCCTTCAAAAATCTTCAAATCAGGAAGCAACAGGGATGCTCTAATACCATGTAGAAGTTGTGAAAACCAACTTCACAAATCACCAAAACCACCTGAATGCAAATAACCTACTGAAGAGAAACCAAAGAAGGAAAGGTAGGGCTTGGAGAATCTCAACAGAGTGAGAAAATATATTCCAACAATGAAAAATGAAATTGATGTACAAAAATACAATAAGAGAGCTTGTTTATAAAGACCCCTAGGAAGCTTCTAGAATGAGGTAGAAAGCACTAGAAGATAAGTATGAAAGCAAAGCATATGTCCACTAAAGGTGGATTATCCTCCACGTAGAAAAGAGGATAAGTATGACAAGGTAAGAACAAACTCCTATGTTGTCAACAAGTCAATATGTAAAAGTATGCCAACTCCTAGATAACAACTAATAAATAATGCATTTATCTAAGTAAACTTAAGTAAAGTGTAAATAATAATAATTTACACTAACACTACTTTCCTGCCAAATGTTGTACCATCCCTATATTATTGAAGTAGGGGCAAGGGGAGTTGTACACTCCCAATGGATATTGGTCTCACTTAGAATCAAAAGTGGCAATATCTTGCTTTTTCTTGACCTTGAAAGAACCAATTGTGATAGGCCATACCCATTTCTTTTTGTTTTGTTTCCTCACTCTATCATATGTAGACATGATTTGTTGGGAAATCTCTAGAAAAATGAGCCTATCTAATGGATATCTTGGGAGATTTTTTTGGTTCTCTAATGTACCAGCTACCCTTAGGTAGGTGAATGTTTTGAATTGGATGTAGTACACACTGATCCCTATGATCCTAGCCATTGCTTCTACTAACATCCTTACAGCATAATCACCTTCAATGAATCGAATGATTACAAATATGAAAATGTCATTCACTACCATGTACTATATGCTCTACTCTAAGATTTTATTCTTTATTAGTTAAGGGTACACCACATAGGGCCAGGAATTAGCATCTTGCATGCTTCCCTTCTTGCAAATTTTTGGGTAGTCTATCATTCTAGCCACTATTAAATACACCAAATATGATGTCATGTAGAATTTTGGATCAACTTTGATACCTACCAACTACTAATCTAGGTTATCACTTAGAATTGTGGCCCAGTCAATCACCATATTTTCAATCCTAATGGTTGCTATGAAATGGACCATCCAGATGTGAAGGTGTCTTATTGCTGGTAGTCCCATAACCCTACTCAAAATCACAATGGTGTATCCAATATCATCTTTCATATAACCCCTATTCATGTCCACTTTGCTAACTTTGCAGCCCACTAGTGTTCTATCAATCAAGAAAGATGTTTATATTATCTCTCTAGCTTCTTTCTAATTTTCTCGATACCATCTCTTAGCTCCTTCATAAGAAATCTACAAACACTGGCCAACTCTAGGAAGATGAAATATGTTCTCAATGTTATGAGATCGGAGGTCTAAGACTATCTCCCATGTGACACTCTTGATGACCTTCTCTTTGCTCAATTAGTTTTTTGCAAGAGCCATTATTAGTTCCAAAAACTAAACGGATGTAGGATGTGATGTTGCATTGACTAGACCTGATCTAATCATAGCTGATACCATTTTAGATCATTCTTTTGGCTTGTTACAAATGGTGAGGAATAAATTCTAGTCTATATATCTGAATTTGGTATCTCTGATCTTGGCATGTCCATTTTGAAAATGGGATTTTCTTGGTGCACCTTGATATTTGAAAATAATAGGTTGGGAGTTATCTTTTCTACCATTGAAGAGGATGAGGATGCCATTACACAAGAGAGGAAACATTAATCTAGAAAGATAAAATCAAACCCTAACAGATAAAAACCTAGCACAAATCTACCCAAAAAAATCAAAAACTAGTGAATTCCCCCCCCCCCCCCCCCAAAAGCCCTATTATGTAGTTTAGCATACCTAGTGCACCCTTACAGATGTGCTAGGTGTGCTAAATGGTCCTTAATTGACCATTTGTGCATAGTTGCACACCTACACAATTACACATCTTAGTAAGGTGTGCACATGTGCATGTACACAACAAAAGTGTTGTTTGTGGGGGGGCAAACTTAGTCTTTGTGTTTTCTTTTGTGCACAAAGATGTGCACATGCCCATCTTAATGGGGTACATATTGTGTGCACCCTAATATGCCTTATATGCATTATATTAAAAAATGTGTGCACATGTGCACCTTGAAGAGGTGCACATGTGTGCACCTTTTGACTTATGTGTTATGTTTTAGTTTTAGTTAAGATGGTGTGCACATGGACACCTTGAGGAAGTGCACATGTGCGCACCTTTTTGTGTCAATTTAACCTTAGATTTGAAGTGTTGTGATTGTAGGTTGCAAGTGGAGATAGCGCACATCAAGGGATGTGGAGGTACAAAAGCTTGTTGAGTGTGAGGAAGAATGAGGAGATGGAAGGGGGTCTATGGTTTATATAGACCTCAGGCCTAGGTATGAACGCACATCTCTGGTAGGAGATTAGTGTGCACTTGTACACTAAGTGCACCTTCTCACCTTTGTAATGTGTGTGTGTGTGTGTGTGTGTGTGTGTGTGTGTGTGTGTGTGTGTGTGTGTGTGTGTGTGTGTACTAGTACACTAGTGTGCACTTTTACACTAAAAACCACCAAATGATCATTTTTCTCCTACATTAGGCCCAAACCTCAAACTAGGGGTATGGGATACAAAAAATCTTCTAGGGGGTCCCCATTTCTCTTATAAATGGGTCGTGCATTGTGAAACAACAACACATACCAAATATGAAGAAACCTGAGATGGCCATGTGTAAACAATGTCAAATTGGAAAGATGAGTAAAAGAAGTTTTAGAAGTAAGGGTTTCAGTTTCGAAGAAGTTTTGGAACTAGTTCACACAGATGTTTGTGGACCAATAAGTATAGAAAGCTACTATGGAGACATATACTTCATTGTATTTGTTGATGACAATTCTAGGATGATGATTGTAATGTTCTTAAAAGATAAATATGATGCTTGGCTAGAGTTGAGAAGGAAACAGAAAAGAATCTAAAATGCCTAAGATCAGATAGAGGAGATGAATTCATCTCAAATGAATTCAATGAATTCTACAATGAAAGAGGAATAAAAAGACATGCATTAGCACCTATAACACTAGAGAAAAATGGTATAGCAAAAAGAAGGAATAGATCCATCATGGAGTGTGCAAGAACACTAATGATTGAGAAAATGGTTGCACCAAAATACTAGAGAGAATCAATCAGCACAAGAATTCATACACTAAACTAAGTTCAACTGAAGAAAGGTATGGGTATAAGCATAATGTTTTTTATCTCAAAGTATTTGGAAGAAAATTTTATATCTTGAAAGATATAAGGAAAGGAAAATTTGATGCAAAATTTGATGAAGGTATATTTCTAGGTTACTCCAATACAAGTAAGACATACAAATGTTTGAATCTTTCTACTCACAAAGTTATAGAAAGTGCACATGTGAAGATTGATGAGTTTGCAAAAATAAGTAAAGAACAGAGTAGCAAGGAGCCTAAAGACTACATAAAGTTTTTTTACTATGAGGAGGAACCTAAGACTTTACCCAACTCACAAATAGTTGAATCCAAGCAACATCAAAATGAACATACCAAGTCATAGACAATGCAACCCGAGTCACAAGCAATATAACTTGAGTTGCAGTCAATTCAGATAGTATAACTCAAGTCATGAGCAATACAACCTGATTTATAATCAACTCATCTAGAGGAACCTAAATCATAGACAAAGGAGCCCAAGAAAAAGGTAGAAGATCACAAGCATGGAGAACCAAGTGAACCTTATTCATAAATAAGAAGAAGAGAGCCTAAACTCACAAAATATGTCAAAAGATATCATGCACCTAAACAAATAATTAGAGGAGAGAAAGATGGCATACTGAAAAGCAAAAAATTAAAAGAGACATGCTTGCTTAGTGAATTTGAACCTAGATTTGTAAAAGATTCTTTAGAAAATGAAGGTTGGACAAAGGCAATGAATGAAGAAATTGAGAAAATAGAAAAGAATAATACCTGGTCTCTTGTACCTAGACCTAAGGATAAGAATATGATTGGTACAAAATGGATATTTAGAAATAAGTTAAATGAGAAGGAGAAATAAAAAGGAACAAGGCTAGGCTATTATGAAAAGGTTATGCACAAGAAGAAAGTATTGACTATGGAGAAACATTTTCCCCTGTTGCAAGACTTGGAGTCTGAATACTACTAGCATATGTTGCACATAAAGGATTCAAAGTAAATTAGATGGATGCAAAATCAACCTTCTTAAATAGAATCCTAGAAGAAGAAGTCTACATTGAGCAACCATAAGGTTTCATTGATCCAAACAAAAGAGACATGGTATGAAAACTACACAAAACTCTATATGGACTGAAGCAAGCTCCTAGAGCAAGGTATGAAAGGTTGCATGGATATCTAATAAGAATTGGTTTTGAAAAGACAAATGATAATAGTAATTTGTATATAAAGGAAGGACCATAGGACAAGATATTGCTAGTAGAAATATGTGTGGATGATATCATATTTGAAGAACATGAGATGTTATGCAAATCATTTACTAAAGAAATGAGAAGAGAATTTGAAATGTCTATGTTTGGAGAGATAAAACTCTTATTTGGTCTACAAGTCCATGAAATGGAGGATGGCATATACATCACTCAGTTAAAGTACATCAAGAAAATGTTGAAAGCATTTGGAATGGAAGATTCCAAACTAGTTGAAACAACTATGTCTACTAGACATAAACTTTCAAAGAATGATGATTCAAAGGAGGTAAATAAGACTACCTATAGATCAATAGTTGGGAAGGTTTCATATATGTACACACAAGACCTGATATTGCATTGGTTGTTGGCATAGTTGCAAGGTTTTTTGTAAATCCTCAAGAAAATCACATGATGGTAGTAAAAAGGATTCTAATGTACCTAAAAGGAACTGAAGAATATGGTCTACAATGTGAGAAAGGAGGAAACCTTGAGTTAAGACCTTCATAGATGCATATTTTTCAAGAAGAATTGATGACAAAAGAAAAACTAGTGGAGGAGCATTCTTTCTTGAAAAGAGATTAGTATCTTGGACAAGCAAGAAGCAGAATTATATTTCTCAATCAACATCAAGGAAGAGTATGTTGTTTCATCAATTACTTGTTCTAATATAATATGGATCCAGAAATTATTGTCAGGAATGAAGAATGAAACCAAGGAACTAGTGGTTATCTATTGTGATGACACAAGTGCAATCAATATATCCAAAAATCTTGTGATGCACACAAAGACAAAACACATTGTAATCAAGTATCATTACCTAAGGGAATTGGTTCAAGACAAAGAGGTGAGATTGGAATATGTGAACACCAATGAGTAGATAGTAGACATATTTACAAAGGCATTACCTAAGGATTCATTTATGTATCTAAAAGGTAAACTAGGGGTTATTCTCTAATATGATGCTCACTAAAGCACGAGATAGTGATGCATCAACCGAGTTTCATTGAAGATCTATCAAGTTGATGTAGATTGTCTTACTTTAGGTGTGAAATACATAACATATTGCATATGAATTAGTACAAAAGGTACATAGTAACTTCAAAGTATGTGTCCTTTGACATTTGATGTCAAAGTGGGAGAGTTTTAGTATCTCAAGAAGGAAAGTATACAGATGATAGAATTTATAGAAAAGACAAAGAATAATGACAAAAGTACATAGAAAAGTGATGACATATGTAAGAAGGAGATTTCATTTGGAATGTGTTGAGACAAATTGAGGCAAAATCATAGAGGGAGTTGGTATGGATGAGAATTAGAATCAAACTAAGGATATTATCTAATTGCTCATACTTTTATCATTCTATTTTGACATGTTGTGTTGCCATCAATGCTAAAGAGGGATATTGTTGAAAATAATTCTTCAAATTGTATATTGACATTGATGTTACAAAAATGCTAGTATTAACCAAGTAGTCAAGCAATGAAGGACATTCAGTATTCAATATCAACTGAAAAGTCAAGAAATGGAGGGTATTTGGTATTAATTGAGTAGTTAGGAAATGAAAGACATCCAGTATTTAGTATTGACCAGGTGATCAAGCATCAAAGGAATCATAGTGTTAACCATGTGATTAATCCCAGTATTGATCGAGTATCAATATATTACACTTGTCAATTTATTAACTAATTAACATTGAATAGTTGGTTGTTTAATGGTTATTTGAAAAGGTATTCAAGTCGACTTGAAAAAGCTTATGATATATAAGAGAGATCAAGAATTGTAATTAAGTGTGTAATATATGATATAAGATGGATATGTGATCAAAGGAAAAGGAAGAGCAGGAAAGTGTGGAAGATAACCAGCAAAGAATATTTTGATAAGTAAGGATCTAGAGGTCAAGCCAAAAAAGAGATTTAAATCTACAAAATAAGTTTCTTCATAAATCAAGTCAAATTAATGTTACCTTCTAATCATTATAGCACTAAAGAAATGTCCTAACAGAGTTGACATAATAGTCATATTGTAAATCCTTTAACAAGGTGACATTTCAAGATTGAAGCATTTGAAGACCTCTAACCAGGCCACTCCTAACAAGGTGATCTAAATCCTCTAACAAGATAATACATAATATTATGTATTGTAACCTTTAATAGGATTAGCTCCTATCATGGCTCACTTCAGAAGAGTAAATATATTGTAACAAGTTGCAAGGTGGTTTTCTCAAATTGAGTTTCCATGTTAAATCTTGGTGTCATTTGTGTTCATGTTATTTTCTTTATTATTTATGTTTCTACAATTAAGTTACTAAAGGTTAAAATGGATTATCTATCATTAAGACTGCATTTTTAACCAAGCTACATCAAGAATTTAGTTTTAACTGAGCTAGATAAAGTATTTCATTATCAATGAAAAATTTGATTTGACATCTAGGGACAACAAATTGTTTTTTTAGTAATTGATTCACCCCTCCCCTCTCAATTACTCTCTTTATTTCCAACAATAACATCCACACAAGTAAAACACCAAGATTTAATGTGGAAACCTAATTTGGGAAAAACCACTGATAACATGCCACCAATTTTTCACTCTTTTGAGGTGAGCTCTATTAGGAGCCAACCCTATTAAAGGTTACAATACACATTGTTAAACATGACCCTATCAATTTCCCATTGTAATTCCTCATAACTCAACCTTTTCAGTAGGTCCTCTTATTAATTTTTCTTCTCAAATCCTCTTCATCAATCATCTTGATATGGTACTTTACTCTAGTAGAAATTGTCTCACCAATAAGGTTTTACATCAATGACAACATAACAATTGTTCCAATTGTAGTTTCCAACAATCTCCTTCTTTGGTTTTGATGAAAACATCTCTAGTTACCATGCAATCCAAAACTCATGCAAGTATCCACTTGATTTGATTCTATCAACTTTCTCTATGTTTAGTATCAAATCTTCACTAATACCCTTAGTTTCATGTTGATTCTCATCTCAGTGGCTTTGATATGCAACATCTCTAGTAATAATTCCAATAGCTCCCTCTATCATATTAGAACATAATTTTCCTCTTTTATATACATCTTCTAAGTTTCTTCACTATCTCTTGATGGAAATACCTCTTCCTCTAATTACTGCATACTTCTCCCTCTATCATGTATGACTTATTTCATCTATAATCTCTCATTTTTTCACTATTGATGGTAACTTATGAATTCTCCCTCTTTACTTCTTTATATGGTAACTATATACTCTCCCTTATTTTTTCATGTTTCTATGGTAACTATATAATCTCTCCCTCTCTAACAACAATGCCAAACACACTTCAACATCTTCAAAAAACATTATCTCATTCATCTTCAACATGTAGATATCTCTTGGTTAGTTCTATGAACTAAGTGATTCTTCTATCATCTTGCTTATGATTGATTCAACATCTTATTATTCTCTCTTCACAGCTTTAGGCAAGTCCTAAAGTATGACATTCTACATCAACTTTGTAAGCTATTATGATTGAAATATTTGATGCAGAGCTCCATCTTGGCTTAAGTAGCCTCAGTTAGGGGAATCACCCCCAACTTACCTCTTAGATATTGATGAGAATCCTTAAGTAAATCCTTTTTGAATATATCATCTATTGTTCCTTTATATTCACATACTCCAAACTCAGTTCTTTGTCTTGTACCAACTCTCTCAAGTAATGATACTTGATAGCAATATGCTTGGTCTTAGTATGCATCACATGATTTTTAGATATGTTTATAGAACTTGTGTTATCATAGAATATAAAAATTGGTTCAGTGATCTCTTCCTTCATTCCTTTCAACAATTGCTTCATCCATGCTATATTAGAACAATTCATTGTTGTTGCTACATATTCAGCTTTAGCTATAGATTGATAAATGCAATTTTTCTTCTTTGTTGTCATAAAACTAGTCTCTTTCCTAGAAAGAAAGATCCACCACTTGTACTCTTTCTATCATCAATATTTTTAGCCCAATTTGCATCAATATACACTTTTAGTTCAAACATTTAATTCTTCTTATAATACAATCTATAATCCTTTGTTCCTTTTAGATATCTCAATACTCTTTTTATAGTCATTATGTAATTTTCTTTAGGATTTACAAAAAATCTAGCAACTGTCCCAACTGCTAGTGCAACATCTAGTCTTATATGAACAACATATTGTAACATTCCAATCATTTATCTATATAAGGTTGATTTACATCAACAGAATCATCATTCTCTGAAAGAGTATGTCCAGTAGCCATTTTTGTTCTAATTGGTCTTGAGTCTTTCATTCGAAAAAATTTCAATTCCTCCTTAAATATACTTTGATTGTGTAATGTAGATACCTTTCTCCATTTGATACACTTGCATGCCAATAAAAATTTTGATCTCTCCAAACATAGATGTCTCAAATACTTGGCCCATTTGATTGGAAAATAAATTACACAAAGCATCATTTCTTCCAAATATGATATCATCAACAAATATTTCTACTAATAGTATACCTTTTTTAGATTTCGTCTTCAAATATAGATTTTTATTATCATTTATCCTTGCAAAACCAATATTTAATAAGTATAGGTGTAACCTTTCATACCAAGATCTAGGGGCTTGTTTCAATCCATACAAAGCCTTGTACAACTTACATACCATGTCCCTTTTGTTTGGGTCAAAAAATCCTTTAGGTTATTCAATATAGACTTGCTCTTCCAGAATTCAATTCAAAAATGTAGACTTGACATCCATCTGGTATACTTCAAATCCTTTGTAAGAAGCATATGCAAGTAGAGTTCTCACTCCTTCCAATCTTGCAATAGGGGGAAATATCTCCCCATAATCAATATCTTCTTCTTGTGCATACCTCGTACAAACTAGTCTTACTTTATTTCTTGTTACTTCACCTTTCTCATTCAACATATTTATGAATACCCATTTTGTTCCAATAACATTCTTGTCCTTTGGTCTAGGTACTAGTGACCAAGTTTTGTTCTTCTCTATTTTTTCAATCTCTTCATTCATTGCTTGAATTTAGTACTCACTATCTAAGGAATCCTTCACTAATTTAGGCTCAAATTCACATAGTAGGCATGTGTCACTCCTCAATCTTTTTCTTGTAATAACTCCATAGTTTTTGTCTTCAATGATTTGATCAGGTGCATGGTGGCATCTCACATTTTTTTTTAAATTGTATCTTTTCTTCTTTTGTCTTCTTCAAGTTCATCTTGTAGAATAGCTTCAAGTAGCACCTTATGTATTTCAGCTTGTTCTTTTAGTTTTTGGCAATCACTTGCTAATGCTTGGCAGGTATTTCCTAATTCTCAGAATGCTCTAGATGATGCTCGACACCAATTTTCTAATGCTCACAATGATGTTGTTGTAACTCAACATGTACTAGTTACTAACAAATTTCTTCTCAAGTCTAGGTAAGGTGTAGGGCTCTCCTTCATCAATGTATATGAAACTTATGCAGTCTTCAAGTTCCTTCTTACATTCAACTTCATTCTTTTCTGCATATTCATCAACTTTCACATTTTCACTTTCCACAACTTTGTTAGTGTTAGATTTCAAACACTTAAATTATTTTATCTTAGTAGAATATCCTAAGAATATTCCTTCATCAGTTTTAGCATCAAATTTTTCATTTCTATTGTCTTTTAATATATAGAATTTTCCTCCAAAAACTTTGAAATATTTCACATTAGGTGCATAACAATACCATAACTTAAAAGGTGTAATATTCATACCTTTCTTGACTTGTATTGTGTTCAAGCTATAAATAGTTTTACTTATAACTTCTCACTAGTATTTAGGTGCAACATTCTTTTCTATCATCAATGTTCTAGCACATTCCATGATTCATCTATTCTACCTTTCATCTATACCATTATGTGGAGGGGTCCTTGATGCAGACATATATCTCTTGATTTCTCTATCATTGCAAAATGTGTTGAATTCCTTAGATATGAATTCACCTCCTCTATTAGATCTTAGAAATTTCAAGCTTTTACCTGTTTCCTTTTTAACTCTAGACAAATACTACTTAAACATTTGAAATGCATCAGATTTTTCTTTAAGAACCATCATAGTCATCATTCAAGAGTAAACATCAAGAAACCATAGTAGCTTTGCACACAAACCAATCCAAAAAGGTTAGTATAAACCAACTCTAAAATAACATCAAAAGTACAGCTCTTTCTCTTGAAACTAGACTTTGTCATCTTTCCCAAATGACATTGTTTACACATCACATTATTGAGTTTCTTCAATCTTGGTAGCCCTCTTACTTTCTTCATCTTACTGATTTTTACCGAATTGTCAAAGTTCACATGACATAGCCTCTTATGCCATAACCATATATCATCACATTATACAAACAAATATGTATCATTAGATAGGTCTAGATAGAACAAATTACCTATGGTTCAGTCTCCACTTCCAATCAATTCTCTTGAACCATTGTATATCTTAGCCTTTTTGTGTTGAAATTCAACATTGTAGCCTAAATTGTTTGATTGTGCCATACTCATCAAATTCTAGTTAGGTCCTTCAACCCAATAAGCATTATCACATCTAATCTTATTAGTCAATTCTATTAATTCTTTACCATTCACAAGACATGTGCATCACTACCAAATTCACACTACCTCCTTTATAATTTTCTAAGGCTTCAAACTTACTTTTATCTCCATTCATGTGATGTGACTAATCCATCTATCACCTTTACTCACACATGAAATAAGTGTAGTTTTCTCATGTTCATTAGAATCATTTTTCATAGCAACATAAACAACTTCTTTATCATTACTATCAGAATCATCATTACTCTCTTCTTCAGAAATGTAACGAGACTTCTTACCTTTGACTTTGTAGTATGTTTATCCTTTTTTGTCTTTTTCTTATCCTCTTCCTTTATACTTTTTGTCTTTATTTTCATCCTTATCATCCCTATCAGACATCTTGTAGCAATATAACCAACTTTATTGCATAGAAAATAGATTATAGGGAGTTTACCTATGAATTTTCCTTTGCCTCTTAGAAGTCCCCTAGTCATTAATGATTCAAGATCTTCCAAATCATCATCAACAGATTAATTCTAACTAGCCTCATACTTTCATTCTTCTTCTTAGACTTGTGTAAAACTAATTGTGACTTAAAAGAAGATTCAATAGCAAGGGTACTAAAGTTATCAAAATTTAAAAATTCAAAAGCAGTGAGTCTACCAACCAAACTATCTGGTGCAGGAGCACCACCTCCATTCTCAAATTTAATATTTCAAGCCACTTTAGAACCCCATCAAAATCATTGTCTAGTTTCAAAAAGTATATTTAAGTTATGTAACAATCATGTATTCTTGGGAAAACCCTAAAACATTATATTACATGTTAAATGTAATAATCAATTGTATTACATATTAAATATAATTAGTTGGATGAAAGCTTGATAACCACCCAAGAAACTTGTGCTTTAAATAGGCACCATTATAATAGATAGAGGGGGGAGATCAATAGGAAGTTTTGAAGAAGATAATTTAGGGTGAGAAATACTCCAAATGGCTCCCTGGTGGTAACCAGAGATCCACATACTATTGTAATCTATAGATATTATCTTAATGGAAGTACATATGTTCGTATTTAATGGCACCTTAATTTTAATAAGTCTTACTCTATCATTTTTTATTAATCTTTTCCATGGTTTTCCAAGTTTTAGCATAGTTGCAGAAGAAGGGAATTCAGTTATAAAAATGTATAGGAATTTCCTATCCCATATCGATAATCTTTTGTTTTTTTTATGAATGCACTTGATTGAAGGAAGGTGGAAAAGTATCTGAATCCATATGTGTGCAAGATGGTTAACACCCAATTGCTATGAATACAAGGTGGCAGTTGATAGATCAACCCGATATGCGGCAAGCTCGTGCATATAGAAGTGATTGATCTTTCATGATCTGCAATAGGACAAAGGTCATCAATGGATGTCATGATCCATGATAATAAATGAAAGGTGGCAATTCCATTAGTGAAGAAGGCTTGGATCTTCTTTGTGGAACTTGATGTCTCTTTAAGGGATTGCTAATACATCTCACTTGAATTCCTATTTCAACACCCCAATCACAATGAAGTCGGGACTATGGTGGAAACTCGATATCCACCAAGGCATACAATGGTGGAAGCTTTGCACAGAAATCCAAAAATGAAACCCAATCATAGTGAAGGAGGACCCTCTGTTAGAAAAAAAGGTGAAAGATGGTGAGTTTTCTAATGCCCGTGGGGGTACCTATGCACCGATCATTCCCAACTGGAGGGTCATGAGTTTGGATTGTGTGGGAATGATAACATATACAGCCACACCAACATTGACATAAAGGATCACAGTGACTATCTCAAGGATGGAAAGTGGCTTGAAGGGAAGAAACATAAAGTTTCCTTTTTGTTTCATGAATGCATCTAATTGTGAAGAAGACGGCGCCATGGTTTGAGAAAGGAGAAAAGATAGTTATGAACTCAATAGTATAATAGCATAAATAGGAAGTAAAGTTCTCAATACCTTGTTTATCATATTCTCATCACTTATCTTTCCATAAACTCCTCTAATAGAATTCACAACTTCTTTGATTCTTCCAAAATATTGAGAAATGTTCTCACCTTCTACCATCTTCATGTCATCAAAATTTCCTTTTACACTTTTTTATTTGGCTCTTAGTACATTCTTATCTCCTCCATGGATTTTTGCCAATTTTTCCCACAATCTTCTTTACAGTATTACAATCCTTTATGTCATCAAACTTTGAATAGCTTTGGAAAGATTAAATCTCTAATATTGTATGATTGGGCTCTTGTTTCTTCTTTATCTATTGGAAACTCATAGGTGTGGGTACAGTTTGTTAGAGTGGGCTTGTCGTTACACCAAAAGACCAATCTATCAATGCTCAATTCAACCACTCAACTTATAGTACATAGGATGTGGTTAAGCCCTTGTCACAAATTTAAAGGGGGCTATGAACAAATATCTAACAATATCCCCCTCAGCATTACGTGAGGGTCTGAGGATTCAAACTGTGACCAAGCTCTGATACCACTTGTTAGAGTGGGGTTATCATTGCACCAAAAGGCCAATATATCAATGCCCAATACAACCACTCAACCTATAGTACACAAAAGGAGGTTAAGCCCTTTTTATGAATCCCAAGGGGAGCACTGAACAAATATCTAACACATTTACATATTCATTTTCCAAGTAGAATATTGTTGAATCTCCAATTCTAGCAACGTGCAACTTCATCAGACTTTTCCATGTAGGGAAGTTTTCCTTGTTCAACTGGGGTATTTCCTTCCTATACATCTTGATCTTTAGCTTTAAGTCCCTTCAAATTTTTCTTTTACAAGAACCAAATCTTTGATACCAATTGTCAGAATGATTTAGAATAATTGAGTGGGGGGTGGGGCTTGAATTAGTTATCCTCGGGTCCAAATGTACCAATTATACTTTTGAACTCATCAAAAAACTTTGACCTAATCATTAAGTAGTTCAATCTTTGTAGCAACATAAACTTGCAATCCATTGTCCCAATAATAACTAACTTGTAGAATGTAAGAGATTAAATAGTATAACATCTACACAAGTAAAACACTAGGAGTTAACGTGGAAACCCAATTTGGGCTGCTAGTAACATTTCACCAATTTTTCACTCCTTTGAAGTGAGCTCTATTAGAAGCCAACCTTGTTAAAGGTTACAGTACACATTGTTATGTGTGACCTTGTTGAAGGATTTAATCACTCTATTAGGAGTGGCCTTATTAGAGGACTTACAAAAATTCCATTAGAATGTCACATTTATTAAAGGATTTACAAATGACTGTTAGGTCAATCTTGATTAAATAATTTCAATTGATACGATGGTTAGAAAGTAATAATGGGTTGATATGATAAATACAACTTACTTTGAACATACAAATCACAATGCAGTTCAACAGTTGATTCATTGACTTCCCTCCATTATCATCTCCATCATGGATTCACTTGGAAACCCTTCAAGCAATCACTCTTCACCACATCTCATAATTGTTTAGCCTTCTACTCAAGTATGTCAATCAACCTAATCAACAACTACTCCAACCTTGCTAAGTTAGCCTTTATGCCTCCTTAAATGGTTAGCTTTGATCTTTACCACCATTGATCTTAGGGTTAGATCAAATTCATCAAATCATTCCATCTTTTTGTTTCCTCCTTCTCCTTCTATAAACTTCTCAAAACTTCTCTTTGAATTTACAAAATAATAAATGCTGACACTCGGCCAAAATTATGTTCCTAGGCCTCGATCATCACTAGATAACTTGGTCATCACTAGCTTTCTTTCTTGGCTTACACTATCTTTGCTCAGTCCTTTTACTAGCAATCATTCTAACTTTCCCAGTACTATGTCTTTATTGGGGGTCAGTCAACACTATATTTTTCTGGCTTCTACTATTCACTCAATCAACACTAGCATAGCTTAGCTTCAGCTATAAGTTCCTTAATCTTCTTCTTTGAAGCTTGGTTAAGCCTATTTATTTGTTCTTCATTGATCATATCTTCTAGGCTTCAAAACAACTATCTCCTTCACTTAGTATTATGATTAAACAACATATTATCTTGTCAAAGTCTAACTAATCAAGTGCCCATTGTAATTCCTCATAACTCAACCTTTCCACTAGGTCCTCTTGTTATCTCTTCTTCTCAAATCATCTTCATCAATCATCTTGATATGGTACTTTACTTAGGTAGAAACTAACTCACCAATAAGTTTTGACATCAATAACAATATAACAATTATTCCAATCATAGTTTCCAACAAATTTCAAATTTAGAAATTGGTAGTTAACTAGCAACACAAATGTAAGTTGTCAGAAATCATTGCACATGTAGAGTTACAAACCTATGCACCTCGTGGGGTAAAATTTTGGAACTTAACTACTCGCCTTCAAGACTTCAAAACTATAGACCTGCACACCTTGGAGACCTTGCATGTGCATAAGGTGCAAAAAATTGTTGAAAAATCAAAGTTCCCAAACTTGGAAATGATTTCTAAGTTTTATTCAAATGGCATCTGAGAGTAGTCCTAGGTATTTATTTTTTTATGATTGTGCATGTGCACACCTTGGGGAACTTGAGTGAAAAGGTCCACAAAATCACCAAAAAATCAAAGTTGCTAGATTTGAAAATAATTTATAGGTTTTGATTAGATGGGGTCTAGGAGCTCTCATGGGTATTTAATTGATGATTATTATGTTCATGTGCACATTAGGGACCTTGGAGAACCTTGTATGTGTACATGGTGTGCAAAATCACCAAAAATTAAAGTTCCCATATTTGAAAACATTTTTTGGGTTTTATTCAGATGGGGTCTGGGAGCACTCCTAAATATTTATTTTTTGATGCTTGTGCACCTTCACGCCTTGGGTGACCTTTGGGACTGTGAACATGAACAAGGTGAACAAAATTCCTAAAAATAAATGTTCTTAGATATGAAAATAATTTCTAGGTTTTATTTAGATGGGGTCTATGAGCACACTTGGGTATTTATTTTATGATGATTGTGCACCTACGCACCTTGGAAACTATGGGGAACTCGCACATGCACAAGGTGTGCAAAATTGCCAAAAATCAAAGTTCTCATATTCGAAAACAATTTCTAAGTTTTATTCAGATGGGGTCTGGGAGCACTCCTTATAGTCATACATTAGCATGGACTTGAGCTCCTTTTGCTTCTTTGATCTAAACTCCTAAGGTGTCAGTGTTAAATCTGCATATGCAATGTCATTTTCAATAGTGCTTTATTGAAAATCACAACCAAATTAACTTAGTTATGATATTAGTGGTGAATCTACACTAAGTCTTATAGATCTCAAAGGTCACCATCATTCTTTAGGAATGAGAGATGAAAGATGAAAACAACACTTAGGGCAAAATAACCTAGAAATCTACCACAACTACCAAAAACTTATATAAAAATTTAGGTCTACTAGGAGAAAACATAACTTGTTGCCCCTAACTTAGAATTACAAATTGTTTACTTTGTTGGAAAGATATCCCAAATTCAAAGGCTATAAATTTGGACCAAGATTTGCTCCAAAATACCCCAAAGACCTTTAAAAATTCAAATCACTACAACTTTTAAAAAAACTAAGAAAGAAGTGACAAAAACTATAAGGAAAGCCCCAAAACTCTAAGACATGACTAACAAGATTGATTAAAGAACTGATGAAAAGGGATATCCTAGACATGCTCACATATAACAAAAGATAAAGTGATAAAATTGTATGTTAAAAAATATGATCAAATACATTATTCATAATGTCTCCTATAATATAGTAAATTTTCTAAAAATATTTCATTTGGTATGCATCTCTCTATCTTAAAAAGTGTAAACTGTATTTATAAGACCTTTTAGCCCTCCTTAGTGTGGTTTGGTATATTATGACCTATTATTGCATTTAATTACATAAATCAAGTCCCTTTTGTTCCTCTAATCTTGCTGAAAAATCTAAGTTGGAATCAATTTCTATTCTTGGCTTCTAATTTATTCCTCCAATCATAAAAATCATGCTTTAAATAGATTTTTGACCATTTTCCCATCATTCCTCTTCATAATTTCTCCAATTCTCAAAAAATTTCTCGGATCCAAGATATTTGCCTAGAAGCCAACACCTTAGGTTTGAGATCAAGGTTGACCTCAACCTAGGAGGTAGTTTTTTATTGATTCTCAAGACTGGTGCAAAATATTGTCATTTTCTCATCTAGTGCATTCAGCCCTTTCAATTTTGAATCCTAAATTTGCATAAAATGAGGCCTACTCACTTCATTTAATAATCACAAGTTCTACATGCAATCCATGCTCAAACAATCATGTAAGTATTTTCACAAAGTTTCCAACAAATAAAGGCATTCATCATTTAAGCATTCAAGATCTCTATCATTCATCACACATTTCTTCTCCTAGATATATCTTCTTTATTTATTAGAGATAGTGGAGTTGGCCAATCAAAGAGGAGATCCATATCCATGCATTCAAGTTATTCAATCCATCAATGTAGAAAAGTTGCTAGCATCCACATACAAGATGGTTTGTCCAACATGTTTTCCTTTTTCATTTTTGTGTTGAGTCATGGATATTGAATTATCATACTTGATCATATATTAAACATAATTACATTAACATTGCTATGATATTCTTTATTATTACATCCACTACTAAATGTTAATATTCCAAAATTTATATTTATATCCATTTAAGGTTGATTCCTCAATCAAGGCTTGACCAAGACAATCCCCCCCCCCCACCAATAAATTTCCCCCTTTCTAGTACACAAGTGTAGGTTTACAAGTTGTTAGATTGGATTCACAAATACAGGGCTTGAATTTCTAACAAACTTTTTAGATTTTAGGGTTGTGTACAAAGTAGGGTGAGGTCAACCTTGACATGGACCTTAAGTCGGGCTTGACCAAAAATTCTTCCTTGACCTAAGACTTCCATTTTTTTAGGTTTTCAAATTTTGCCTTTTAGGTTAAGTATCTCATTTGGTTTTAGTTTTCACTTCAGCCTGGCCATTTATTTTTAGGTTGGAATGTGCATTTTAGACCAATGCTCAAAGATAGTGTATTCCCCTCTTTGTCATCACTTACTTTCATTAAAATACGGTTCCTTCTATTAGGGGAAGGAGGAAAAACCCCCAAGGGACTTCTACATTGAGAAGATCACACATTAGTACTTTCCCTTGTGTTAATCAGCTCTCCCTTGAGGAGGAATCTTGGTCTTTTCTAATGTTTGTGTGTGTTTCCATTTTTGATAATCTATTTCTTTAGGAGGCCAAGTGATTTCACCAATGAAACCGTTGGTGTCCCTGAGCCCAGTTGCTAGAAAGTAGACCACGGTGTTGGTAACACCTGAAAAGAACCCACTACCATATATGGATGTGGGGGGTGGGGAGTTCTAATATTGAGAAACTTGATAAGTTGGGTCAATGGGGGATGTTTACCCCAAACAGGATAAAATTGGTGTCTCCAGAGGCGATTGCGGCCAAGGTCATGAGAAGCATTGAGGAGGTTGAGGGAAGATTGGCCCTCTTAACCCCATCCTCCCTACAAACAAGTGTTATGGGAGAGTGGGAGTACCCTAAGAGGAAAGATAGGGGGGAAGAAATTGGATGTGGGGGTGGCTACTATTATGGGTCATCCCAATAGCAGAACAACTAAGACTAAATAGGAAGCAAGGAAAGTGGCCAGTGGAAGACAACTTACACTGGAGATAATTAAGAAAGGTAAAAAATAAAATTCCTCTCGTGGAATATTAGGGGGTTGAACAATTCCCAAAAATAGTACACTCTTAGATAATGTATCCTTGTGGAAAGGATTGATTGTATCCTCATTTAGGAAACTAGGACAACAAACCAAAATTTTACTAAGTTGGTTGAGAAGCTCTAGCCCAAAGTAGCTTTCTTCCATTCAAAAATTGACAGGGCCTCAAGAGGCCTTGAAATCATGTGGAACTCAAATGTCCTAATGGATAGGGAAGTCCTTAAAGAGAAGAACTTCATGGTTACTAAGTTTAGTAATGATAGAATGGTGTGGAATCTGGTGAACATTTATGCCCTAAATACTAGGGTTGGAAGAGGTGAACTCTAGGATAGGATTGGAAGAGAAATGGAAGTTTTGAAGAAAAAAGGTTTTATGTGTATGGGAGACTTTAACACCCCCCATACCTCTTGAAAAAGCTTGGGGGGATTATCGACTTCTCGAAAAGTATGCAAGACCTCTTGGAGTTCATTAACACTAATGACCTCCTAGATGTGGACCTATAGGGAAGTTCCTTTACATTTCTAATAATAGGAAGGGTCAAGACTTAATTCAAGTCAGGTTGGACCATCTCCTGGTCTCAAGAAACTAGCCCTACATCATCCCCTCTTCCCTGGTTAATCTCTCAAGGACTATTTCAGACCACTTCCTGATCTTCTCCAATTGGGTGAATGATCTGGTGAGTGGACCTAAACCCTTTAGGCATGAAATAATTTGGCAATCTCACCTAGACTTCAAGAATAAAGTGGAAGAATAGTGGAATATAAGAGTGGATGGGATGGCTATGTTTTGCCAGACGTAGAAACTAAATAATGTAAGAAAGAATGATAGGGAATGGGCTAAGAGATCCTTTGGGGATGTGTTTAAAATTAAGTAACATGTTGAGGAGGAGCTCAAAAGGCTACAAGTAACCATGGTAGTAGGAGATGACATAGAGGCAACCACACTAGAGGAGGATATTTGCAGGAAGAAGTGGAAGGAAACTAATATCAAGGAGATTTTCTAGAAGCAAAGGTCTCACATTGCATGGCTAACTGAAGGTGATAGAAACACCTCTTTCTTCCATAGATCTACTTCGAAACATAAAAAAATGTAACACCATCACCTCGCTAGATGAGGATGGCAGAAGGACCTTGTTAGAGTAGGAGGAAATGAATAGGCATGTTGTGGACTTCTTCATGAATGTTTATAAAAGAGAGGACAGAAGGAGAAACAACATAATAAGGAAAAGTTAAAGGAGAAAGTATCAGAAGTGGAAGTGAACAATGTTTTTTTCTCTATGAATGCCTTCAAGGCCCCAGGCCTGGATGGCTTCCCACTAGCCTTCTTCCAGCATTTTTGGGAAGTGATAAAAAATGAACTAATCTAGGCCACTAGAGACATCATTAGAATTGGGAAATTTCTAAGAAGGATCAATAAAACCTTTTTAGTACTTGTGCCTAAAATTAAATCCCCCAAAACTATAAGAGATTTTAGGTTGATCAACCTATGCAATACCATCTATAAAGTATTTTCCAAGGTGTTGGTCAATAGGATTAAACCCTTCCTGGATATGGTTATAGGGATCCCTCATAAGGGTTTCGTCCTGAGTCAAAAAAATTCTTGATGCTATGATTTCCACCCATGATATCATTCACTCCATTGAGAAATGTTGAAATTCAAGTATGGCTCTCAAACTAGATATATCTAAAGCATATGATAGAGTCAATTGGACCCTCCTTTATGAAGTCTTGCAACAAGTTGGGTTCAGGAGGGACATTGTGAATGTAATAAAATCTATGGTGGAAACCACGCAATTTGAGGTACTTCTGAATGGGACCCCCTAGGGAAACTTTAAGGCAGGTAGTGGTTTAAGATAAGGGGGCCTTCTTTCCCCTTACCTCTTTATCATGGTGGTTGAAGTGTTAGAGAGAGTCGTTTGCAAATTGGTTGTGTCAGGTGACGTAAAAGGTATTCAACCTACTACTACTCTGATGCCTAAGGTTATCCAAAAAAATTTGGATGATACCCTCCTCTTCAATGAGTCCTCCATACAAGAAGCTAAAGCTTGGAGGAATCTCCTCTTCAATTAACGAGAATTCCTCAAGTCAGCAAATTAACCTTGTTAAAAGTAAGATTTTTTTTTTGACAGCCCTGAGGCTTTGTAGGATAAGGTCAAAAATATCCTTGGTTTTCAATGGGAGAACCTCTTGGGCACATACCTTGGGCTCCCTCTAACCATGAAGGAGGTATCTACCAACTATTGGAACACTATCCTAGAGAGAATGCATAAAAAGCTTGATGGGTGGAAGGGCAAGTTGTTTAGCAATGCGAGAAAATTGCAACTCCTAGGTGTGATGCTCCAGGGAATTCCCATCTACTTTCTCTCAATTTTCAAGGTTAGCCAGCACATGGTGGACAAACTTGAAAGAGTACAAAGGAACTTCCTTTGGTCTGGCACAGAGGAGAAAAATAAATGGAGTCTTTTTAATTGGGAGACTATGTGTAAATCCAAGGATAAAGAGGGACTAGGTATAAGAAGAATTGTTGATATGAATAAGTCTCTACTCACAAAAGTGGGGTGGATACTGGTGGAAAATGAGACTGGTTGGGGAATAATCATGAGGGCTAAGTACCTTGCCAACACTCACTTTATATATAATCTCCTCAATAACAATCTACCTAGTAGGTCTAAGATCTGGAATAGCATTCTCAAAAATAGTTCCCTTCTAAGGAAAGGCATGAGATGGCTAGTTGGGAATGTGAAAAGAATCAGATTCTAGGAGGACTCCCTAATCAAAGAATTGGAGGATCTAATCAGCCACCATGTACTTCATATGTATGCCTTGTTGGATGAGGTGGTGTAGGATAGGTGGATCAATTGTTGGTTCTCAATCAAGTCTACTTATCAGCTCATCTTTGAAAATGATTAGACCTTAATAAGCTAGAGAAAGATATGGATTAGTCAGTTATTGCCAAAAGTGAACTTCTTTTGGTGGACAGTGATGCATGGAAAAATATGCACTACTAATAACCTTCAAAGGCATGGCTTACCAAGTACCAACTGATGTTATCTATGCAAGGAGGCAAAAGAATCCATTTCCCACCTCTTTCTAGAATGCTCATATACCCTAAAGGTCTTACCCTACATCTAGAATAAGTTCATGATGAATTGGGTCATGAATAGAAAAATGGAGCAATTTGTGGAGAACTGGAGTTTCTTATTCTACCACCCCCACCTTAGAAGCCTTTGGAATCTCATCCATCCACATGTTTGCTGGGGCATTTGGAAGGAGGGAAATAATTGGGTCTTTCATGAGCAGGAAAGGGGTGAGGAGGTTGTGGGAGAGATTCTGGGAAAGCTCATTACTAAGAATGTTATGGAAAAAAAATTCAGAGTGTCACAGGAACCCCTAAGTAGGAAGAAGGAGGATATTGCTAAGAGATGGACTATTCTCCCTAATTTCCATAATTTTGACAACTCAAAAGTGGTTGCCAAAAAAGATACGCATTGAATTCTCCCCACTAGTCCCACTATCAAACTGAATTTTGATGGGGCTACAAGTAAGGGGCTTGCGACAGCTAGTAGTGTGCTACATCACAAAAAGCGTGATGTTTTGGTTGCCTACTCAAGAAATTTGGGCCATGGAACCAACAATGTGGTGGAAGCCACCACCTTACTTTGGGGACTAAAAATTGTGATGGAGATGAAGGTTAGAAGACTTACCATTGAGGGGGACTCTAAACTCATCATTGATTTGGTTCAGGGTTGGGCTCAACTTGGTTGGGCCCCAAGGTAAATCCTGGGGGACATATGGCATTATCTTATGAAATTGGATCATTATGATTTATAGAACACTTACAGGGAAGGCAATGTGGTGGAAAACACCTTGGCCAAGTGTGGTTTTGATTTTGTGAACATAAAAAGTTGGAAGGGGGAGAAATGCTACACAAGAATGTAAGATCCCCCATCTATAGGGAAAAGACACTGCTAAATCAAGTTTGATGACCTTCTAACTTTGGAAAATGGACATTTTTGGCTAGCTTGCTATTATTATGATAGTTTTGGTTGCCATAATATTGACAGGACATATCACAAAGGAAAAATATTTTGATTACATCATGAAAGGGCATGGAAAAGGTGAACTAATAAATAATATTGGCTTTAAAATTAACACCATTATTGTTTGGTGTTATGGCATGATTACGGAAAAAGTTCTCATTAATACTAGGGCTAGATCATTATGGTATTACATGTCAAATCCTCACACTCCCCATAATGATATTGCAAGCTAGCATGTACATTATTGTATTCACAAGTTAGTGAGGACTAAAAAACAAAAAAAATAAGTGTCAGTTGCTCTATTTTTAGGCTTGTCTTGGCAATTTTCTGAGTGGAAATTAGAATTACTGAGATTGTGGAAGGTGATTGTTTTGAGGAGAAAGTTTCCATGGGTGGGGACCTTAATAGATTGGAGCCCACAAAGATGGAGGATTTATCCGAAAGGCAAGCCACCTAGATAATTCTAAAGGAAGGATGGTTTGTCCCCTACATGCAGGCCATGGTGGGGTACAATGAAAATTGTTCACAAGAGTTTGTCACTACCTTGAAGGATAGGCAGGTGACTATCAATGGCATCTCTTTTTAGGTGAATGAAGAGTTTATTGCTATGGTGACATTTTTGGATATGAAGGGCAAGAAATGGCAAAAAAACACAAAGGTGGCGGATGTGGTGAGTCTATCTAGTTTCTTCAAAGAGAATGAGGCTCCTAACTAGTACCATGGTGGCTTTAGGAGAGACAAGCTTCCAGAGCCCTGCAATGATGTGTGTTTTATGATAATGAAGTATCTAACGTTGGAGGGTACATTTTCACAATAGGGAATTCATTAGTATTCCTTTCTAATGCATTCCCTTGAAGACACTATGATAGATGTCAGAGAGAAGAAGAAAAAAGGGGCTAATTTCACCATTCTTCACAAAGGGCTCATGTTCTACCTCTTTCAACTTCACCTATCCCTCTACCCTCCTCATGTAATAGCCATTGATAACATCCTCTCCTCTAGGGGGGCCTGCATTTGGAGTTTACTAGTGGTAGCTATAGCCCCACACCTCAACCCTTACCTAGCCAAACCCCTATTAAGGGTACAAAAAACAAAACTTTGACCCTTGAGCCAGAGCCCAAAAAAAAAAAATTAAATGGACAAGAGAGTGGAGGTTGAAATTGGGGACTCGAATGAGAAAATTGGTGGAAATAGAAGGAGGTCAAGAAGAATTTCTAAGACTTGAGGTCAATACAAAAAAATGGCTAGTCATTCTCAAGAAGAGGAGGAGGAAGATACCAACTCTGAGGAGAGTGACAAGAATTTAGGGGAAGGTATAGATAAGGGGAAAGAAGAGATGGATAAAGATGTGGAGAAATGGGATGACACCCTTGATGGTATCTGGGACTTTGAGGTGGACAACACTACCAAGGACCCCTCCCCCAACCCCACATGTCTCTGCCATGATCACCCTACCTTCAGTTGTCAACCAAGAGTACTCCATTATGACCAATGCCTCCCTTGACACCATTTCCTCTCTGTCAGTAAAGAGGGCTAGGAGAATCTAAAAAGCCAAGGTAACAATCTTGATGTGCAAGATAAGTGGAACTCCTTGATGAATTGTAGTAGGACCCTAAAGCTGGAAACCAAGTAGAATGAACTTTTTACTCACAAGGAACAATAGGAACTGATGGACAGGTGCATGGTAGCAGAGGATGGTTTCAACCTCTTCTCCAAGTTCACTCTCAAAGTGATGCACGTGATGGTCACCACTCTTCAGCTATTGGCCGATAACTCAGAGGAGGAGAACCTTGGAAAAGAGGACACGAACCTTCTTTATAGCTTCCTTATTGATGACTAGGCTAAGGATCTGATGGCTAGGAAGGGCAAGACAAAGGATGATGGTTAGTGGCTCACTGGTGTTTTTTGTTTTTTTGGTACTCTACTGGTCTCTCTCCACATCTATTGTTGATGGTTTTATTTTTTAAGTTGAACTTGTGTATGGGTTGTAGGTGGTACAATGTAATGACCACCTACATGAAGTTTGTTAGCTTGTTAAAGTCTATTGGTTTTAAAAGTAGGAATACTAGTAACCTTATATAGTATAATACTATTTATTATATTTTTGATATGAACCATTAGGGGGATTTTTTGGTTGTTTGTTGGTTGCTAGCTATCAGTAGGTTTTGTGCCGGTTGTTCCACCACCATTGTAAAGGGCTAGTCCCCTAGTTTTTGGCTATTTTTTAATCAAAAATAATACATTATGTTATGATAATTCTTATATACATCCACATTTATCTCATTATCTAAATGTTCCAATAACAATAACTCATGAATATATGTGTAAGTGTTATAAATGCACTTGTATAAAAGAGAATCTCTCCATAAATAATAGCCATATTTACATACACTAGCACATACATCTAAAAATTTATAATAAGTTTTGGAATTTATTTTTCATTTGGGTAATGGAATTGAACCATTAATTAATATATGATTGATCTCTTTATCTCATAATGAAGAATTTGAATTGGTAGTCAAAGCCTAAATCTTGTGCTAAAGATCTCTACTAATCAATACTTAGTTTCTTTCATTGCATAGAATTTCTTCAATATTTATATACATTGAAATTTTCCAAACTCGTGCTAAAGATGTCTACTAGTCAATACTTGGTTTCTTTCATTGCATAGAACTTATTCAATATTTATATATATTAAAATTGTCCATCACATAATTAAAACTTAATATTAACAACCATATCTCAAAAAATTATGATGAACTTTTTAATTGGCTTGTGTTATTTTCTCAAACTACATATTATGATAAATAAATAGCTTATGTTTGAATTGTAAAAAAATAGTTCATGAAAGCATTAGATAAATACCTAAATGAACTGATAAAAACATGGTAGAATGAATAAAATCATGTATGTCAAAATTACTTCTCAATCTTAATCAAAATAACTTAACAAGAAACTTGTTTGAATGAGTATAATTAAAACATGTATTTTTTAGGAAATATTTAAGAATGAATCAATGGATCACTTGTAGACCAATATACTTTATATAAGTTGAGACAAATTTGCTAAGTGAAAAATATGCAAAAATATCAAATAGCATTATATTAATCCATATCTGATTTGGAGTAATCTAGGGCATTGTGGTTATCAAACCAAAACTTGTCAAACTCTCAAATTGATGTGTTGTTTCTCAATGTTCCCTAATCCACAAAAGGCTTACATGGCCCAATTTATGATCTCAACCTTCCTAAAGAACCACAAGGACTCTAAGGGATTCTACTTACCTAATCCAACCAACAAAATAAACTTTCAAAGTGCCAAGTGCCCAACTCGTAGGCAAACCCAAGATGTTGTCCTAATAGGCCTAATTCCCTATTAAGTCTCTAGAGACTATTTTTCACACTTTTCTATAATAAAAAAATCAAAAGACCCTAAATAAATTATATTTCTGACACTCATTTGGATTTACTACAAAATATCAAAAGCTCACTATATATTACTTTGGACAAACTCACCCATCTGACCAGTTGTGATGCTTTTGAGGCTTAAATTACCCCACTTTTACAAAGTACCCATACTCGATACTTGAATCCTACCCTTGATTATTTAAAAAGAGTTTAAATATGAATTCAATTAGGGGGAAATTCAATCAATTTGACTCTATGGACCTTCAAAGCAAAAAAGCCCCAACTTTACCTTTAAAAGCCCTCAAAACTAATATTTGGTCAATGCGAACTCAACCAAAAAAGGTTGATTAGCCATTGGAATGACATACCATGATGGAACTCAACATAATAATATGGCTTCCTCTAAGAAGATCTCCTACTACAATACTTTAGCATCAGCTTTGTTGTTCCTTCAATCAATACTCCATGATGATCGCTAGATTTTTTAGTTACTTTTCTGAAAATATGAATTAGTATCATATATTACAAGTTATTTCATGATTGTTCCATGAGAAGAAGGCCCATATATTTATGTAATGATCATTAATCCATTGAAGAATGCAAAACTATAAATAAAAATGCTTAATCCTTAGACTCTATTAGCAGCAGTTCAAGAAATGCAATGACAATATTACCTTAGATCATCCACAGAGATTAACAAGTGTTTTTTCTTTATGTTCCAACCATAAAAATTCTTAAAAAAATTAATATGTTTATTCAATAATACATATACACAAGGAAGATTGCAAAGAATGTTGTTTATTCAATCACAATTTGTACAAAATGATGTCGCAATCATAGTGCTTTGCCTCCCCATACCTTGACCAAGATATATAGGATGTTAATATTTTTTATCAACCGATCCATATTGGTTTCAATTGATTACAAATGTATTAAGACATCTATATAAGATTTCCCTACAAATTGGAACTAATAATGGGTTTCAAAAATTTTTGTTTGAGAATCTTATTTAATTAAGTTATCTTACTATCTAACCTATTTAACATTAGAATTTGATCCTCCTAGGATCCATTCAACTTTTCTAGTAGCTTATCAACCTATCTTGGTCCCCCTCTTGGGCACTATTGGCCCCTATTACAATCATTCAAGTCATGAGGCCCTTGTTAGGACCTTTAGGGCTTTTATCAATTCATTGAACTTATCAGTACAAAATAGCATAATGAGCCTTAATATATCCCACTTGATCTTCCTTGATTATTTAGTTCTTAAATTTTCCATGTGCTTTCTTAGGTGCCCTTGCACCACTATCTTGCTATTTATTTTATTTATGCATCCTCATAACTAGTAACATTCATGTCTATTTATAATGAATCCTACTAATGAAGGAGCTAAATAGATATTCTCAACATGCAAGAAGAATACCATCAACATATGGGATTCCATTAAAAAATACAATGAGTAAGAACTATAAACTTTATCCTTACATTCATATCAAGCTGTTGGAATTAAAGATAGAGTAACTAAGAGAGGGGGTGAATCAATTACTAACCAAAATTAATCCACAAATCCCTTAGATGTCTTAATGATCTAATTACTATTTTTACTCGGTAAAAAACTACTATAACTTAGTAAATTAAACTATTAATTTCTTTTCAAGCATTCATGCATGTAATTGAAAATAAAGTGAAAACAAGAGACACTAGATTTAACGTGGAGACCCAATATGGGAAAAACCACCAAGTAACTAGTCACCAATTTTTCACTCTTCTAAAGTGAGCCCTGTTAGGAGCCAACCCTATTAAAAGTTACAATACACACTATTAGGTGTGACCCTGTTAGAGGATTTAATCACCCTGTTAGAAGTGGCCTTGCTAGAGGTCTTTAGAACAATTCAATTGAACTGTCACCCTGTTAAAGGATTTACAAAATGGTTGTTAAACCAACTTTGTTAAGAGATTTGAAATCACTGCTACAATGGTTAGAAAGCAATGATGAATTGACTTGAACAAGATGCAACTGAATTTTTTAGATATAGGTCTCTATTCAACATCATTAGATCCTCCTTGATCAAATATGATGCTACTGCTCCTCAATGATCTCTGATCATCCTTCAAATTTGTTTCCACCCTACACCATACTATTTTGAATTCACAACTTGACCTCTTACTTATACCATTCAGATTATCAAGTCGGCCCATTTATATGTTACATTTATCAATAATCTATTTATCAGTTGGCTACAGATATTACTCTTAAACAAATAAACATTATTTCATAAGACAATGAAATCCTTTACTAGCCGACCTTGCTCGATAAATACTACTTCCAGGAATTTCCCGAGTTAACCTTCTTGACTTGGTTAACATTACAATATCCTTAAAATCCTTTGGCTGTCGAGTTCACTCGGTAAGAACTGAATCTCCCAAATTACCTTTGATGATCGAGTGAACTTAGTAAGAACTGTTTCTTCCAAATTACCTTTGATGACCAAGTGAACTCGGTAAGAACTATTTCTATCATATTTTCTTTCGATTACCGAGTGATCTCGGTAAGACACTATCCTTTGCCTTGCTGACCTTTTGAGCTCGATAGACACTATTTGATGACTGATGTGACATTTGTGTGACATCAAAGACAACACACAATTGAACAATTGTATCCAACAATCTCCCTCTTTGGCATTGATGGCAAAACAACATGTCATAGAATGAAATTTGAAAATAAGTCTTTTAATGTCAGAATACAAAATTCCCTCTTTCATAATAATCTCTCCCTCTTACACAAATTCTTATTATTTGCAAATTTCAAAAAGATTTGATAGTATATTCTCCCTCTTTGACAACACATGCCAAAGACAACTCAAAACAACTGAATAGTATTGTACCTAATGTACTAATTCATATGCAATGTCTTCATTGATTTTCTACATCAACTAATAGATCTTCAATTCTGTTCCTATTGATGCATCACTAAAACTATATTTTAGTGAGCTTCAAATAGGGGAATGACCCCTAACTTACCTCTTAGATACAAGAATTCATTCTTAGGTAAAGGCTTTGTGAATATGTTAGCAATTTGTTCCTTTGTATGCACATATTCCAATCTTATTTCCTTTTCTTGCACCAATTCTCTAATAAAGTGATACTTTATGGCAATATGTTTGGTTTTTGAATGCATCACTGGATTCTTGGAGATGTTAATTGCACTTGTGTTATCACAAAAGATAACAACCGGTTCTATGATTTCTTGCTTCATACCTTTCAATAATTGTTTAAACCACGCAATGTTTGAGCAATTTACTGCTACTGCAACATATTCAGCTTCTGTTGTGGATTGAGATGTACAATTCTGCTTTTTTCTTGTCCAAGAAACCAACCTTTTTTTAAGAAAGAAAGCTCCTCCACTTGTGCTCTTTCTTTCATCAATATTTCCTGCCCAATCTACATCAGTAAACACCTTTAAATCCAGTTTTCCTCCAAGTTTATACCATAATCCATATTCTTCAGTTCCTTTTAAGTATCTCATGATCCTTTTGATTGCCATCATGTGATTTTCTTTTGGTTTTGTTGAGAATCTCGCTACAATCCCTACTGCAAGGGCAATGTTTGGTCCTATGTGCACTACATATTGCAACTTTCCAATCATAGATCTATACAATGTTTGATCCACTTCCTTTGATTCATCATCCTTGGTGAGTTTTAAACCAGTACACATAGGAGTCCCAACTGGTTTGCAATCTTCCATACCAAACTTTTTCAGTATCTCCTTGATTTATGTAGATTGAGTGATGTAGATGCCATTCTTATTCTATTGACTTTGAAGACCAACAAAGAATTTGATCTCACCAAACATTGACATTTCAAATTCCTTATTCATTTGTTTTGAAAATTCTTTGCAAAGATCATCATTTCCTGTGAACAAAGTATCATCTACAAATATTTCTGCCAAAACAATCTTATTATCTGGTCCTTCCTTTATGTACAAACTACTATTGTCATTAGTTCTTTGAAAACTAATCTGAATAAGATAGTTATCCAATCTTTCATACCATGCTCTAGGGGCTTGTTTCAGACCATATAATACTTTATGCAATTTGCAAACCATGTCCTTCTTGTTTGGATCAATAAAACCTTCAGGTTGCTCAATGTAAACCTCTTCCTCTAATATGCCATTGAGAAATGTTGACTTGACATCCATCTGATAAACTTTGTATGCAGCATATGCAAGTAAGGTTATGACACCTTCCAATCTTGCAACAGGAGCAAAAGTTTCTCCATAGTCTACACCTTCTTCTTGAGAGTATCCTTTGCATACTAGTCTAGCTTTGTTCTTTGATACCTTAACATCTTCATATAGTTTTTTTTAGAATACCCAATTTTTTCCAATCACATTCTTGTCTTTGGGTCTAGGTACAAGAGTCCATGTTTTGTTTTTCTCTATTTGTTCTATTTCTTCCTTCATAGCTTCAATCCAACTTTCATTGTCTAGTGCATCTTTGACATTTCTAGGTTCAAAATCAGCAAGTAAACAAGTGCCTTTCAACTTACTTCTTGTCATTGTTCCTTCTAATTTATCACCAATGATTTGATCTGGTGCATGATGCTTTTTGATACACTTGGCTAATACAGGCTCCTTTCCTTTTGAATGACTTGCATTGTTATCCTTCTATATCTCAACTTCTAGTTCTGATTTTGGTTGCTTAGGTTCAGTAGATGCTAACTCGGTAGCTTCTATTTGCAACTCAGGTTCTTGCATCTTGGTAGATGCTAAATCGGTTTGAACTTCTTGTGACTCGATTATGAAGACTCTGGAGTTGAGGATTCTTGATTGATAGGTATACTTGGTATTGTACCAGGTTCAATGTAAACAAATCTTTTGTATTCTTCAAGTTCCTTCTTGCTTTCTTCTTCTATTCTTTCTGCAAACTCATCAACTTTCACATGTGCACTTTCTATGAATTTGTGAGTAGATAAGTTCAAACATCTATATGCTTTGCTTTTGCAAGAGTATCCCAAAAATATTCTTTCATCACTTTTTACATCAAATTTACCTTTTCTAGATTCTTTTAAAATGTAACATTTTCTTCCAAATACCTTTAGATAACTTACATTGGGTTTGTAACCATACCACAATTCATAGGGTGTTTTGAATGAGTCCTTTTTTAGTTGTACTCGGTTCAATGTATGAACTACAGTGCTGATAGCTTCCTTCCAGTATTTGATAGCAATGCTTTTCTCAGTCATTAAGGTTCTTGCACAATCCATTATAGATCTATTCCTTCTTTCTGGTATTCCATTTTGTTCAGGAGTTCTAGGTGTTGAAACCTATCTTTTGATTCCCCTTTCAATGCAAAAGTTATTGAACTCATGTGAAATGAATTCACCACCTCTGTCAAACCTTAAGAATTTTATTCTTTTTCCTGTTTCCTTTTCTACTTTGGCCAAATACCATTTGAACTTTTCAAATGCTTCTGATTTCTCTCTAAGGTACATGACAGTTATCATTCTTGAATAATCATCAACAAACAGAATGAAAAAATTTTCACTAGTATAACTTTCAATGCCAATAGGTCCACACAAATCAATATGCACAATTTCTAGAACTTCTTTAGTCTGATAGTTCTTGCTTTTAAAACTAGTCTTTCCCATTTGACAATTCTTGCATAGACCAACCTCAGGTTTCTTTATGTTAGGAATACCTCTTAATTTCCTGAATTTACTGATTTTTATTAAGTTGTCAAAGTTCACATGACACAACCTCCTATGCCATAACCAACTTTCTTCAATTTGAGCAATGAAACATGAACATTCACCAAGTTCAAGATAAAATAAGTTACCTTTTGTTTGAGTGCCTGATCTAATCAGCTTTCCTTTGCCATCCAGAAATCTTGCTTTTCCATGCATAAATTCTACTTTGAATCCATTATTGAGTAGATGTGCCACACTCAAAAAATTGTGCTTTAGTCCTTCTACCCAATATGCATTATCACATACAAGTTCCTTGGTTAGTGAGATTCTTCCTTTTCTTTTTATACAACAAGGTTCATTGTTACCAAATCTTACACTGCCACCATTATAGTCTTCAAAGTATTCAAACTTATTCTTATCACCAGCCATGTGATGAGAAAAACCACTATCTATGATCCATGTATCATTTTTTCTCATATGAGAAATTAGTGTCATTTCTTCATCATTATCAGATTCATCTTTTACAGTAATGTAGACAATTTCATCTTCTTCTTCATCATCAGAATCATTAGAATATTTTGCCATAAAACATGTTTTCTTACCTTTATCCTTGAATGATTTGAATTCTTTCTTGCCACTGTACTTGTGACCTTTCTTCTCATCTTTGTTCTGCTTATTTGGGCACCTAGCAGCAATATGTCCAATTTCTTCACAAGAGAAACAGATTAGAGGAACTTTACCTTTGTATTTTCCTTTGCCTCTTGAACATTTTCTTGCTAGTAGAGCTTCAACCACTTCAAGATCACTGTCTGAACATTGTTCTGATTCTTCATCACTTTCTGATTGTGGTTCCTTCATCTTTTTCCCTTTTTCTTTGAGTGAAAGCTTGGCTTCAAATGTTGATTAAACATTCTTGGCAACTCGAACATAGTTGTCATAGTTGTCTAGCTCAAATGCAGTCAATCTTCCAACTATGGCCTCTAAATTTATTTTATGATTTGCCTCACATCTCCTTTCTTGAATTGCAAAGACTTTGATTACATAAATAGGAATTAGAGTTCTAAGAACTTTACTTATAACTGTCTCCTCACTAATATCTCCTCTAGATGCTTTGATTGCACTAACACATGTTTTAACTCTTTCAACATACTTTGCAATATTTTCATCCTCTCTCATCCTCATTTGATCAAATTTTCCTCTCAAACTTTCTACTTTGGCTCTTCTTACATTATCATCTCCTCCATAGATTTCTTTCAGCTTGTTCCACATTTCAAAGGTAGTTTTGCAATCCTTGATGTCATCAAATTCTTCATAACTCATAGCAGATGCTATATCTATCATCATGTTATTGTGAGTCTTCTTTTTAGCAATATCATTGACAGATAATGTACCAGAAGGTTCTTCATATTTTTCATCAAGGTACTACAATCCTGTATCACCAATGGAAGCTAGATGAAGCCTCATCAATCCTTGCCATGCTTAGAAGTTGTCCCTGTTAAGTCTTGGAATTTCTCTTTTGTAAGAAATCTTGATCTTTAGCTTAGATCCTTGAAATCTTTGCCTATAAGCACCAAAAGCTCTAATACCAATTGTTGGAATTAAAGATAGAGTAACTGAGAGGGGGGGTGAATCATTTACTAACAAAAATTAATCCACAAATCCCTTAGATGTCTTAATGATCTAGTTATTATTTTACTCGATAAACAACTGTTGTAACTCGGTAAATTAAACTATTACTCTATTTTCAAGTATTCATGCATGTAACTAAAAATAAAGTGAACACAAGAGACACCAAATTTAACATGGAAACCCAATATGGGAAAAACCACCAAGTAACTAGTCACCAATTTTTCACTTTTCTAAAGTGAGCCCTGTTAGGAGCCAACCTTGTTAAAGGTTACAATACACACTGTTAGGTGTGACCCTATTAGAGGATTTAATCACCCTGTTAGGAGTGGCCTTGCTAGAGGTCTTTATAACAATTCAACTAAACTATCAACTTGTTAGAGGATTTACAAAATGGTTGTTAAACCAACTCTGTTAAGAGATTTGAAATCAATGCTACAATGGTTAGAAAGAAACAATGAATTGACCTGAACAAGATGCAACTGAATTTGCTGGATACAGGTCTCTGTTCAGCATCATTAGATCCTCCTTGATCAAATATGACTCTGTTGCTCCTCAATGATCTCTGATCATCCTTCAAATTTGCTTCCACAATAATCAATCTTCATATCACATACCTCCACACCATACTATTTTGAATTCGCAACTTGACCTCTTACTTATACCATTCAGATTGTTAAGTCAACCCATTTACATGTTACATTTATCAATAATCCATTTATCAGTTGGCTACAGATATTACTCTTGAATAAATAAATGTTATTTTATAAGAAAATGAAATCTTTACTGGCCGACTCTGCTCGGTAAATACTGCTTCTAGGAATTTCTAGAGTTATCCTTCTTGACTCGGTTAACATTACAATATCCTTAAAATCCTTTGGCTTTCGAGTTCGCTCGGTAAGAACTGAATCTCCCAAATTACCTTTGATGACTGAGTGAACTCGGTAAGAATTGTTTCTTCCAAATTACCTTTGATGACCAAGTGAACTCGGTAAGAACTATTTTTGTCATATTTTCCTTCGATTATTGAGTGAGCTCAGTAAGAACTAAAATTTTTTGATTATCTTGAAAGCTCGGTAAACACTATCCTTTGTCTAGCTGACCTTCTGAGCTCGGTAGACACTATCCTTTGCCTTGCTTACCTTCTGAGCTTGGTAGACACTATCCTTTGGCTTGCTGACCTTTTGAGGTTGGTAGACACTATCCTTTTCCTTGCTGACCTTCTCAGCTTGGTAGAAACTATCCTTTGCCTTGCTGACTTTCTGAGCTCGGTAGACACTATCTGATGACTGATGTGACATTTGTGTGACATCAAAGACAACACACAATTGAACAATTGTATCCAACACAAGCCACTTTTTTCTTTCAATAGAAGGTGTATAAGAATGTACTCCAAAATGAATCAAAGATACATCATAAGAAAGAATTAAAAGATCCAAATGATAATTTCCATCTAAAATTGTATATCATCATAATGCATGAAAAAATTCATATCATACAATAAGGAAAGCTTAATATAAGGGAAGAATGAGAATCATGAGTAACATATGTTATAGTGTCAAAAGTAAAGTAATATTGAAAATTATTGCCATTTTTTAAATAATGGATGTACAATAAATATGACATGTACCAAATAATTGTTGATATCTGGCAACCAAAGGAGCACAAAATACATGTATTAAAATGTGATATTTATGTACATAAGAATAATATGGAGAAAAAATATTTAACATATAAATTTTATATTGTATTTTATCTTCCAGTAATGGCTCTATTAGAAGTGTTCCATAACTAGAATATCATGTGTTTCAAAGATGCATCTAGTTCATCATGAGAAGATAAATAAGTCATATTATTCATATCACCAAACATATCATTAATAGACCAAAAACACATTAGAAATAATAAGTACTAAAAAAATCTTGTGGAGGTGAAAAAATTATATTTATATCACCAGAATCCTCAAATAAGCATGAAACAAAAGTTATAAAATAGGAAAATGCAAAAGTGAGAAAGGAAAGCAAGCATGAGGTGTACAAAGAAAATATGTATAATATGTACATGGTGGAATATCCTTATACTTTAATTGTAAGAGATGAGAAATAAAGTATCATCTATATAACTTTGGGACATGAGGAAAACAACTCAAAGGTAAAACATTGTTATGCATATGCACACTACTATTACTAATCATAAGAGAAATAGAGGCACAATGATCTATAATGGAGGAAAAAAATCATATATGATAAATATCACCTCCAATAAAAAGACAACATCATCTATATGCTAAAAGAGTACCAAGTGCAAAAGAATCGTATGTAACAAAGTGTAGAAAGATATTAAGTGTTGGAAATCTCAATGGGAAACAAGATACTGAGAGGGGGGTGAATCGGGATCTATAAAAATTTTCACTGATAAAGCACTTTAATAGATTCATACCTAATCCATCTCATATCTTAGATCTCATACCATAAACTCATAAACTTGTAATGCTGAAATAAAATCTATCTAAACATAACAACCATGAAAACATCAACACATATAATACAAAAGATTTTGGTAACCCAGGAATACTTCAAGATGAAGGTAAAATTGGGGTGGGGATGAAACCCACAACTGTTTATTATTACAACAACAAAGTTCCCCTGTTAGGGCTACAATTTGATCATATCTGATGATCTATCCTATGAGGGGTCTATATGTTAAAAGCTTTCAAGACTATTAGGTCTAACCTTGATTAAAGGATTTTACACTTACAATAAAGTAAGTACTTTATTAGGAGATTTAAATAGGTTTATTAAAACCATTCTTTTAAGAGATTTACCCTGACTCAATCTGTCAAAATTGATTTAGTATATAATCCTTCGGTCTTCTCTGAAAACTATTTATGGATCTTCTCTCTTCAATATCTTAATCTGATCTTCTTATCTGATATCTTTGTTTTGTCCTTCATTGTCAGGTTTCTCTGTCTAATCTCCTCGTAGACTTTGCCTTCCTTACTCTGTTCTATGCTTGATTTCTCCTTCACTTCTTCTTCTCACTTCCACACTCATTGTCTCTAATCATATTGGTTTAGGGTTAAAACCCTTCTTAAATAGATAATCATAGAAACTTCTAGATCTTAATCAAGGAACCATATTTCATCCTTTTATCATTTTACCCTTTTAATTTTATGGTCAGTTAATCTATTTTTCTTGGGATTAATGTCTTCTGAAAAAATGCATAATCTACTCCATAACTATCTCTACAATATTTAAATATCATGTAGAAGATGGCTAAAATGATTTAAATAAGTGTGTGTGCCATTACAAACTCATATGTCAAAACTGGTTTACTCAGCACTTGAATGTATAGACGCTCGGTCATAACTAACATTCATGTTGGCACTTGACTTCTATATGCTTGACATATACTGATTCACTCGGCATTAATTAACTTTCCACTAGATTGGTTTCCACTATTTTCTCAGCTTGTATGTTAGCTCAATCTCTACTAGGGTTCTCAGCAACCTTTGACTTACTCGACATGTAATGAAATATGAACAAGTCCTTTGTAGCTCAACCTTCTCTAGATGGCTTGGTTGCAGTGAACATTACCTTGGAAATGACTAAGTGTTAGACACTAATAGGCAACTTGGGCTTAGAGATCAATAATTAAGATCTATAAGATAGGGAAGGATAGAGGCTAAAGGAAATACACTTTAAAAATATATGATGAATATATACCAAATACATCAAACAAGGATAAGTAGGGCATGATCAAAGAAAGATCAATAAATACAAGCTTAAATCCTAATCAAAGTAAATTGATGATAGAAAAATAGGTGTAGATCCATTTATATTTATAGATCTTATCTTTAAGAAAAAAGAAATAGAAAATAAAATCCAAAAACCTTAACTAAAAGATATAAACTCTTAAGGATATACTAGGGGTATAAGAAAATAAGGTTCGCCCAAAATTATAAGAAAAATGCACTACATACTTAAATATCAATCTAACTAAATATTGAAGAGATTAACTAAACAAACAATATAGATAAAAGTATATAGATTGCTATCAAAATTAAATGAATTTAAATGTGTTTCTTAGCTAGATTTTGGAGTCGAGTAAATAATGTTGAAGATGTTAGGAACTATCTATAATTGTGTTTGAATGTTATGGCTTGATAAAACAACTACTTTAGACTTTAAAAATCAACTACATGATTAAAGTTGAAATCCACATATGTAAGGACCTGATCTCTACATATATATATAAGCACACAAAAATGTGAAATTGAGTTTGAACTTGCACTTGTAGAAACATATTAGAAGGGGATCAAACAATTGGATTTTTCTTGTCTTTATTTTTAAACATTTGTCACTTAGTAAGGACTAGTGGTATCCACAAACACTTTTAAGGAATCAACCAAATCTTGAGGGTTGTATTCTTCATAGTCAAAGTCCTAGTAGAGCGCTTGGCATTGTCATAATATTTATGAAAGAAATAAGACAAGAATAAAGCATGCAATGAACCTAGGATGATATCACAAGTTCAAATAATAGATTTTTTTTCTATTTAAGCTCTTTAAAGTGTTCATTAACATTCCTATATATATATATATATATATATATATATATATATATATATATGACCTTCAAATGAACAAATGAATGTCTGCAAACACAATTGCCTAGTATAATGTTATATATTAACTCAATAACTAAGAAGAGAAAGTTTACAATATTTACACAATTGAATTTATTAAATTTTAGCACTCTCATCTCTTTCTAAAAAATGGTCTAAATTCAGTCTATTCTAACTCTCTAGTGAGAAAATGAAGATAGAAATTCAATATAATGAAATTGTGAACTAAATTCACACAAGGAAAATGACACTTAAAATTGTTAGTCCACCAAAAACAACCCCTCCACCCCCCCCCCCCCCCCCCACCCCGCCCCCCACCACCCCCAACCAGCAATAAAAAAAAAAGGTATACACAATTGTTACAATGTAATTTGTCTTTGGATTCGATTGTATATGTTTTTTAGCATCGACGTTTCACATTGCACTATGTGATTCATCATCAAGATGAGAGAAAAGGATAGTAAAGAAAGAAAGATGTGCAGACTAGCCTTCTAGAGAGTTAAAGGGCAAGGAGAGAATGAAAGGTCATTTACATTTATTCATTTTTTTTCTTTTTTGCCTTGTGATGCATGACCTTTCTTTCTCTCCTTTCCCTTTATTTCTCTTTAGAAGGCTAGTCTACAATTCTTTCTTTCTTTACTATCCTTCTCTCTCATCCTAATAATAGATACAAAACATCAATACCAAAAACTATACATAATTGAATCCAAAAGCAAATTACATTAAATATAGATAATGGAATTATGATATTGTTAATTATTACCATTGCATAATTATAATATAAAAACATGTGTCATTTCATTCCTAAATAACCATATACTCATATTTATTAATTTTTATGAAACACTTAAAACAAGGGACGCCAGCGTCAAAGTTCCTACCAATAGATTAATGCATTTAGAATTGACATTAGGAATAGTGATTTAGTTTATTAGTAATAGATGTACAAGTATATATCTGTATATGTGTGTGTGTGTGTGTGTGTGTGTGTGTGTGTGTGTGTGTGTGTGTGTGTGTGTGTGTGTGTGTGTGTGTGTGTGTGTGTGTGTGTGTGTTTGTTTTTGAATAGTTTTCGTAGTAATTAAATGTTCTATGAAGTGTACAATAAATATTTTTATGTAGAAGTTGACAATTTAATGTTTTTAGTAAGTTTTAATGAAGGATTAAGGTCAATATGGAGAGGTTTAAATGAATTAGGAAGGTGTATTGACAATTATTAAGAAATTACAATGAAGTGGATAGGAAATTGAAAAATAACATATATTGATTATATTTAGAATACATTATTTTTTTTAAAGCATTTATTTAATTTATATTTTAAAAAATTATATAATTTAGATATTTTGAAATAATTCTTAAAAATATATCAAAATATTGTAGGACATAAAGATATAATTTAGAGATCTTTATAATATTTAAAGATATAGCTATATATTGATGTTAAACATTATTTACTCATAAGTAATTTGTTGCTGGTAGTTATTATTATTAAATTTAATGAAGTTGTTCAAAAATATGATTTACTTAATTTCTAGCTAAAAAAGATAATCAATATATATGATTATAAAAATGAGTATATAAAATAAAATATTTAAATTATTGATTTATTTTATAAAATAATTAATATAATAGATTTTTTTTTAAATCATGAACTAAAATAATTAATCTATTAGAAAACAATATATGTATTTATGTTTTTTTTCTTAAAATAAAGTTATATGCTAATACTTATTTTAAAATAAAAAACAAATTAAATGAAAAGACGACACAAGGGATGATTGACATATTGAAAAAAGCAATGAATGCAGCAATATACTTTGCAACAAAAAGGTGCCCTATATTATCTATCACACCATAGTTGGTCCTGCAAAAACAAGCGAAGCACGTAAGTATGATATTTCAGAAATAATAATTAAGTCGAGAGGCTTTCTACAGTGGCAGCAATATTCAATGTAAACATTTTCCATTTTGAAAAAAAATTGACGATCATTTACATGTCAGAAAAACAAAATAGAAATAGACTAAATATAACTATAATTAAAATTATGAAAATTACAGAGGAAATAGAAGTAAAAATGAGGCAGATCAAGAGTCTCGAAACATTTCCTCATGCCTCTTAGACTCACATAAATATGCGATGATGGAGCCTTGAGAAGGATATCTCTCGGCTTATTCTATATATATATAATATATATAAGCTAGTTATCATTTATGTGCATAACATGTGACCTATATTTTGCCTTTTAAAAAAGGTAAAAATTGATTTTTTTCATTGTTATTTTTACTATTAACAAATCATAAGACAAATAAATTGTAATTTTAATGATCATTAAAAATAAAAATTCAATAAAACTATATACATTTAATCTAAAAGTTTTAATATTCTAATAATATGATTGGATGAATTATTTAAAAAGTAGAACTGAATGATTCCAATACTTTCCTACTTTAGCAGGAACTATAATATATATATATATATATATATATATATATATATATATATATATATATATATATAAAATTGTTACCTTTATACAATTATAATTATTATAATAATAAGAAAGGGAGGCCCTTCTATTCCTTAAATGATAATTAAAACCTCCGCAAACAATCCAGGCCCACATGACCAAAACTTGTAGAGGCGAAAACAGATAAATTGAACTGCCCTAATTCAAAATCATAGGTGGTCAGAAAATAATAAGAACATATCCTAATTTTTAAAATTGTTATGTTCAATTAAAACATTATTTTGGGAAAAGAATTTATATTATTGGGTTTCGCGTCCCAATAAAGTGTGGGTAGCATGCTGGTAAATATGTACTTTATATTCGTGTTTCAAGATTTGCAGCGGGAAAACCCATGCGAAAAGTGAAAACACAAGATGTGCACACTTTCCAATTTTCTCAATATCCCAATGTCAAATTGCATAAAAAGCTCTGGGATATTATTTGAGTATTATTGAAGTTAAAGCGCAGCACGTTACGGAAAATTACGTAGCTGTAAAGCAACCGGCCTACGCTTTTGAGGGGCTCCTCAATACTTTATTTAATATTTGGATACCCATACCAATTCCAGCTATATAAACCGCCACCCATATTAACCGCTCAAATATGTATCTTTCATGTGGCATCACTTTAATGCTTTCTCTCTCATTGGTTCCATTGAATTGTTCTTGCATGGATTCATTCATTCACCCTTATAGATAGAGTGAATAGAATGGAGCGAATAGCTTGCCATCATAGATTATACTAGCTTATATATACTTCTATATATATTTCGTTCTCGAGGCGCCTATTTTTATTTAATCCCAAAATTATTTTAATCGAAGTTAGAATTAATGAAAATAAAAATAGGCTCATCGAGAACGATTACTCTCATGGATAAGGTTAGGAAAAGAAGTAGGACCATAGTTATTAGTGTTACATTTAGAATTTCATTTAGGAGGGCATTGTGTGCTATTTTTTCCCCCTATTCAACCCATCGCTGATGTCTAATCTGAGAGACCTTAAATGGGATAGGTTCTTTGCAGAGGGTTAACATCGCTAAAGTTGGTGGCTAACATTTTGTGTTGGCTCGGTTTCTTCATTGACCACGCTGGATCATTTTTTCTTGGTCAGGTTGATTCATGCTGCGAGATTCGATAACTCTTATTTCTTCGCGAGCTATCTTCCCATCTTCCCAAAAGTGCAAGATGTTGCCATGCATTCCCATTCTAACGTTTCTTTATACGCTAGTGTCTTCGAAACACTCTAAAGCCTAGAATTGCACAAGATGCTGCCATGCATCTCCATTCTAATGCATCGTCATGCTACATTGTTTCTTCAATTCTCTGAAGCCCAAAATTGCATCATGCTACCACGCATTGCCTTTCCAACATTTCCTCACTCCACAATGCTTTCATGAGTCTTTGAGACCCAAAATTGTGCCACATGGAGGGGGTTCGCACCTTTTGTGCTATCTGCTTCGTTCGTTGGGAGGAATCTCTTCACTACATCTTAGTCATCCATTGGAAATAAAGCCAATCTTGATCGACGAATGTGACTTAATCCTTCATTGGGAGGAGTTTCCTCGTTGCATCTCAGTCATCCATTTTGAGGGGAGAATCTACATCGACGGTTGCAACTTAATCCTTCATTGGTGAGGATTCACGATGCATCTATGCCGTCTATTTCGAGAGGAAGACCTTCATCGATGACCATCATTCATTTTTGGGGAAACCAAATTCCCCCTTGTAGTCAACCTTGCATTTTTTGTGGGAGGTTAACACATCATGTTATCTCTTTTCGTAGTTTTCTGCCAGGGAGATGAAAGGCTTTCCTCTTCTTTCCATGAGTCTCCATTCTAGCGCCTCCTTACGCTGCACTATTTCTTCAATGCTCTAAAGCCCAAAATTGTGTCATGCTACCACATGTCACCTTTCTAACATTTCCTCACTCTGTAGTGCTTTCGCGAGGCTCCAAGACCCAGAATTGTGCCACATAGCGAGGGTCCCTACCTTTCATGCTATGGTTACAATTTAGATTTTAGGGTTATGGTTGGAATCAAGGTCAATTCAAGAGTTTATAGAATATTTAGAGTTAAGATTAGGGATTAAATATACATGAGGGTTAGCATTGGGTTGTATGATAGTTACAGTTAGGATTATAGTTAGATATGTCATATAGATTAGGTTTTAGTCAGGGTTTAATTAGACTTAAGATTTGGGTGAGGATCAAGGTGAAGTCTATATTAGGGTTCATATCATGGTAGGATTGAAACTAATGTTAGGGTTAACATTGAAATTATGATTAGGGGTAAGGTGAAGATTTATATTTGGTCATGATTGTGGTTTGTGCTAGGATTAGGGTCTAAGCTATGATTAATTTTATGATTGTACCTTTAGGGTTAGGGTTTTGTTTAAGTTTATGGTTATGGTTACAACTATGGTTTATGGTTCAAGTTTAAAGTTGGGAATGTGATTAGGATCAGGGATTAGTATTTTTTTTAAGAGTTCAGTTATAGGTTTATACCATGGTTAGGACCTTGGGACTGGATTTAGAGTTTAATATCATGGTTATCCCTATAGTTAGGTTTAGGATTTTGATCAATATTCTGGAGTTTGTTTTTACATTATGGTTAAGGGTTAGATTTTAGGGTTAGGACTATAACCAATATTAGTGTGTAGGTTTTTGGTTTAGATTATGGTTTGGGCTGAGATTTTCGTTATGATTAAAGTTTAGAATATCAATAGGGATATGTTTTAGTGCTATAATTATAGTTTAATGTTGGATTATAGTTAGATTGTACATCATTGTTGGGGCTAGGGCTAAGGTAGGGGTTGCTGTTAGGGTTAACTAAGGATGACAATTAGGATGGTTTATCTTTTCAAGTAGAAAAAAAAACTCATATTGATTGAAAAACAAAGAAATTATACTTCAAAAATATTTTTCTATGTCATAATAGATTCATTTATTTTAATTATTGTATTAGTTAATTAGTTGTTTGATGTTTCAAAGTAAACATGGCTTATTTTATTTAAATTTAAATAATATCATTGTTTTGAACTGAATTTAGCTTAATTGTTAATGATCATATTTATATTTCTAATATTAACTCCAATTTGATCAAAGACCAAATATATTTTTGGTATTTTTGTAAACGAACTTGCTTAACACTTCCCTATTTCAAAGTTAATAAAATATCATTTCTATTGTCTTAGATTTGAGAGTAAGTATATTAAATAAGTAATAATAAATGAACATTATGATTAATATATTTCTAAAATAAAAATATATTACTTAAAAACTTGTTTACTTTAGATGAATAAAGTACTCATTTACTTGTAAATTTTAAAAATAGAAATTAATCTACATATATATAAAATATTTATTCTTTTTCCTATTTGCATACAAATTAATTAAAATCTAAACTTTAAACTACATAAATATTTTTAAAATATATATCCATCAATAATTAGTTTAGAATAAAGTAAAATCTAAAAATTAGACACATATAGAATCTTTTTAATTTCTAGATACATGTTTTTCTAATTTATTTCTACAAACATGCAACTGATATTTCTATTATCCATTTTTTTCCATTCTAAAAAAATCTAGATGTAAATAGAATTGATGCATGCAATCTTTCTAATTTTTTCTACATACATATATTAACATTTCTATTTTATATTTTGTTTTTACATTATGGTTATTTCAATCAAAATATGTAGATGTAAATAGAATTCTTTTCAAAAAATCTAGATGTATATAGAATTCTTTTAATTTTTTACATACATAAAATCTTTCTAACTTTTTTCTACATACATAAAAGAATAATTTATATTTTCTATTTTTTATTTTCTATTTTAAAAAAAAAGCTATCATAAAGATTGATAAAAAAATTGATTGCATATGCATTCTTTATTTTGTGCACTAAATGCATTAATTTTTTTCATTTATCTAATGGTTTTGAATGAACTTTGTCTCATCTTGGCATTGCATCTTCCAAAGATGAGTAAGCAATATCAAGATATAAAATATCAAAGTTGAAAATATTAAAATGAATGACTAAAATATCAAATGCTCAGGATGCAAGGCAAAAATAAATTGTGTTGAAGTGTATTTTATTGATTAAATGATGACTTTTATATTGAATTACTAAATTACCAAATCTGCCCACCCCATTGTAAAACTTAATTGCTCTGTTTCAAATGTGATTAAATTAAAAATAGAAAATCTACACAACATAGATCTGTTCTACATAATGCTGATTTTAAAACTATGTAAACGATTTGTTGTTCTGCATAATACAGATTTTAAAACTATGTAACAACAATTTATTCTTGACTTCCAACTATTTGTATCTTCTCTAATATAATTTTTTTTTTTCATATCATACATTATATAATGAAAGTAAATCCATACCAATTAATATTAATGTAAGTGGGAAATAATTCTTTTTCACATTGATAGAAGAGTATGACGGAATTCAAAATGGGTTTGCCGTGGATTTGCATTCTTGCATCAATAGTTTAAACTGATTTCGTACTCATGAATCACACCGGCTAAAATACACTGAAAAACAATCCATTGCAGGGAGGCGATAAAGATTAGTAAAGAACTTAAAGAAGACACACGGGTATACTACGAAGAGTTTTTAGAAGTGAGCATCTTATTAGCTCCAAGCTGGAACCTCACAGAATAATCTATCACAGAACAATCGAATATTCATTTAGGTTTTTTTTATAAAAACATTACAAATACTATATTTTCAAAACAGAGAGATTGATGCTATCAACACTCAAATGAACAAGACTCATTCTTATTAACAACATTTATAGAGAAATAAAATAAATAAAATTTGAGAAGACCGAGCAACTTTGGAATTTTGTCCAAATAGAATGACCCAAATCAAAGTCAAATAGAAATTGAAATCAAAAGGCTCCAAAAATTCAATTTTTCAATTTGTCATGGATCTTCTGAATTCTGCAAAGATTTTAGTGTGCTCATAGATTGGAAGGAACCTATAAATTGGAGCCGCAACAGAGCCAATTCCAAATGCATATCTAGATCTAGAGTCAGTCATTTATCTTTAATCCATTCCCATTCAGTCCCAGCAACGCGCTAATAGCGTCAGGAAGCTCCATGCATGAATCAGAAGAAAATGGATAAATCTGGTTAGGAAAGTACATATTGGACCAAAATATTTCAGAAATAGAAAAGAAGACACCCCTAAAACACTCCCATCAAGCACCATTAACAATGAAAAGTATTATAAAATATATATATGAAATAGATTTTGAATCCAAATCTAAATCTAAATCAAACATGCAAGACTAAACTATTAAATGCAAGCCTAAATAGTTATGAACAGAATTCTAAATCTAAATGAAATTAATTAAAATTGAAATCTAAATCAAAGTAGAATATTATAATTAATTTTGAATTTCAATTTACATCTACATCTAAATCTAAATGAAAATGTAAATAAAAAATAGAAATCTCACCTGCAAAAATGTTACTCCAAAACTTCAATTTACTCCTATTCAAAAACTCCAATCTGATCCTCCAATAACCTCCACCTCTTCCTTCCTGCAAAAACATAAAATGAAAATGAAATGAGGAGCCTTGGTTTTATAACTTCTGAGAGGCTCCTCATATCCCCCAACAGACGTCTCTTCACATTCCACAAATTTGTTTCAAATTCCCCCACTACCCGCGAAAAAAAAGCATGAATGTGCATGCAAAATTATATTTAACAAAAAAAAAAATCATATTGAAATTATTTCGCCCCTATTTTTTCGGGCCCTATTTTTTTCGGGTCCTACTTTTTCGGGCCCTACTTTTTCGGGCCTATTATTTCGGCCTCCATTTGGCTTCCTATTATTTCAGCCAGCTATTATTTCGGGAATTCTTTTTTAATAATTAATTTGGAAGTTTGTAACTGCTCCCAAATCTTTTTTATTGACAAGGAATCTTGGCGTATTCCCGTGCTGCCATTGTATAGAACGCCTCTCGGCGTAATTATTATTTTATATTGTCTTCATAAATATATTTAATATCTAATATTATTTACTTATTTATATTTTATAAATTTTGCATACTATATTTATTGTTTTATTATATATATTTGTATATAATATGTTTATGTATGTACAATCAATGTCAGAAATCAACATTTGGTCTATGGAGTAATTTCCATTACAATAGCAATTATTGGGTTGATCAAATCAATGTGTAGAGTGCGTCAGTCATTTATAATGGTAGTGTATTTGTCATATCTTTTAATATACAAAGTAATTGATGTTTCAATGTCTTTAATATTGTGCAGTTGCCACATCATGTTAGCTGCCCTAGTCTATAAAAAGGTTTGATCATATAATAATTATAAATTCCCATAATCATTGTTGTATACACAAGTAGAATGGCATAAAGTTCCAAAACTCTACTTAAGGCTCATTGATTTGAACCTTGAATACAAATTCATTTAGGGTACTAACAAAATTTGTACTAGTGTCACTTCCATTCATACAACTTTCTAGAAAACCTATGCTTATGCTCCTAAGGTAATGACTCCTCTCTTTTTAGTTGTATTCTTGAGGATCTTCATTTGTCTCTTTTATTGTTAGGCATGCACTTGATGAATTGCAAGAAAGAAAAAGACTACAAAAGATCGGCATTAAGAGCACTATTGGTTTTCTTAGGATCGTTGCAGATGTAATAGAATTGTCATAATGTCTAGAATGTACTTTCCAAATGGCAACATCATCTTGTATTTTTATGAGGAATAAACCAAGAGAAGACACGTGTCCTTTCATGAGACATGTCTATTCATCAATATAATTAGTATAATGACAAAGTTAGTTATAGTTGTGTGTGTGTGTGTGTGTGTGTCTATATGTATGTATGTGTATATAATATATGTATGTATGTGTGTATATGTATATATGTGTGTGTGTCTCTTTGATCTCACAAGTTTATCATTGATTTTGAGTGTCATTCTAAAAATTAACTCTAAATGAGCCCCTATAAGAGCTTTTCATGCATGTGTATTTGGCTGTCATTTTAGAGTCTATGATTTGTTTCAAGTGTCTAACACCTTTCGTTCAATACATACATGTGTTTCGTGCTGACAAATTGTCATTCCAAGTTATTCTGTGAAGTATCATTTTGAGCATTTCTCAACTCTACATTTTTGCCCAAGTGTCAAACAGTGACGGGAAGCCTAGTTTGCATTTGAATACCATGATATGGGTGATGCACAACTACCTCCTAGATTCACGTTCCATCCCACTAATGAAGAGCTCATAACACATTATCTCATTAGAAAGGTTTTAGATGACAATTTCATAGGAAGGGCCATTGCTGAAGTGGACCTCAACAATTGTGAGCCTCAAGGAGGGTTCAATTCCCTCCTTTATTATTCACTATGCATATAATCTCATACACCCATTTGATCTCAAATGATGATATGTAATGAATGTTGAGTGTCTATGCTGAGTGCTCCAAAACCATCCATTTCATGCCTTCATCTGTACACAATGTCTTTCTAGTTTCTTTCTACTCGCACACCCATTTCATTTCATATGATCATCTGAAAATTGTGTCACTCTAAGCTCTCAACTGTTTCCTCTTGATTGATTGGACTCGCTAAGTTGGCTCGCCAACTTGCCCCACCAAGTCAACTATTCAAGTATGCTCGCCAAGTTGACTCTTTGAGTTCAGTCATCAAGTCACCCAACCAAAGTGCCTCATCAAGGTCAATCTTTAGGTCTTCTCATCGAGCTCGCTCACCAAGTCAGCGCGCCATGTCATGTCTCTAAGTGGCCTTGCTAAGTCAGCTCGCCAACTTGCCCCACCAAGTTGCCACTTTAAGCCCACTCACCATGTTAGATCGTTAGGCTAGCTCCCCAAGTCAGCTTGCCAAGTTGACAATTGAAGTACCTCACCAAGTCGACTCTCTAAGTTTGCTCACCAAGGCCGCCCCCTAGGCCAACTCTCCAGGTCAGCTCACCAAGTCACCCCCACTTGCCCCACCAACTCACCACTTTAAGTCGACTTGCCATGTCAGCTCGCCAAGCCGACTCCCCTAGTTAGCTCGCCAAGCTGACAATTCAAGTATGCTCACCAAGTTGACTCTTTATGTTCGCTCACCAAGTCTGCCCCCTAAGTCAGCTCACCAAGTCACCCCCACCCAGCCACCTCAACAAGTCAACTCACCAAGTCGACTCACCCAGTGGTTTTATCACCTTGCCTCGACAAGTTGGCTCGTTATGTGTGCTTGCCAAGTTGCCCCACTAAGTTTCTTCTCTAAGCCCACTCACCATGTTAGCTCACTTGTTTGGCTCACCAAGTTGATTTTTCAAGTACACTCACCAAGTGGGCTCGCCAAGTCACCCCACCAAGTCATGTCAACAAGTCGATTGTTCAAGTATACGCTCACCAAGTTGACTCTGAGTTCGCTCATCAAGTGACCTCGCTGAGTCACCTCAACGAGTTGACTCCTTAAGCCTGCTCACCAAGTTAGCTCTCCAAGTCGACTCACCATCTCGTCTCACCAAGTGGGGCTCTCTACGTAGGCTCGCCAATCTACCCCACCAAGTCACCTCTTTAAGGCCGCTAACAATGTCGGCTTGCTAGGTCTATTCCCAAAGTTGACTCACTGAGTCAACTGTTCAATTATGCTCACCAATTCGCCTGACCAAGTTGACTCTTTAAGTTCGCTCGCCATGCTAGCTCGTCGAGTCAACTCACCAAGTCACCCCTCCAAGTCGCTTGAAGCAAAGAAAAATTCGGTGTCATTCAAACTTACCATATCTAAAGGGATATAATAGTTGAAAGTGCATATTAGATTCATGGCACTGAATATGATGGCTGGAAATTACATATCAAACCCGTGTAGGATAATATCATTCTTTTTGTTGCAAATCATACTTCATATCATACCTTAAAGTGGTCATTTACTAGTCCCAAAGTGGTCTATAGAAGCCTACAATAGCTAGCTAACATCTAGATGTGATACATGTTGATTATATGGCATTAAAACCTATGGATTGAATTATTATAGTTTGATTTGTGACTGATAATAGGTTTGTAATCTCTCTTTTCAGTCTTAGCAGTAAACAATAAACTCATATTTTGCCATATCATTTAGATGTACATGTTTTGATTCATTGCATAGTCATTTCCTTTAATCATTTGTAATGTGTTATCATAAAAAAGCATCAAAGTGAGCTCATTCTCATGAAGAGGGAACATGAATACCATAAATATCATTAGAACCATTTTCGTTGGAGCTAATAAAACAAGCACATTAAGCTCTAAACCTTGTTTGTGTTCCTCAAGTTAAATGCTTGCAAAACCAACCTTCAATAACACCATTTTCAGGCTGCATATAAATGTCCATGGCATTGTCCTCATTGTCCTTACCAACATAATCATTTTTCAAGGGTGGAACTTACTTTTCATTTCATCCTCGTGTGCACCTGCTTGCAACAAGGTGAACAATGACACAACATTCCTCAACAGAATAAAAGTCTTGAATTACACATCTAGTAGATGCTAAGTTTTAACTTTTTATTCTTTGATTGAAATTTTGCTTCAGTACCATTGTGACCTTTTCACACCTTCATAACCATTGTTGCTTCATGGCACTATCCTCATTGTCCTTACCAGCATAATCATTTTTCATGGCTAGAACTTTTCATTTCATCCTCGTGTGCAACTTTTTGCAACAGGGTGAACAATGACACAACATTCCTAAACAGAATAAAAGCCTTTGAGTACACATCCAGTAGATATTAAGTTTTTACTTTTTATTCTTTAATTGAAATTTTGCTTTAGTACCATTGTGACCTTTTCACACCTTCATTCCAACACAAATGAGAACCCTCTCTTTTGGCTTTCACAATGTGTACTCTGTTAGTTTTAGTTGTAGCTTGGCAACATTTTGAAGTCTCAGGGGCTGTCAGATGGAAATCTTGAGCAAGTCAGGGCCTTGGTGGCAGCTATTCAGTTGAGATCAATTAGTTCAAATTTGATCTCAACTCAAAGGTATTCAGTTGAGAATCGAGATCAATTAGTTTAAACCTGATCTCAACTCAAAGGTAATAGTTAGGGCAAGCCCATGAAGTTGGATGAGTATCGATAAGAGTCAAGTAAAAAAAATATCACTTCAGGTTTGAACAAGTTGATTTTTTTGACACTTAGTCAAGTTTCCACATCTGCTATAGATGGAGCCAGAGAGGAGCTTGATTAATGCCCTTCTCTTGAGGCTCCAAACTGAAATTCCTCACAATTTCCTCAGTCTTGATACAACAACCAGACACTTGCAAATTTTGAACAACATTATGTGTTCGAGCATCGTCATTGTTAGTATTCACTTAGCAAAAAATGTCCCTCTATTCACAAATTCATTTCCTATAAAGAGTGAACAAAGAAAGGAACGGTGAGTGACTGATGAACAACATAGTGATGCTCTTAAACAATGTTGTATGGTAAATTTCAAAATGATATCCAGGATGTGACCAAGCCTCCTTCATGATGCTCTAGATTTTCCTATTCGAATATTGCCAGTTTTTTAAATGCAAGGTAAATACCATTCAATCAACTTTGATTACTATATTATCCATATTAAAAGCTCTGATCATTTGGAGGACAAGAAGCGGAGCTTCAACACCTATTTTTCTGGGACGAAGTACTTTTGTTGCTTCTATCAACAATTTAACACCTTATCAAAAGAACCACAAATGACATAGCCAATACAATATTCCAAGTCTCCTCTAAGATGTTCCTAATTTCTTTAACACCAGGTAACTACCATTGGCATTGATCACCTTTTGTTACCATATTATCCATATTACAACTTTACTACTCTAAAATGATGTCTAATCAATACAAATTCAGAGCCAGTACTTTAAATTGAAGTTAAATTAGTCTAGGAGTAAATGCCAGTACTTTAAAATGAAGTTAAATCAGTCTAGGAGTTAGAGTAGCAACACCCTGGAAAAAGATTCATGAGAAAACATATTAGCATTGATCTTCAGCTAACTCATAATTTATTGATTCAAATTGCATAAAATCTATCTTTATCCACATCCTCAATCACCTTCTTTTTCTCATCCACTGGTGCGAGTGGAATTTGCAATCAGGTAGAAATCAATTCCCATGTGATCTCCACATGCATTAATTTTTGTTAAAAATAGACAAGAAAAATAGTATACAATTTGTTATATCAGAGTTCATACCCTGATTCTCCTCATCTTATTAGTGAATTTTGAATTGACTTCGAAGACATCTATTTGTGCCACAATTTTTGTATTTGGCTCTTTATTGAGAATTTTATGTTTCACACATGAAAGAGAATGTTCTGACAATATCTTCATCAGTCAAATTCAATTGAGTCTTCACTTCTGAGTAACTTAGCCTTTCAAATGCATTGAATAGCAAGAATGTTGATGCCTACGTATCATAAAAATAGAGTAAGTTACACAAGGAAAAAGAAGTGAATTCCAGATATATCAAGGAAACTAACACTGATAAATATGATGTATTCACTTTGCATATTTATGGTTTCTATAACACGTCAATTTTAGTTTTCCTTTAAACAGATAGCATAAGTAGAAAATGAATCAAATTATCAATGTATGGTCATTAACAATTAATGACATTAACCATTGCTTTAACTTATCCTACCCAACTAATTCTTAACCAGAAACTGGAAGAAGAAATTCCCAATAATGATCAGTAGAAAATGACCTATAATGCCATTTTATATGAATCAAAGAATCTAACTGTCAGCCAGTAATCAACCAAAAAGGAAATTACTTGGTAAGTAGTAACAACAAGTTCCATAGGCTTAGGGTAAAACTTCCCATTAATATTACAAGTACCCAGAGCTTATATCCATGTAAGCTTTCTATGCTTTGTCTTTGTCTAATAGAACTGCTTGAACACCTCTACGCATCTTACCTGCATTAAGTAGCAAAGGTCAAAATGTTCAACTACTTCAGAAATTAGCAAATTTAAAAGGTATACTGTATACAAAATGGGCATACCATTTCGGCTGGTAGGTTAAGATCAAATGATTTGTAACTTGGCCAAAACCCAATTGTCAAAACTGTCACAGTCAAGTCTATGCTAGGATGTGCTTGAGAATTTTCATTAAGATAATCGTCAAAATGCCCTTGGTTCTCCTTTGCTAATGTTAAATATGTGACCTACATACAAGCACAAATATTTTTACACAATTTACAATTAGATTAACTTCATTGATAAGAATCAAAGTGAGTTTTTTATTTATGTATGATGTAGCATACCATTCCCTCCATTTTAGAAGTAAACTAACCACAACATTGTTGCTTCAGCTTTGTCAATATGCTTCTTTCATATCATCATTTGCACTTTTATCAAACAAAAGTCTCTGTGCAAGCTTCTTCCTGCAATTTTGACAAATATTAATTATATATCAAAACACATAACAAGACAAAGTCCTAAATTTTAAAATAGCATTATATGGATGAAGATTGCCATTCACATCATGAATTCCAGATGTGTAAAGTTGCATAGCTGCACATAAAGACAGCCTGAAAAGACTCTCTATGTATGGTTTGCATTAATAAATATTCACATATACATGGAGATTAATGCATACACAATAAGCTCAGCTATCCCAAACTATCTATCAGAGTATGACATATGAATTCGGTGTCTTCAATCCATGAAGGACTATCAATAGAGACATGTTACTAAAAGAAAGAAAATAATGCACTATTTTGCAAATATTGATTTGTTCAAAAGAGAATAGCAATACATGTACTTATAAAAGAGGCACACTCATACAACCATAAGCCAACCCAATTATTGGCCACACTGTTTGACAAGAACCAATAATTAGCGAAACATTTACCAGTTCACTAACAAAAAATAGTAATATACCCATTGGAACGTTGATTAGTTTCTACACAATATAGTGTGTAATACTGATCAATAAAATGTTTGTATTTTGAAACTTTGTTGGATTAAACTTAAAGATATTTTTAAAATTGTTATTTGACCTACCAATTCTCTTATTTGTCAAATTGTGGACCTAAAATAAGCTAGCTTAGCTATGATACAATTACTATCATAATGAGCATAGAAGTGAAAATGAATTAGGGCCAATCCCCTATCATAATGCTTCTCTCTGCCAATCCCCTTCTTCATATGGAATTACAACTTCTTGCCAGTCCATGCTTGAAACAAAAGAATTTCCATTCTGAATTCCCTTAACGTCTCTTCGCTCATCTACTCTATTCTCAACCTAGCTAATTTCTTGCGTGTCAATATGAGACTTGTCCTAAGTTCTTTATGTTCCTCTTGTAAAATTGGATTCATCACTAGAACCATTAAATGGATGATTTTCAGAGACATTGGTATCATTTATGTCTTGACCCCTTGTGGTAATATTTAATCCAGTTCGGAAACCTTCCCTGATGATTAGGAAAACATACTCATGAGATTTACTAAGACTTATCAGGATAAGATGCAAGAAAAGAGCGTGATACATGATTCTTTATTTCTCTAAGCACATCAAAAAAAAATTGGATAATTGGTTAAAATGACAAAAATGTCGGTACAATCTAAAGCTAGCATGTCAATTTGTTTATGAAAACTCAATTTTATAACATCCAGTGTGCCAGAAACAGTGTCTATAGACTATGGAAACTCAGTCACATCATTTTATGACTGACAAGTGCTAAAAGCCTCTACCTCAAAAGGAGAGTTCCCATATCAAAAAAATAAAAGATAAATTAAACACAAAATCATTGCTTATATTAGTACAGGCACTCACAATAAGCCAATCAACTACGATGGCAATCAACTCAAAATAATAAGGTAAATAATATATTGGAAAACTAAAGTCAATAGTGGGGCATACCACAAACCAAAAATAGTCCCATGGAGCCTTAGCTAACCTAACTCCCCTACTGCTATCGAGGACCTCTATTCTTCTTTCAAGGTTCTACCATGCAAAGATCTTCCTTTGAGTAAAGACTGCAACAAAGAATTAAAAAATTATCTTATTGTGGTATTGTAAAAGAGTGGTATCAATGAGAGGAAAAAACAAAAATGTTGATTCAATAGAGTGCTATTATGGCCCTACTAAATAATAATCAAAGATCATTCTACAAAGTGTGAATTTAATACAATGGTTGAAAGTGAAAGCAAAAATTTTGTAAAGAGTGAATCAGATGACTCTTCCTATAAGGAAAACCAAAGCCCCATGAGGGACCCTTCCCTAAACCCTTCTATTAATCCCCCTCCCCTCACCAGCCCATGTAGAATACCTTATACTCCAAACCCCCCCCAACCCCCCACAACATCTCCCCTGTTGAACCTAAGCAATGTTGCAGTTGATAGTTTTAGCAAAGGAAAGACTAGTGGTCACTTCATGAAATGTTGAAACTCTTCTTCTTCTCACTTATACAACCCAAGCATCATGCACCAACCTTGGCACAAGGTGATCAAGAAACCCCAACCTTCCTAACATCCAAGGGAACCCAAACAAACATCAACACACATAAAACAAATTAGGTATATGGCAGACCTGATGTTAGCAGTCATAAGGTAAATTGCAGCACTTGACTCTTATACCATACACACAACCAAGAATGCAATTGGATCCTCTAGGAAAACTCCTATATGACCAAAACAAGGTGTAATAAAGGTTGGAAATCCTGCCAACCACTTACCAAGCAAACTGTTGCAACCAACCAAACAAGCACTTAGGTTTCTTAGCACTGTTTTCCACCAATAACTCAAAATGTTTACAAAGGACTGGGCAAACAAAAGACAAATTCAAACACCCTTTTCAAAGTGCCAAAAGACTCCAAAGTTTCAAAACCTAACACCACTCTAGGATACCCTAACCTTAATCTTGCACACAGGCCTAATTAGCAACTTTAGGCTTGGTCTACAATGAAAAGGTTAAAAATATGGGTGCATGGATCAATTCTTCAACTTCAGTGTGTCCTCTTGGTCAAATTTAAGATGCCTTGCCTCCACACCAAGTCCCAAGTTCCTTTTATCACTCTAACTCATCAAATTGCAAAAACAAGGTCTAATACATGGGTCTTATTAGACCTAGGGCTTGCTCTTAAAAATGCTTGTTGCAATCTCTTGCCTCTAGGCTTTTGACATTTGATAATACAATGCCCTAGTTTGCTCCATACCAAATTGGAGAAAATTCCAATGGTGGGAATTCAAACTAGGGCCATTCCTTTAGCCAAAACCCTTGTTTTGAGGGTTTTATAGGCAGCAAGGAAGAAAAATATATAACTTGCAAATGAAATCAGATCTCTCCTTGAAACCAATGCCAAAACTTCATAAAATTCAACCTCCAACTTTTCAATGCAAAACAGCCACCGTACAACCTCCAAGAGTTCGTACAGTATGGAAAAATAATCAAAAAGGCCCAAAAATAACAGATTTTATTAGTTTAAAAGCAAGTACAATGGTTAATAAACCAATACCCTATGACCAAAATTTTGAAGGAACAATAATGTGCAATTAGACTTCGTGATGTATAAATCGGGTCTTAAAAAAATCAATTTCCTTTGGGGAAAGTACTTATTTCGTTCTGAATACTAATGCCGTGGAGTTAATTTCAAATCATAAAGTGTCTTTTCAAGTGACATACCATGTGTTCCTTTTCTTTTCTAACAAAATTGGGTTTTCAGATCTTTATTTAGGAATGTACTTCATATCTATTTGGTGGATATTCCAACTATGATTGGAAACAAGCGTTGTCAACATTCTAATCATAATTATCTTTGCAACTAGAGCAAAGATTCCTCAATCTTCAATTTGTTGCTCTTTAGCTACTAATCTTGCTTTGTGCTTGTCAATTAAAACATTATTTTTAAACTTGATCTTAATACTTTTTTATAACCAATGGCTTTCTTTCCAATGTCTATCTCTCGACTCAACACATTTTTTTATTTTTCTTTCCTTCTTGCTTCATCATAAATACTTGGTTTACAAGCGCTTATGATGTTCTTCTTGCTAGGATTATGAAGTGGACAATGACTTTCAATCTAGATAATCAATTTCTTCTCTTCCTTCTATAGATTCAATGGGACTTTCAGAGTTTGGCTCAACTTTTTTGGGTAAGTGTGATGATATGTAGTGCACTATAAATTTTCTCTTCAATGAAAGGATTAGCACCTCTAATTTTCAAATGGCAATCACCCAGAACTAGCTGACAATCTAACCTTAAAAATACATTTTATGACAAATTCCAATCACAATTAAAGACATTTAGCTATTGGAAAATGGCAAGATTATGTCTTATTTCAAATATGCAATAAAATGGGCAAGAAATGTGGAAGAATGTTAAGTTTTTATCCACCAAAACATGAGTAAAATTGTATAAATTGAATGTATTTTTAAAAATAATGTCAATTCCCTTCAAAATAAATATTTTGCATGCAACTTACTTGCTGAAGATGTTTCAAGTTCAGCAACTCTTTAATCACAGGATCCACAATACTTGGAAGCTTTGACCTGTCTGTCAGCTGTGGCTTGGCCTACAGAAACAAAAAATTCATTAGTATATGCATCTCAACATTTAAAAAATACATCAAGCAATTCAGGTCAGTTCCAGTCTATAAATTAACTGGCATTTGTTTCTTCTTTAACATATTCAACAATCAAGTACAAGGTTTTTTAGTTTGGACTTTGCCTTGATGAGCATTCCCTTACAATCAAATTTACTTACTTTGGCATTATAGTTTGCATCAAGGAGAACATTTGATGATTTCAAATCACAGTGAATATTAGATGGATTGCAGTGCTCATGAAAATGCTTCAGCGCTCTGTAATATTTAGGGCATAATGACTTTAGATTCTGTTGCACTATCTTTATTTTTACAAAAGAGAAACACAGAGAATTTGCTCTTGGCTCAAATCATTATCACTATTGGCTCAAACCATTTTCACTGAAACTAAATGAATAGGCATCAAAAAAGAGATAAAACAATGCCAAAACAAAGGATAGTCTATTTAGAAGTTTTAACAGGCCATAACCGATTTAGGAGGCTTATTGAACCTATTTAGAATTGAAAGTGAATAAAAATGGGATAAGGTTAGGAATTGAAAGAGAATAATAAATGAGTATAGAATCTCACTTGAAAAAAAATATAACTAAAGATTTAATGTGATGAAGAAGACTGGAAAAGAAAATGCCAATGAATAGAGCAGATCAGGATGTAATGATCGTGTGGACAAAAATACAATCAACTCATTACTCTTCCCATCAGAATAAATTCTGAGCAAACCCTTGTAACTGCTTCTCACTATTTTTGTTAACACCACAATGAGCAAGAAAATTGACTGTGTGGAAAACAAGAAAACTCTTTGATAGGAATCTGTCTCGAGACAAAAAAAAACCAAATCTATTATGTGTTTTCCACAGCTGCATATATTTGTTATAAGTACTTGTTGTTGCATCAAAAATCTCACAAGTAGGACAATTCTAATCAAAGATTTTAAACAGACCTAGCCTATAAACACAATTCACCTCAACAATTGAGCTAACATCAAGAGGAAAAACAAGAGACATATAGCTATAGAACCTAGCTCACTCACAAGCAAGCATGTGCCCTCGTCAGCAATCCTGTCAGCATTCTTCCCAAAGATGGAGATGAATCTTTGATTAACCATTTCTATTAGAATGATATTGTAGTATTTACCTATAATGGTCATTTAAGTCACCTAATGCATAGTTCAGAATATCATTAGTGACAACTATTGCTGAGGGCAAAAAAAATGGGTAAATATATAAAGGGAACAAAATGATCAAATATCAAACATTATAGGTAGCCACACATAAATCCCATATCACATTTGCATTGTACGTTATGGGCAGCAGTATTTGTGGATCATTTTAGACCTACGACATGCAAAGTGTCCATTTTATGTTAGTTTGAGCTTCACTTGGATTCAAGAATACTATAATATTCTCTACTTAACAAGGCCAACCACGTGAAGGTGGAAGTTCATTTGGCCTCACCCCCCTCCCCCTAACATCAATCTAAAGTACCCATTATCATCTAATTACATACTTCATTCATTCATTCATCCATTTATGAACTATAACATTCAATCAATACAATCACATAACATTCTTTAATATGATATAAAATTCATAAATACACAATACTAATCAAAACTTCATTAACACATAACAATATTCATTAACATAAAATAAAAATCTATATTAATACACATCATTCATACATAATTACTTAAAACAAAGTTCTTTCATTATCCAACAAGGTTTATCAAAGAAGATTTTAAAAACATCATTTCTTTTTTTTGTTTTTCTGAGCTCTCTCAAGAAAAGCGCTCATAGGAGCATCCATATCTGCTTCATTCTCCTCCTCTTCTAGCATGTGTAATGTCAAATTATGATGGCTCCTTCTCTTTGGAGGAGCAGGAGGTTGCTGCACTAAAGGGGGCTCTGTTGCAAGAACAAGTGAATGGGATAAATTGGCATACTCTTTTTCTTTTTCTAACTATTAAAAATTTGTAATTAAGTATGAGTACAACATAAAATGCATTTTTCTTACCTAAAAATGCCACATCATGTACATTAACATTTTGATCTGCCACTGTGTCAACATGTTGAACACTTGGAACATGGTCCACTCCTACAGCATGATGTTCAACATGCTCTGAAATATTCAAAAATAGGATACACGTCAAATTCCAATTGAAGATGTTAAATTGTATTCATAATTGCATAATTAATTTCCAATAGAAAATTAATACCTCCACCACTATAATGCACATCATGGCCTTCGTCACGAGCAGGTTCTGTGGTAGGATATGAAGGCTGCAGTAAAATGTTATGCACATTATTATGTAGTCAATTTATGTTTAAAACTAATACCAAAAAAGAATCTTCTTGACTATTTAATTTCATTTACTTTTCACTTGACCAATTTACCTGTGAGATATCATTTGGTGCACTGGATTCTTGGGCAAGGCTTACAGATTCTTCATGTAGGCGTGCAACCACAACTTTATAGCCTTCCTTCAAGGCAATTTTTCTAGTTTCATTTGTGTCCTCCACATTGAAATCTATGCCCTATGTTTTTTGCTTGATAATGTTAGTTTTCCATGTATGGTTTCATTAAACAAAACTTGTTGCAACATTATATTTTTTTTAAAAAAAAATTCACTGCTCTACTTACAAGTCGAGACTACAGATTCATATAACCACTAGAGCCAAGTTTGTGTTGGCCAACCTTTTCTACTCTCGCTTTTGTAGCCACGGATGTGTCCTGCAATCTATGAACAATTTCAAACATCTTAGATTATATATTTACAAATATCAATAATTAGTGCATGATTACAATGTACTTAATACTATAATGATATACCTCTTTTTGTCCTGTGCTGCTTCATTATCTCTATCTTCACATATCCTTTTCTCCTTTGCATCTTCTATTATTTCATTCCACTCCATCGGTGGAATCATAGGAGGACGGTCGTACTTTGGGTTATCCTTAAGAGCCCTTCTGTATTGATCCCTCACAGTCTTTATATGCTTTGCTGCTCTTTTTAGAAGTAGGCTAGTGTCAAAGATGTTTTTCCCAAATTTCTTCTCAATAGATGCAATCAACTGATTTTTTAATTCCAAAGCTTGTAAATTCCACCTTTTTAAAAACAAATAGATTGTTAGATCAATAACTTTAATATATTACAATAAATAGAAGAAAAAAAAATTATGTAGCGATGATATGAAACTACATACTTTTTACGTATGGTGGGTCCAAATAGTCTCAATGTCATATGAAAAGGATGTTCAAAGAAAGCATTATTACCTACAAAAACATAAAGGATTTATCAGTCCAAAATGAGTAATGTAAAAGTAAACTAAATTTACACTTTAAATAATATCAATTTTAAAGCACTTGGAAGCTTTTGTTCTTTTAATGGAAACATAATTTTCTTATTCAGCAACAATGTCCCTTCATACGAACCAGTACTAATGACACGAACTGCTCCAAGAAATGGATTAGCTTCAGTAGTACTGCTCTTTGTTGGTCTATCAACTGAAACATCATAACAATTAAATGACAATTTTAGTACTACTCTTCATTGGTCTACCGCCTGCCTATGTCCATGTCTCTCTATGTATGGGTATATATATGTATGTATGTATGTATGTGTGGTGTGTGTATGCATGTGTTTGTGTGTATGCAGGCTTCTGTAGACATCATTTAAGAACTGATATGCTACTTCGTTATTCATCAACTTGTAGAAAGACATTACAAAATAGGGCACATTACAAAATATAGCAAAACAAGGTTTTACCAGTTCTATTGGGCATAGACAATGATGTTTGCATGGTCCTTGTTGTCGACAATGCAGCAGACAACAGTGGACCGCCAATCGAAGGAGGAGTCTGCGCTTCATCATGAGCTGAAGAATAGAATATTGTTAGCAAAGACATTTGCAATGGATAAAGATCAAATGGGATACTAGAGAGAAATGTCCACAAAGAAAAAGGTAAGAGTTATAATGTTGATCAAAACAAACAAAGTGTTACTTACATGAAGGTACTGCGAAACAACCCTGACCATCTTCAACATGTGATGTCGCAATTGGAACATATGTCTATCCAAGAACACATAAAATCAGAGATCATGATCCATAAGATACTATAAAATATTAATATCTATTGAACTTATATTACTGCTTTAGTCAAATTATTTCTTACCTTCAAAGATTGGATTCTACGGCCCAATTCTATTCTCAGTACCCCTTTCTCCTCACTTCTGTCACCCTTGATGATAATGTTAATAAGTTCATCAGTGTATCTTTGTGTAATTTTTTGGGTGATGAATATAGGGTCAATACTAAGGCCAATGTCATGTAGATATGACGCTCGTATTTCAAATTGCATTTGATCAGCGATCATTGTAGCTTTTTCCTATCATTTGTGACATCAAATATTCGTATACTTCATGAAAATAACTCCAAAGCCATAAAGAAAAGAACATAATAATATGACATTTGTTTCTATATTAGCATTAAATTTTACAATAATTAATGTTTACCTCTATTGAAGGTGTCTAAGATGGTGCATCCATATCGCCCTATGAAAAAAATTAGTAAGTCTTAGAAATCAGCAGTGAAATTTAATTAATAGACTTACCAAAAAAAAAAAAGTAGATTGTATATGTAAATCATTTGTCTTTAGTTAAAAATTTAGCGTAACTAATGTCTATATCTAAAAAAATATTTGACATGTTCTACTTAATGTTTATATGTGCACATATGGTTTGGAAAGAAATTTTTGGTCATACAAGACCCCATCATAGTTGACATTGATCCTACCTGGACATTTCATTGATCATCATGATCTTCATCCATGTCATCATCATTATCATCATCACCATCATCATACTTGTCACTTTGATTGTCATCGTCACCACCACCATCTTCATCACCATCATCATCCTCTTGATCACTATCATCATCATGACCATCATTGCCATGATCATCACCATCTTCATCACCATGTTCATGATCATCATCAGCATCATCATTATCGTCATCACCATTATCGTTAGCATGACCAAAATCATCACCATCTTCTTCTTCTTCATCATTGGGTAACTGTCGTTTCTGATAATCATTTACTTCCTCTTGTGCTTCTTCAATATCTTCTTCTTCGATCACATTATACTTTATCGGCCTTCCTCTTGGGTCATGTCTAAGAAAAAATGACCAGCCTGGTTTGTGTGGAACACCAAAGTAAAACACTTGCTCGCATTAGCTTGGAAGAACATAGGGCTCATCTTCAACTAGCTCAAATGACCTTGTATTAGTCATAGTAAATCCACTATCGTGTTCAATAACAATCCTATCGGAATCATTTCAATTTAGTCATAACCTAAACCATTTGATGACAAATAGAACTATTTTGAATGAATTAAAGTCACACTCAAGTATATCATCCAAGCCATAGTATCAATTTTTAGATTGTTGAGGATGTATGTCAGTTCTAGATGAAATATTGGTGACCGTGAAGACAACACTTATCCCAAAATCACACATTTTCTTGGTTTCATCTAACTTTTGTGTGCAAAATTTATAGCCATGGTAGTACATATCTTTGTGGTGTTTGACCTACAATTATTCAAACATGTCAAGAATCTTCTCATTGATCTGTGAGTTGATATTAAATTTATGTCTCATGATTAGTAATCTTATGCATACCTTTGTATCTCTTAAGCTATATATTAGATCAAGTACCATTAGCGTAACAATTGGATCTCCATTACGATGAGCTTCTTTAACCAATGATGCAACACCATCTCATGTTAATGAGCGACCATTTTTTTGAGACTGTTCAATCCATACTGTCATCCAATCAAGATTGTTTGCAATATACAGTGTAGTGCATCCCACTCACGACCAACTATAAAGAAGATAATTACACCAGTTAGAAACAACTTATATATATTGATGATGGATAAGAATTGTTAAATTACAAAAAAAAATTTATAATTACCTCTCACCCTCCTCAATCTACCTTTCCCCGTCAGGTACTCCCCTTTGAATTTGTCATTACAGTTGGGATCCCAAATGCGATCTACATGGATACCTGCTGCAAACTTTGGAAGATATCCACTGATATACACCATGGTCTAGTATATCATAGAACCCTCAAGACATGCTCTTTGTCCAACCAAGCCCTTCATAAATTTCAAGTGTCTCTCAACCATCCACATTGATCTAGCTTGTACAGGTCCACACAATTCAATCTCCTCAACTTGATGTATGAGGTAGTGTTCTTGAGCATTGAAAAATGTTGGAGGTAAACACTTTTTCATTTCACACATAAGCTGTGGAATTTTTCTCTTCCAATATTCTATATCTTTTTTATCAATTTTTTTAGATGATAACCACCTAAAAGAGATTCAATACACAAAAACACATAAAGGAGATTTCAAATAAAATTATACAATAGATTTCAGATAAAAAGCTATAGATCTAAGAAAAAACACTTCTAACCTCATGTATTTCCAAGATCATATATAAATTGTTTAATACTATTGTCAAATTGTTGTGGAAGGGATAGAGGTAGGACGAACTGCAATCATTAAAAAATGATTATTTCAATATATTATTAAATAATGCAATTGGTACTACATTCAATCTTACAAATATACTGTAAATAAAAAACATGACTTACTTTCAGGAAGGTATGCCAATCATGTGTTTTCAACCCTCGCCCAAAATCACCTTTCTTTGATAGAAGAGTGCTTATATTTGCAGCAAATCCCATTGGAAATTTTGTTTTTTTTATGACTTCTTTTAATGCATCACTTTGTTGCTCCATTAATAACCAAAGAAGGGCACTTGTATTTATGTGGTCTCCATTCCCATTTGATTCAATGAAAACTTTTAGTGCATGATTGGAATCATGAATGTCAGTACAAATTTTAGCAATTTGTTCTCTATCATGCCTTCCATCCAACATTTTCCATAGTATCTCTGTTACATTCTTTCCAATATGCATAGCATCAAACAAATGCGTGATTGGGAGATCCTTGTAGTATGGAAACCTACTAAATTGATTAGGATAACTTTTCATTCCTCTAGGAAGTTGGTCATTGATGCCTTGACGATCTTTACGAGCATCAATTACAGCATTAGTAAATATAAGACAATATCAAAATATAAATTGTAAACTTCAAATGACAAATTGGACATTACCTTGACGATTTAGTCGATCGCATTCCAACTTCCATAAATGAGGTGTCATTCTTCGTAGCCTTGATGATGTCTCATCTTTCCCATTGAAAAGATATTTTTCGGCAATTCGATACCTATGATTATTGTGGAGAAAGTGTCTAAACTCATCAAACACCTGCTTTCCTAAACTTCTCGAATGACAACATTTCATCTTCGAACCACAAACTGGACATGCAAATTTTCTCTTTGTTTGAAGACCTAAAACATCATGTATAATTGGATCATGTACAATTATCATGCACAACTTAAGCATTCGATAGTAATGTGTAAGCACTATAACAGACCAAAAATATGTGATCTTAACAATATAACATACCACAAAAATGAGTTAGCCCAGGGGCATCATGTATTGTCCATATAAGCATTGGATGGAATTGAAATTGTCGATGTCCTATCAATCTAGAGATGTCATACATAGTGATGTCATTCCATAACTTCAACAACTCATCAATTAGGGACTCAATATACACATTCATATCTTTAACTTGGTATTTACCTAGCAATTGAATGAACATAAACATTACGTAATTATTATAACCATTTTTATGCACTATTTATAAATTAATTTAGATAACTATAAAATAAAAAAATTCTTGGCACAATCATTGACAACATTATGTGCTTCCTCTTTATGGACATCCAAGGAGGAATGTTATTGTTAATAACAAAAATAGGTCATACTGAGTAAACAGATCTCATATCTCCATATGGATTGACATCGTCCGCTGCCAATGAAAGTTTTAGATTACGAGGTTCTTTTTTAAAGTGTGACCATGTTTCTTCTATCTCTTTAAATGCAGAACCATTGGCAGGCGTTCACATAATGTCATTATGACTTCTATTGCATGCATGGTAATCCATAAATTGTGCCAAGCTAGCACACCTGAATAACCGTTCAAGACGTGGAATAATGAGAATGTACCAAAGAACCTTGTGAGGCACTTTTTTTGTTATTTGATCTTACCGATATCTACTAACATGACAATCAGGGCATTCTGTTGCAAATTCATGTTGTTTATGATATAGAATGTGATCATTAAGACATGCATGTATTGTCTGATACTTCATTCCAATATGATCCATAATGTTAGATAATTCTCGGTACGAACAAGGCAAAATGTTTGATGGTGGTAATAAAAACTCACTAATCAACCTACAACAACAAATATGCATTGTTAATATAATGAATAGTAATTGTATGCTAACATTGAAGATGAAAAAAATGACATACCTTAGCATACGTGACATTGCTACATTGGAGATACTATTCATAACCTTTAAGTTCACCAACAAAACTACAGTTGACAGTAGAGTTTTTTGGGAGCATTCGTATAAGGGCTCGTGTGCCTTCTCAAGTAAAGCTATATCAAGACCATCTTCATCATTATTATCAGATTCACTAGTACCATCATTGTGAGCCTCTTCATCACCTGCCCCAATACCATCTTCTTCAATCATGTCCTCTAGCACATTATCATCTTCTTCCATGGGAGTGTTATCCTTAGCTTGGATATTCACACCTCCATGTTCCTCCAGTAGAAAATCCACATTCAGCAATGGACGAAAATTGTGGCCCCCTTCAACATGACCATATTGCCTACAATGACTCTGGGCTATTGTGATTAGAATTCTTTGATTCTTTAAGCCCTTACACTTTTTGCAAGGAAAATAACATTTATCAAGTTTTCTTTGAAACTGAGCCCACAATGCAGCCATTGTCTCATTATTTTGTTCTGGGTTCATATTGTCAGGTGTAGTCTTTCTTCAGGGGAAAATATACCTGCAAATAAATTGGACATGTTGCAGTTAATGTTTATATCTGCACATATGGAAATTGTTGATTAATGTTTTCAAATGTAACTAAAATGATCCTATAATTTCTAGAAGGCCTAGATGTTTGCAAAATGTGGATTTATAAACAATGTATCTTAGTTATTTTCAAAATGCCTCGAAGAGATGTCACAAGTTGAAAGTTACTTAGGTGCTAACAACAGTATGCCATGACTAATCCTGATAGCAATGACTAATCTGATTAATGCATCAACTAATGAAGATGACTAAAAGATTGAAACATATTAATGCAATCTTCAATCAAGAACATGTGAGCTCAAAAGATGGGCAAATCTCAAAAACTCATGAGCCTAAGATCAAAGTGCCATCATTTGATAAATTTTTGCATTGAAATATGATCTAGAAGGGGCCTTTCCACATAGTATGTTAGCACTATTTGGAAATCATCGATCATGTGGTTATTTTCAATCTTCTTATGCAAAAGGATTTGCTGGAAAATGGTCAGAGGTCATTTAATGAACTAGAAATTGAAACCTTCCTGAAATCCAGTCAAAAGATTGATGTTAGATATTTTCTAGGGCAATTGAGGGATACAAATCCCTATAATCATTTCAATCCACATATATGATGTGGCTTTGAAGTTTTGAATGGTTCAAAAAGATACATATTTAATAAATAAGCTTCTCAAATATAGAGTAAAGAATTTTTCGGTCTAGCATATCAAAATTCTCCCTTGATCCCCTAAAATCAACAGCATTCTCATCTTCCAGGGAGCATATATGTTGGCAATCATATCAAGCCCTAAAACATAGAAGACAATATCATAACATTGCTAAGATACATGTCAGTAAGGATAGATGGGAGAAGGGTGTGTAGAGATAGTTGAACCTTTTATTAGACTGAGATACAACACCCATCCAAAAAAATGCCACACTCTTAGAGTGGTGTAGGATATTTGTGGAGTTTTCTGTGTGTATAAGATTCCCAAGCTTCACCATTCATGGATTTTGTTATCTTTTCATTGCTAAAACTCAATTGTTTCTAAGATTTTAATGCATTCACCTTCAAGTACACAATCGAAGTTCTTCAAAGTTGTATCATAAGTTTAGTTCCTTCCAAGGGATTCCTTCTAAATTCTTATGCACAGAGATGTGTATGTGTATAAAAAGATAAAGATATTGTTAAGAAGTGGGGGGTATTGAGAAAGATAGCATTGATGAAAGATCAAGTAATACTACCCTTAGGCGAAATGGGGAAATACTAAAAAGAGAATCTTCCAAGGCTCCATCTACACCTACATAATATAATGGGTAGAAAGATACCATAAAAATTGAGTTACATATGCACAACTTAACTACCAATCAAGGCATCTTTGATCAATGTCCTTATTTTTGTATTCATTCTAAGTTACTCTTTGGTCCAAACTGGTTATAGGTGAGTAAATTGCTCCATTTGTAGGGTTATCAAAAAGAGTTATAAAAGTGAATTAAAGATGCATTTAGTGTCTCTGTCAGAAGGTTTTGTGATGATTATGCAATAAAGATAACAGTGAAGCCTCACAGCTGGTTAGCTGAGTTCCCATGAAGACACTAAGAACTCACACCCATGTGACTTAAATAATCAACTCCATATTCATGCATTGTGATCCTCGTGACTGACTTAACTACCATTTGCTATCCAATTTTTCTTATAAAATAAAATTAGGGGCAATAAATATTCATCATTAGTACAACTATACATCTAAACTTTTAGGGTTGGAACAAGGGACTGAGTAGTAGAAACGTATGTAACAGGACATAAGTCAAGATTGTTACTAATACTGAGTTGGCTGCATTTTGAACTCTTACAAATTTTAAAAGGAATTCTCCCTCTTATAGTGACAACAATTTGAGTTACAGACATGCGATAATATCAAGCACACACTACAATATTGTATTTATCTTTTACAAAACTATTCTATTAACTATTACTTACGCATTGAACTACTACTTTATAGGGTATGGAATTTCAAATCCATTTCCTATATTGATTTCCATTTCTATAAATTAACACAATCAAAACAAAAATGTCCAGCTAATAATCTATGCATCGCAATGTCATAAAATATTTTGAATCTTTGAAAAGGCCTGGGTCAACATACCTATTTTAGCAAATAACCCTTCAATGTCTTTAATAGATCTCTCCAAATCAGAGAGAGTTGTGCAGGCCTACTCGGTCAGAGTGTTTCTGCTCAGCATACAACATCCCAAATGTAAGTCTCATCTAAGAATATCTTGTAAACTACATCTACTAAATAACACTACATGCATACAAACCTGCTTTCTTATGGTTTGATATTATGTATTCTCTTTCTTTAATTGCAAATTTTTCCTGTATGTAATCTTCCTTTAAAGCTAATATTGTTTTCCTGGATTGCTTGAGAATTTTCTGTACACTTTCAAATACAGTTCAAAAATGGAGGCCTAATGTACTAATGGCATCACAGTTCTTGCCAAGGTAAATTGCATTGGAAGATTGATATAGTAGAAATAATAGATTAGATTAGGAATTATAATTATATTAACCATGAGATAAACCTAATATAGCCATTAGGATATGTGAGACTAGAAGGAACAATATGATTAATCATGATAGCCTTTTAAACAACACTAACTCAAATAACTTGTGGTGCAATATTATTTTGCACCTTGAAAACGCACACATATATCAATGTCTAATAGTGTATCAGTTATTCATAATTTGAAATTTTTGTTCAGAAATTGATATTTAATACAAAAGTTTCAAGTACAATATTTCTTTAGCATTGTGGCTGTCAAGTTTTCAAGGAAAAGGTGATTGGTAGATCATATTCCTTAACTAATGGTTGAAAAGGGGATCCAACATCAAGGAGCTTTCCTTTAATAATATTTTTAACATCTAAGATCTATAGCTTAGCTACATTTAGCTCTAGTAAAACACTGTAGACTAATGTAGAAAATATATGAAAAAATGAACAATGTTTGATGTGTGCAAAGTATGTTAGAAGAAAATCAGAATAAGATGGGCAGTAGAGGTGGACAATTACTAGGCCCAAATAAGTGATCACTTTGTTTGCCTTATTCAATTCATCCCCTATAATCAATAATGGAAAATATTCTTTTGACTAATTTAAAAAAAAATGTGAAGAGATATCCCAGAAATACAAAGAACTTAAAATCGACAACCACAGAAATTATGAAAAATCCAATGCATGAAAGACATTTTTTTCTCTCCTCTCATGGCATTTACACAATGCAAATATTTATTATCCTTTTTTGATGGAGCCATGAGAATACAGGATATGAAAACAACTACAAGAGACGTGAAGAGATCACTAAACTTCCTATTTTCTAAGCATTGGCCACATCTTCAAGGCATGCAAATTTTGAAAACATATCAAGGCATGCAAACTATTAAAATATATCATATGGTGCTCAAAAGTCTATTATTTAATTGATGCACAATTTACTAACATAAACTAAGTTTTTATGTACATTCTTGCATCGATATTTGTGATACCTTTGTCTACCATCTACAATGCCAATTGTAACATATTATGGCCTCTACAAAATGTAATATGCTTATAGACATATGGACAAACCTCAGAATGGGTTCATTTACTGGACTAAAAAGATAAAGTCTAAAGAGAAGATGGAAATTTGGAAGAAGAAAGAAGACTTCCCTGAACAGATCTTGAGACCATTGGTAGTATAAGAGTGGCTATGTACTATGAAACAATAAAATTCTTGAGGAGAAAATAACTAATGTAATAGTTCTATTTGAAATCAATGGCACTAGAATTGAGGATTTGCAAAGCCTGGGACATAGTAGATGAAGCAATTTTCTATCCCACTATGCTTGCTAGTTTGGATTGTTATTGATGGAAAAACTACTATGCATGTTAGTTTGGATTGAGATTTATTGAAAAACTACAACTATTGTGTTAAGGATATAGAATTCTGCAAAACAAGAAATAGAATTACCAAAAAGCCATTAAAATTGTTCTGCCTATAAATAGTATGAGCCACATTAAAGTACAAGATTGCAATAGTAATATATGCTAGAATCTCCAAAAGCAAAGTTCATGCCATTGATTATTTTTTAACAGAGGCCTGAGGACTGAGATAGGCAAGTGGGAAAAATGTAAATCCCAATGTTTCAACTGCAAATTAAAAATAACACAATTTTTTTAATTTAAAAAATTGAAAATCTTAAATTTAATTTAATAAACTGATTTCTTTTGCATAAACTATCAAACTTACAGAATCACAACAGCCAATATGAATCTACTCAAAATGATTTTCATCAATGCAATAATTCCATTCTATATTAAGTAGAAACAAATGAAATCCCTCCAAGAAAATTAAATTATAATTTACTATATTATCTATAGCATTAATTCTAAGCATTGTCATTACTGTAATTTTGTGTCATTACTGTAATTTTGTTTAACTGAAGAGTTACCCTAGAGAAATCTAGTTCAAGAATAAAGATCTATTAGTAATTAATATTATTTATATAGTAAAATTTTATCTATAAAAGAAAACACTAATGAAAGGAAAGAGAAAACACCAATTTTGCATTGACATGGATACAGTCCTACGGGTACAATGTTAGATACTGACACAACCATTTTAAAGACCTCTAATATGGATATAGAGGTGTGTAGATGGAAGGTATGGACATAGACCAAAGTAACTGATAGAATTTTTTTTCCCAATAACTGTGCTTGTTCCTGCCCTCACAGATTTTCATCCAAATGTGGACATATCAACAATGAATTTTAACAGTCTCTCAGAAAGCATCAAAATTTTTTGGTCTCTTAGAATAAGGTTGTGCTGAATATGAGTTTCTTGCAAAATTTTAAAGACTTATGATTCACAATCCCCCTTCCAAGCGAAACTTTCTGAAAGCTAAGCTGCTCTTTACTGCTACAAGGTAGACTTGAAAATGAAGAATAATATGAAGACATTTGGGAAAATCCTTGCACAAAATTCATCTAGTTTTATCCAGTTCCTTGTCTCACAATAGTCAAAAACTCTTAGCTCCAAACGCTCAGTCTTCAGTAGTTAAGACCTAAATTTCTTAAATTTCTTATACACCTCATACTACTATGGATAGTTGTTTCTATTATACACTCCCACATTCTCTTCACTAGCAAAACACCTATCTTTAAATATTCTAAATCAGAGAATGTAGAGATCAGCTCAATATAGCCTTGTCCAGCCTGTAGTCTGCCATCTACTTTACTTTTAAAATTTTTTCCCATTCTACACCATAGGTCCTACTAAATACTAACAAGTATTTTAAGAAGGAATAACTTAAACATCACATACTAAGCTTAATTCGTACACCAAAAGTGTTAAATAGTCAAAGTTACTTTTTTTTGACAAACTTAATTCTTCCCTTAGTGTCTGATGTTTAAGGGTAGCCCCTCGAGAAACATACCTTCTCTTGCATTGGTATTTTGAAAATACATCTTCCAACCCTTTGCAACACTAATCAAAGAGGGAAAAAATAATTTTTTCTATGGTTGAGGTAAGAAATATGCAAGTTTTCCATAATGAACACAACAAACAAAATTTATCCATGAAAAAAGAACAATTCTATTGGCTAAAAGGAAAGATATTAATAACTGTTTAACCATATAGCCTTGGCAATAGTTCTCAGGAACTAATAAACAGTAATTACTTGAATTTCTTACTTCTTTGACCAGTGTCTCTTCTGACAATGTCATGACCCCTCTACCTCTATATAAACTTTACACTTTGACCTTTGATGATTTGGTAAGAAATTAAATCATATCCACCATTCAAAAAATATAGAACTTTCTTGCAATACTGAACCGTATATCTTCCACACTATTGAAAATGTTGTCAACACGATAAAACTAGCCACCTTGCAGCTCCTAGTTTTCAATACTAGAAGGTGACATGCAAACAAGGTAAAACAATACAATACTAGTGCTTGAATACTATGAAGCGCAATAAGACTGTTGAGTATTTGGGTCATCCCAACTATCATATCCTCCATGTTAGATAGTGTAAATTAATCATCTGATACTGACAAAATGGTTAGTAAATAGTCGCTCAACACCCAATTTAGTCAACTACACAGCCATTCACTTTACCATCCACCATGAATGCTGCATCAAACTTTGACCAACAGTTAACTTCACATTTATTATGTATTTCTATATATTGGATGAATTAGTAATACAATCTCAGAGCTCTTTTACAGAGTTTCTCCTTTGTGCCTTGTTTTCCAGCATGGTATCAGAGCCGATGGTTTTGGTGATATTGGTGGATGTCACTTTGTCTAAAATTGCTTACAGTTGTGGATACTCTATTAAGGATGGTGCTGAAAGGAGGCAGCCATCAAGCAATCTAAAAGTTGCTCAGTCAAAGGAAACCATTGTTTCAAGTCAGTGCTGAAGCTATTGATTATATATCTTGTTGTATGTGTAGATCACCACTTTCTAAAATAAGGAGAAATAAGAAATCAGAAATAGTTGCCAAAGTTTAAATTTGTTGACATGTTGAATGGTGTTGCCACTAGTTGAGCATTATAAGCTATTATCAATCATTGGCTTGTTGATCACTTTAATTTCATAAACATTTGGGCCTGTGTTCCAATCAAAAGGCTCTAGAAGAATACTTCCCATTTTATTTTTATTGAAGTGTGAATCCAAGATCAGTGTGTTGTCGATGTATTTCTTTGAGAAAGTCCTCAACCTAAACAACTTCATGTTTTCTGTTCTAATTTGGCAATGCCTCCATAAGAATGCATCAAACTCATCTTGACAATCTGCTTATAAATCCTCAAGGCAAGGGAGGTGACCACCATAGCTAGTGGTAAATGTCTTGTTTAACTTACCTCTTGGTGTCAAAATTGGGCCTCAACAAGTAGAACTTTCTCAGTTTAAGGATTTCCAATTTGGCACTTGCATCTTTAGCAATTGCCAAAGTGCACTTGTATCCTCTATATGATAATGAGAACCCCACAACTTTTACCTTTTCTATGGAAAATACATTATGTACATCCAGGATTTACTTGTAGAACTTGAGCATGATGATTTGATCACTATAATGTTGAGGTAGTAGATAGGGATGTCATTAGAACCCATACACATGGATATAGGTGTGTCACGAACTCTTTATGAACCACATCCCCCATGGCTTGATAAAGGTTTTCTCCTTCTTGGACAATTAAAATATGGGGTCCCCTTGTAGGCATATTATTGTGTTGTATAGGAATGTACCATTAGCCTTGCAAAATATTGCAAAACATATTTCAAAATGGAGCCCCCATGTGGTCTTTAGTCTCCAACACTTCATATTGTCAACATAAATCTATCATCCAAACTACTTAAGATGTCATATAAAAATTGTGAGTCTGCTACAACTCTTTTAGTTGTCAACCAATATTTTCAAAGATCATTTGTGCCTAGTCAAAAAAGGTAGTAGATTCAATAATGTTGAGATTAGATAATACATCCTTGGGGAATATTCTTTCACATTTAATTCCATAAATATGCGACATAAAATAATAATGATCCCTTGGATGGGTAATATGACTTTTTTCCTAGAGATAGTGGGTGAGGAGGATTATCCACTATGTTCACTTATCGCTTGCATTCATGCTCCATGGATTGATACTCCCTAAGGGTAAAGACCTTATTGTTCAAAGTCATGTACTTTCTTCTAGGAGTCCAGAAGACTATGGTTGTGTTGATAGAATCAAAGGCAGCAATGATAGTATTGTTTGGTAGGGACCAAAATCATGTAGCTGGTGAGTAATTATTGTCCAAGGTGTTGCTGATTTTTGGACAGTGAATGGATGTAGGAAAGAAGCATTTCTAAACTATCCTAGACTAAGAAGGTTGGTATAGTATTCCTATTGAGAAACATTTCCTTTGTGTACATCTTCCTTTATTTCCTCTTAAGTTGCATTCTTTGATGTCTATGTCCATTAGAAATCAAACCAAGTTCTCTATCTTCAACACTTGGAGCACATCATCCTTCATATATTTCATTGTTAGCACTACCTTTTCAAATTCTTTGATCAAATTTTCTCTTCTTTCCAATGGGTTTGATGATACTTGTGTCGAGTTTCCGCTGGTGTGGATGATGAGGAAGCTATGCTCTCAACTCTATCTTTTCCTACAAGATAATATTTTATTAGTATACAAAGCCAACACAATCTCAGTAAAACCCAAATTGAATTATTACTTGTGTCCAAGCCTCAGGGTTTCTAATTACTCATTCACAAGTTACTTAACGAGATTAAGGAAACTTGAAGCTTTGATAGTGAAATCCATAATATGTTCTCAGGTAATTGATGTTGGAGTAGGATTAAAGAGGAAAATATTCCCCAAAAAGATAATCACTTGATGAACATTATAACAAGGGCTTGGGTATGAAAAAATCATTTCTTTAACACCAACTGTGAGAAAAAGAGTAAGTGGTAGAATGAGATACTAGAACCTAACAATCTAATGTCTAGTTTTGAATAAAGGGTGTCAAACCAAAACTAACAAAGGTACTTTTGATGTGCGACCTGTTATTGGGCCAATGTTAAAGAGGGTTTCAAGGGAAACCCTCTTTTCAACTACAATTTTGGACAATGCACTTAGGGGGGGGGGAGTACTTCAAACACCAAGGCAAGGATCATGAAAGGCTAAATTAGGGCATCAAAAGATAAGCTCTAAGGGAACTTCCTTCTACACATTTCTGACACAAAAATCGCTAACCTTTAAAAAACCCTTTCAAAGATATGCTCCAAAGGTGTCTTAGATCCAAGAGGAAGAAGCCCAAAAACAAGACCAAATTTAGGCAAGGTAGAACACTCAACAACCTATGGCTAGGATACACGCCAAAGGCAAATTGCCTGTGAGTGAGGAAATGGGAGGACATTTTTACCTTGTAAAAAAGGTGTTCTGTTCAATGCAGTTATACAAGCATTAGACATATGTGGAGCAATCTTCAGGGGGTTTGTGTATTGAAAGAAAAATGTGAAGCGTCTCCTTAAACTGGCCCTCTATAAATGGGTAGTATGGTGCGAGATTGATAAGAGTAGGGGACACAAATGGAATTTTGTGACAGTAAAATGTGCAATGTAATTCAGTCTAATAACATTACACCAATGGCATTACCGATGGAAGGCTTTAGGTTTTCAATAAACCTCATGAAAGAAGAGCATGCCATATTTAGTGTAAGCACCTAAGTGTGAGACAACTCAAACCACTGGAAGAAACAAAATAATCAACCAAACATATGAAAACATAAAAAATGTATGAGGTAAATTCCAGTTAAAGTGCAGAAAGTGCTAGATTTAGAGTCGGATTCGAGAGATGGAGTCCAGTGTTCCAGATGAGGAGCCAGCAGTGAGAAAGCAAGCAGCATTGGCATGGATTGACCCAAGGTTTTGTAGCTCCACCTACTTCGCGTGCTCAACTTCAATGAAATTGAAAACAATTTTGCATGTTAAAGTTAAGCCCGTGTTGGTCAAAATTTCGACCAACACGGGCTTAGATTTTTAAAAATTGAAATTTTTCCTTCTACAATCTAACCAATCAAAACCTTATTAATTGATGATCAAAATTTTTGGTCGAAAAATGACCTCAAATGTACTAGTGTTCATTGTAAGAAAAGAGAAGCTTGATCACACCTAGCATCAAGTTACAGAGTTGGAGGACCAACTTACACATTTGAAGAGTGACAATGCTAATCTAAAAGGTAGTCCTAGCTACAACTAAAGAGAAACTTGAACACACAGAAAGTCAACTTACTAAATCAGAACAAATGCTGGCAAACTTGCAAATGCAACTTGAATCTGCTAAGGAATCAAAGTAGTTATTAGAGAATGAACTAGCAGCCATGATTTCACATAAGTTAGATATTAAATCTCAATTCAAAGCAACAGAAACTAAGATGAAAGGGTTGTCTAAAAAAGTGGATGCTTTGGAGTTAGAGCTTCAGGAGGAGCGCATGCAATGCAAAGATGTCATTACCAAGTGCGAGGTTTTAGAGGAGCAGTTACAAAGGTTTTTGAAATGCTTCAATCCTGTTTCAAATATACTAGATTGATGTATATTTTAATTTCCTAAGATATGTTGAGTTCTATCTGATTTTTTTTATAACTTCTTCAGCATGCATGTATTCAGTTTCAGACCTAGGGTTTTTGAACTAATGTGAAGATGTTTAATTGGATACCAAGAAGGAACAATTTTTTGAGTATTCCTAAAGTTTTGTATCAAAGGAATGAATTAGAAAGAGACTGGTATTAACTAGCCTACTTGGAACCCCTCATATTTAATCTATGTTCTTTTCTTATTTGCTAAATATACAAATCAAAAGTATGCATATATTACTAATTTGTGCTTGCTTTCTATTTATTCTCCATGCTAACCAATGTAAAGTTCATGGTTGAAGTACACTAACATTTTCTATTTTATCATCACAATGAGATTTAAACTATAAGATTTAGCATGAAGATCTGCTTTGCATGAAGCCATGTTTTTCTATCTTGTTTATGTAGAAGCAGATTCCACGATAATAAATGTCCAAGAATGTATCATGAATAATTGACATGACTTGACTATAGGTATGTCTACCAGATCTTCACAATCCATGTTAAATGCTGATTTGTTTCTGGGATAAATTGTGTGACAGTTTTTAGCATCAATGTTTTGGATCATACTACATGATCCATCATTAGGATACAAGAGAGTAACATTGATAGATCATGTAGGATGATCCAAAACATTGATGCTAAAAACTGTCACAAAATTGATCCAAGAAACAAATTAACATTTGAGTATAGTTGCCTTGAAATGAGGCAGAACTATCCAAAAGGGACTATATACACTGAGAAAGATATGGTAGTTTTGTGATATGGATATCTAATACAAACAACTTTCTCTCCTTTTAATATCAACTAGATAAAATGGTCTAAAAGGTTTTATCAATGCTTTCATGAATGTTTTCAATATGAATTTTTAGAAAGCAAGTAAGAATATCATCTTTGTCAAATATGGCATATGTTTAATTCTTATGTTTGTCTTTATTTGGATAATATTCCTACTTCTATGTTTTATGCCCATTGATATACTTATAAACATTGCCAAAATTATTATTTTCCATGACATACAAGGGTCTAAAACAATCAGAATTGGACAAAATAGACCAAAAATGTTAAATTGAACAAATACTCAAAATTATAGTACTACAACATTACAAATAAGTGATTTTCAAAAACATTGTAAGCATTTACAATGGACTTAAAAATACTACACATTTAAAATTATGGACAATTGTTATGTAAATTACATACTTGCCTAAACCATCAGCTTTCTTGCAGAAATGAAACTTTGCTCGATATGTTTATGAAATTGATAAAAAAAGGGTCTTCTTCTTAGGTGACTCTTGCTGCACATGCTACAGGTAAATTATAGTTAGAAATGTTTTACATAGTAGCTCTATTGCTATTCCACAAGATTTTCTAATTTGGGAGATGAAAGAATTTATAAAATTCTTTTAGGTCTGCTAGCAATAACAATTGGTGCTGGTGAAGTAGCCCATAAAGTGATGGAAGACTCTATTCCAATTTTTTCTTGTGCATGTAAAATTGCATCAGATGCAAAAAATTACTCAATGGTGTGAAATTCTAGTTTGCGGCCACAAGTTAGATATTTGGTTTTTTTTTTGGAAATATTTTGAAAGTCTAGAACTCTAAAGCAAAGAGCAATTTTGACATGCACAACTAACCTACAATATTTCCTAGCTACTCATTGTATTTCCCTTAGTCTACATCACAAAATATTTAGATTTTGATTGTTGTTTATGCATAGAAGAGTGCACAAATGTGGAAAATAATGCAAACCTTGAATGTGAATGTTAAGATTCTCTATCTTTTCCTTGGCATTGGAGTATAGAAGTGTGAATGGAAATATTCCCATAGTCTAGAATCATAAGGTTACACAAAAATCAATATTTATTATTGGACTTCCACTCGAGGGTGAACAAATTATAGATTAGATGATGAAAGACTATGTCAATTAGTGCAAAATTTTGGCTAATTTTTTATGTTATCCCTAATAGAGCCCAACAAAAAGAGAAGGCACATGAAAGGCCTCTAAGAATTCCAAACAAATTTGAGTTTTAGTAGCATAGAATATTTGTCAATTGATGTAGCATACAAAGTTATAGTCAGTTTTCTTTATAAAATATGGCTTAAGATAATAATGGAGGCCTGAACTCCCAAATAGTTAAGCCTTTTTTGGTACATCTAGAGTGGCCAAACACTTGGCAAGTCAAGGTAAGGCATTGTTATGGAAATGATTAAGGATGGGCTGAACTTGTGTAATCACTTAGTGCATCATTTAACTTTCCAAATAAATTGGGTATAAAATGCCCCACTTTTGTCATGATTTAAGAAACTCAACCTATATATCATAACTAGTAGTCTAAAAATGTCATGATTGTGCACATAGAAATAATTGACCATCCTTTTATATCAAATATACTAAAAATTATAATCAATGAGAACATCTCAATACTTTCTTTAGTTGAAATAGAAACACAAGATTTTCCTCAAAGAAGTTTGAATTCCATTACTTGATATTTTTAACAACCTTAACAAATATGCCTTCATTTACCAGTTCTTGCATCTCCAATACAAATTCAATTTTATCAGCATAATTGTAATTCAATTTACCCTAAATAAAAGATAAAAAAGAATTGAGGGTAAGTATCTAAGAAAACATGATCTCCTTAAGGGAAAATTGATCTTTTTTTTCTCACATGTACATGATCAAGAGTCTTACTACTGATTCCAGAAAGAAGTTGATTATGATCTCTTTGTTTGGTAGAATCCACCATTAAATTCCCTTGTGATTCACTCTCATTATGTCTCCCTTTCCACCTAGGATGATTTTCTAGATGTACTCCTAATTTATCAGTATGACAAGTCTTGTTGGAGCTACAAGATTCACTACCATGAACATGTTCGATTAGAGATCTCAATTCAACATCTTAATCATGCTTATGTGAGAAATTTAATGGGAGTTCATACATCAACATGTCATTTGATATGGTTTTAATAACTACCTACTCTTATCCACTCCTAATGTTAATAGTAGAAAATTCCTTTAAGCATGTATTATCTGGATTTGTATCATCTGTAATTAGGTTCAATGATCTACTTGTGAGAGAGATGTCTAAACCTGTCAACAAAAGTCATAGATTATGATAGTTTGAAGTAATATCTTGCTGAGGATAAATTATTTATTTCAAAAATTATTGGTGTCTCAAAACTAACAAAAGACACCCTTTGAAAATGCATCTTGCATTCTCCTAAATCCATAAGTGACCTTATATGAGGGAGACATTATACTAGAATGTACAAGGCCTCTATATACACAATATTCTTGAACCGGGTCATCAAGCATTCACATGTTCAGCTTCATTCGGCTAAGTTCATTCTATGAGAAGAAATACACATAAGAAAATAAATTCATTCAAAAAACCTGTGACAACTTATCATGACAAACAAAATGGAGATGATACCTTCTATTTGGAAAATAAGTAAATATCCCCAAGGAAATACCAAATTCAAACTCATGCTCAGGTTGCATGTGTCAACATTCCCCATCGACCTTAATCACAAGGCTAACTAACTTATCAAGAGTGTGTATCCCACAAATGAAACTGGTATAAATGTTACAACCTCTCACTGTAGTAGAATAAGAGATCAAATTAATTTTTTGCCGACAACTTTTTTCTTTTACTCATTTTTGACAATTGAAGGATATCCAAAACACCTACTTTTCTCCCCAATCCACAAAGTTCACCTTCCCTTCTCAATAAAATACATCCCCTTGCTTTTACTTATTTGATATTAATTACATCATATTATCCATAGTCTAGCCTTTCCAAGGATGCAATCTTCCAACAACTCGTTGTTTTGCAATCTTCTTGCCTTCATGTTCTGTATGGACTGATACTTCCTTGGCCAAACATTTTACACAGACTCTTCCTCCTTAGCACCTAGCAGATCAAAGCACCAAAGCTACAGAAGCCACTACCAACATGCTTTGTACACTATAAGAAGAATGTCTATGTATGCAACAAATTTTTTTTTAATGACCTCCCTCCCTTTTTTATTAGAATGTGTCTAATAATCAAGGTAACTAAGAGATTCATGTATGCTTCTTCATCCTTGTCTGATTGATCTTCTATTTGAATAAGTTATAATCCTTTAGAGTGTCAATGGATAGCATATGTGTTTTAACCTCTTGTGTTCTATAACTTTGAAACAGTTGATGTTAAAAATAGCATTTTTCGACAAAGTTGTACCTAAATAATCTACATTGCAATAGACTTTATTGCCCAAGTAAACAAGGCACTAGTCTTCAAATTCATTGATAGATTTTCATTTGTTTTGTATATCCAAAATCATTACTGACATTCCAACTTGACTTAGGAATTGAATGAGAGGCAAGAAAGTCAAGAAAAACTTAGAAAGGCCTTAAAAGAGAAATCAGATGAATGTCACTAATTTAACACTCACATCAGACAGATTCAACTTGATTTAAATGAAACAAAGCACAATTAGAAAGAACTTGAGAATGTGAATGGAGTCTTAAGGGATGATAGATCCAAAGCAAATAAATTCAAGCATGAATTCAAATTGAGCAGCTAAAAAGGCAAAAACTAGTTGGAGATAAGCAAGGATTTTGTTACGAACAAGGAGAATGTTTTAAGACAACAAATTTTAGAGCATATCAGATTGAGAAACCTAATGAGATGCCTACAAATTAGACCAACAAATATAAATTCAATGGCAAATGTTTTAGATGCAACAAACTTGATCGTAGGGGAGGCTTAATTGTACTCATTTAAGATCATAAGTAGTTAATAAAACTATAATTTGCCAAAAAAGTTGAATTGCACATGGTGTAAATATGTACAATGAACTGGAAATTTAAAAAACAATTAGCATTCCTATATAGGAAGACAAAAAACTGAATGAATGGTTCAGTGCATGTTTTTTAGCTGATCTAAAATTATGATATCACTTGAAAACTAAAATGGTTGATTTCATCAAGTGAAAAGTATACCTGAACCAAATTTATCAAATAAAATCTAATCTGCTAATAGAAGTGGTTGCAGTATTCTAACAAAATAAATGAGCAGACATAATTTGTTTGCCAGTTTCAAAAAATTTCTTGGATAAGCCTGATATATTTAATCATTAAATATTAGGTTTGAAAAAGATTGTTCTGATCTTTCATTCTGGTGGAATGTCTACCCCACACATATCTTATTTTTGCAGACTGGTGCCTACCTCAAATCTATCCTAGAATTACTTTTTAAATGAGGTTCCCAATGAAATCTTGGACAAATCTAAAAAAGTTGGACTCACTAAACTGTCTGAGGTAAAATTCTAGGTAAGAAGACACATTAACAAATAATTGATTTTGGATTCTTTTCTATGAAATTGAGTTAAGCACTAGGCTCCACACTGTAATTCATTCCAAATGGATTTTATTCTAGGAATCCACAAAACCACCTAAGTCCCATCATGATTGATGGCTAGTGCACACTAACCTAGCACTTGTGCACAAAGCATCCTCTTTTTCTCAATGCGTGGGATCAAAATTGTGCATTGTCTAGCTATTATATTTGTAAATTCATCGAATGGAAGGGATGAATCAGGGGTCACATTGAAGGATAAAGATAAATTCATCACTGATATTCCTTTCTTTTCCCACTTTTATTCTCTCCATCCACCAACGCTACCGATTTGGCTTGATACTCGACACCATTCACATGTTATTCAACACCATTCCCCTGCCATTGGGCCTTTTACTTTTATGGAAGATTTCATAAGTTTATTTTGTTTCCTAATATGCATCATAATTTAATTTCATACCTCATTTTTCTTTTCAATATGGAATCACGAATTTGTGCTGATACTTCTTTGATTAGAATTTAAAACTGAAAGGTACTTATTTCACTAAATTTGTTTATGATAAAATCTTAGCTTCATTTTTTATATCATATATGAAAATCGAAACTTGTTGTTTGTCATAATCAATCATCCACATTTCAATATCACATTCATTCGACTCCAAAATTGATTTGATGGTATATAAAAATTGTGAGAGAGCATTAATTTGGACTTGTGTCATGATCAATTCTAGACAAGATTCAAGTGACAGTAAAACAAACCATCAAATAGTTACCAACTAAGTTCATGCAAAAGTGACAGAAACCAATATTTATGTGACTTCCAAGAACATTTAGTTTTATGGTTGCTGGAATTACAACCTTGTTACATAAAGATGATTGATTCAAAAGTGGCTTGAACATCAATTGTGAATCAAACCTTAGATTCAAGGTAGACTATTCTATCACTTTCGAAGGCTGTCTCGCCGTCGGTTGAGCATTAGCTGTGCACTTTTTGCAAGTAGCCCTAAAAAGCCTTTCACGCGACCCATTGGCCTAATGAACAAAACCTATGATTATGTTTCATGTGGAGCTCACTTGGGTTTGAAACCTTGTGTGCTCCATCTATCAATTACTTGTGTAATGTCAAAAGATTTGAATACAATAGAATCAAACTAAAAAAAACAAGTTCTTGTGCAAGCTAAAACAAAACCTCCAAATAGAGCTCAACAAAAGAGTGTGAAAACAACATTACCATCAAAAACCTAACTCAAATGTTACCAAAGCCTCCATTGTTTAATGATATTCTCCTTAACTAATTGATATGTAGATGCTCATTTTCTTAAGGATGACTTGATTTGACAGCATATACTTTGCTCAAACTTGATGGATTCTTGGAATGAATGAGGGAGTGGCTCAATTTATAGAATTTTGGAATGGAGAATGGATAGTAAAGATCTAATGATGAGATCATTGTGAAGGATGGTTGACAGGATCCCCATAGGATGAAGGTGAAGATGAAAGGTGGAGATTGAAGGTTTTAAATTGTGAATAGCTCGGATGAGCTTACTAATCATAGTAAGTGGTTGAAACCATGAGGGAAATAAGGGATGTGTGCATCTAGATTGGCTATATTCTTGGGCTTGTTGAAGAGAATAATGGAACTATAATAACAAGTGCCTTTAGATATTTTAATTCTTGGAACATTTTAAGGGGCTTTAGGCATATTTAAATACTAATATTATTAACTATTTTAGCCATGTGTGAGGTGAAAAAAGATATTTTTATTTATTTATTGTGACATAGTGGAAAGAGGGATTACTTAAATAATAGGAACAAAGCAACACTTTGACTATTTTAAGAGGAATGAGGGGATATATGGCACTAAATTGGATAAGTGATTTTCCCATCAATGTGAAAGTGGATGTGTATAGCTATGGCCAAATGTTGTTGGAGCTCCTCGGCGGAAGGAAAAACTTCGATCCAACGAAAATCCCAAGTAATCAATATTATCTAGACTAGTTGTTCAATGAGATGGTGGCTGGAAATTTTGTGGGCATGTCAGATCCAAGGCTAGGTAGTGAGGTCGATCTGGAACAAGTAGAAGTGTTGGTGAGGGTGGCATTTGTGTGCATTCAAGGGAACAGTTTGTTGAGACCTCACATGGGATAAGTGGTGGCAATGATGCAACAAAAATACACAATACTGACTCCCAAATCCCAAAAGATCAATACTAGGTTCTATTCCAAAAACTCTATTGACTGTAGTGGAATATAGCCACGTGCTCAGAGTAAGTTCTTTTCCATGTTCACTTCTAGTCACTGAAAACAAACAAACAATATATCACAAAACAACTTACTAGATTCTCTCTAGCAACCCTCAAAGTCTAGTTTGATTTGCTTTGAAGACTAGCCCTAAATGAAATTGGGCTCTGCAAAGAACATGCGAAAATGCAGAGAAAACCTGAAATGAAACTAGGCTCTCCAAAAACCATGAAAAAATGCTCAAAAATGTGAAATAAAATTGGGCGCAGGAAAGACGTAAAAGAACAAATGTTTTTTTAACTTTGCAGATGTATAAGCCCTATGTTGGTCAAAATTTCGACCAACACGAGTCTTATATGTAAAAAAAAGAAATTTTTGCCTTTACATTTCAACCACCCTAAATTTATTTAGTTGATGGTCAAAATTTTTGGTCAAAAAATGATGTTAAATGTAGTATTGTTTATTTGCATTCTCTAGAAGCTTCCCCTTTCCAATACAATAATTAGTTGTATTTCTAGAAAATGCACTCTCTAGAAGCTTCTCCCTTGCAATACAATAATTAATTGTGCTTCTAGAAAATTAAATTAATTAAATATAAAGTCACCTTTTAGTTTTAATTTATTTAATGACTTTATAATAAATTAATTTAATCAATTTCTCTTTATTTTTCTGCTTAGCTTTTGGGGAATGTAAAGGCTAAGAACTCCACTAAAATGCTAAAAAGATGGGGACATTACAATCCACCCTCACTAAAATTGCTTGTCCTCAAGCAACTTCAAGTCCAAATGCTGCAAAATCTCCTCATTCTCCCATGTCACATCCTCTATTGGTAGGTCCTTCCATTTCACCAAATACTCCCTTATAGTAGGTTGCCTCAAGTTTCTTTCCCTGAAATCAATGATAGCCTCTAGCACCAATACCAATTTTCCCTCATCATCCAAAGGTGGAAGCATTGTAGAAGGAACAATATGATGTCATAGCAACTTCTTGAGGTGTGACACATGAAAAACATTGTGCTCCTTGCTCTCTACTGGAAAATCTAACTCATAAGCCACCTCTTCCACTTCCCTAATAATCCTGAATGGACCATAGTATCATGGCTTAAGTTTCTCGGCACCACTCTTCTTGAGAGTGGATTGATAGTAAGGCTACAACATAAGATACACCATATCTCCAACCTCAAAATTCTGCTCCATCCTCTTCTAGTCTGCATACTGCTTCTACTGATTCTACACCTTGGTTATATTATCCTTGAGGGTCTTAACAATGTCTTGACACTCCTATAACAAATCACATGCATTGGGTACTCTATTGTCACTCAAAAGTAGATCCATGAAATTGGGTGCCTCATACCTATACAGGGCCATAAAGGGTGACATCTAAATAGACATGTGATAAGTGGTATTGTAGCAATACTCATAGAGATAAATCCACTTTACCCATGCCTTTTGTTTCCTTGCTATATAATTTATGAGATATCCCTCCACCCACTTATTCATTATCTCCATCTAACAATCTATCTAAGGGTGGTATCTAGTACTCAGAGTGAGCTCTATCACACACAACCTAAATAGATCCTACCAAAGATGACTCATAAACCTACTGTCTTTGTCACTCACAATTCTTCAAGGTAAGCCATGTAATATGAATATCTCCTTGAAGAACAACTTTGCCACTTGTGTAGCAGTGTATGTAGTAGTGATCGAAAAGAAGTTTGCAAACTTTGTAAGGTGATCCACAACCACATATATGTAGTCCCTACCTTGGGCTCTAGGCAGTCTTGTGATAAAGTCCATAGATAAACAATCCCACTTCTTATCAGGAATTGGAAGTTGCTGAGGTAAACTGGCTGGATAGGAGTGTTCCTGCTTATTCTATTGGCAGGTGGGACACTCCCTAACATATGGAAGTACCTCTACTTTGAACCCTTTCCATGTGAAGTGCTCTCTAATCTATTGGTATGTCTCTTAGAAACTAGGATGTCCTGCCATAGGTGAATCATGAAAAGATTTTAGAACAATCCTCCTCACTATTGAGTCTAGAACCAAAAATATTTGTCCTTTGTAAATGATGAGCTCATTCACAAGAGTGTATCTACTATCTTGAATAGTTCCATCTATGAATCTAGTTGTCCACACATCCTTTCAATACTCTACAAGGATCAAGTGTCTCCAATCCTCTGATATATCTATCAATAAGCTTAAATGGGACCTATGTAATAAAGCATTAGCAACTACATTCTATGTCCCCTGAAAATATGTAATATCAAAGTCATACCACTTATGATGCCTATCATTGAGATCTCACTACCCCAAAAAGTATCTTAGGCTATTATGATTGGTTTTGATACAAAATTTGCTACCTACCAAGTATTGTCTAAATTTAGCCAAAGCATGCATAATGGCTAACATATCCTTATCATATATGTTGAAGCTCCACTTTGGCCCTCTTAATTTCCTACTCTCATAAGCAATAGGGTGCTTCTCCTACATAAGCACCACTCCAATGCCCTCTCTAGAAGCATCACATTGTAGCTCAAAAGATTTGCTAAAATCTAGTAATGTTGACACTAGAGAGGAAGTCATCAACTCCTTAAATTTCTCAAAACACTCCTGTGCCTTAGGAGTCCACAAGAAAGCTCCCTTTCTCATCAAATATGTCAAGGGTGTTGCATGCCTAGAATATCCATCCACAAACCTCCTGTAGAAACCACATAATCCTAGAAAGCCCCTCAATTATGTAAGGTTTACTAGTGAAGGCCACTCCAAAATGGTACGAATCTTTTTAGGATCCATGTGTACACCTTCTGCATGGATGATGTGACCCAAATACAACAACTCTATCATACCCAAATCACATTTTGACTCCCTTGCATATAAGGACTCTCTGCCCACTATATACAACATCATGTCAAGGTGAACCAAGTGCTCCTCCCAAGATCTACTCTACACCAAGATATCATTGAAGAAGACAAGTACAAAATTCTTGAACTGAGTATGGAAAACCCTATTCATTATTGCTTGAAAAGTAGTAGGTGTGTTAGTTAGCCCAAATTGCATAACTACAAACTCAAAATGGCCACAATGACATCTAAAAGTTGTCTTCTCAATGTCCTACTCTCTAACTCTGATCTAGTGATAATCTAATCTCAAATCTATCTTTGAGAAGAAGCAAGCTCCATGAGGCTCATCTATCAAGTCATCGATCCTAGGAATGGGGTGCTTATTTTTAATTGTCTTCCTATTAGGCACCCTATAGTCAATGCACATCCTCAATGTCCCATCCTTCTTTTTCACCAAAACTACTGAAGAAGCGAAAGGAAACTTACTTGGTCTAATGTGGCCCATTACAAGTAACTCCTTTATGGTTTTTTCAATTTCATCCTTCAACCTCTTTAGATGCCTATAAGGTGTAATCATAATGGGCTTAGCCCCCTCCTCTAAATCAATGATGTGCTCAATACCCCTGTCTGGTGGCCTACCTTGTGGAATGTCACTGAACTCCTTAGAGTGTTTAACTCTAAGCTCCTGAATATCAGGAGGATATTCAGTCTTCTATTGTCTGTCTGTGATGGAATTAACATGCACTCTGCTGCCCACTCTACCTAATCATGTTGAATCAATCTAGCCATCCCCCAAAAAGAGACCATTCTAAGATCACTATCCCTAATTGCCTTAAGAATTTGTGTCTTCCCATTCACTTTAAACCTCATCTCCATCTCATTGAGATTAAGAGTGAACTCACCAATATCATGCAACCAACTCATCACAAGGACTATATCTATATCTCCCATAGGCACAACATAGAAATCTACCTTAAAGGCATAATTATTAACTTCTAATGGGAGTCCAGTGATCTTACGATCACAATTGAGGACATAGCCATCATCTACCCTCACTCTAATTCCCCCAAACTCCTCTGTTTGTATGCCACACTTCTCCACCAACCTAGCATCAATGAAATTATGAGTGGCACTGGTATCAACCAAAGTTATAACTCATTGTCTAGCAAGTACTCCTCTCATTCAAAATGATTCTTCCTACTTAATACTATTGAGACGAGCTTTCCTAAGTTTCCCATCTCCTTCCCCATGTGTGGACTCCATTTTAAACAAGTTCTCAGCCTTGTCTTCCTTTTTTTTACCATTTATTTCCTCTACATCAGATTGTTGGTCTAAATTATCTAATTCTGATTCCTCATAGTATACCCACATAATTCTATTAGCTTTTCCCTTTGGTCTACAAGGACAGTTATGGTTTGCATCATAGGTTCCCTAATAGTAGAAACATAATTTTTCTTCCTCAAATCATTTAATGTTTCCCTATAAAAAGGTGTTGGAGTTTTATCTTTAGAATCAGTCCTCTCTAGTTTTTAAGAAAATGGTTTGTTATCCTTACTAGAAGATGCTCCTTTGGAATAAAATTTTCTTTTTGGGATTGCATGTTCCATACTTCTTGCCTTTTTCATAGCTTCCTATAAAGAAATGGGATCAAATGCCTTTATCCAACCTCTTAGTGGTTCAAATAGGCCCTCAATGAAAAGAACTATCAATCTACGCTCCGAAATGTTTTGGACCATGACTGCCAACTATTGAAATTCACCAATGAAATACTCCAAGTTGTCTATTTGTTTCAGCTATACTAATTCCTAGAAGTAAAAATATGGATCTTTCTTGTCAAATCTTTCAACCAACCTATCCACGAAGTCTTGGTACTCTAGCACCTGATTATGCTAAAGTGTTACCATTCCATAGTACCACCAATCATGTGTTACTCCCTCCAAATGCAAAGTGGTGTATTTAATAGCTTCAATCTCTATCATTGGCCTTAGTTCCAAGAATGTGCCAAGCTTGTGAATCCAATCTTGAGCTATCATCTTACCACTCCCATCAAATTTAGAGATAGTAAGTTTTCCTGTAGTGCTCTTTATCTCACTATTTTGACCCCTGGACCTCCTATCCTATCCGAGTGACCTATAATGTTCTCTCCTCTGATTTAAAAAGTGTTCAAAGTTCATCCTCTCTCAAACCTATGATGCCAATAATTTCCATTCATCATTTGTAGCCATAAGGATATCTGCAAATGTCTCATCCTCAACTTCCTCTGTTGGTTCATGTACTAGTTCCTCTCTAACAAAATTAGGATGTGTGGGCCTATCTGTTATTCTAGAAAGAGTTTTATGAGTTCTAGGTGATCTTGTTGCACTTCTATTATCCGCTTGTTCCTAATTTTGTCTGTCTTGTGAGTTCATGTGCTCAACCATGGTGGTAAGTGCCTACAAAGCCTGAGCCATTCGCTCTTATCCTGCAACCATTGCTCTAAAAAATTCCCTTATTTCTTGATCTTCATTCCTATTATCTCTTGGTGGGCTATGCTCTTTCTTGTCACCCATGGTGTTTGGCTTCCTGAAGAAATATTTTTTCCTATTAAACAAAGCTTGCCTAATAGTGAAAAATCTGTGAGAGCCAACCCCAGGTGGCTTGTGATTACTAAACCCTCAGGATGGCAAGATTTAGCTCTGATACTAATATAATAACTCCAATTGGTTATAACTTCATGAAACACCAAATCCTTCTCAAATTAAATTGTTTGACATTTTTTCAAACACTTTGCAAGAAAGCTCTGATACCAATGTAGTATCCCTTGCCCAAATTGACTGATTTTAGCTCAAGGAATATTGCCAAAAACTTGTATATTGCCTTTCAATGCTAAAGAATTTAGAATTTTCTCAAATGATATTACAATGCCTCTTACAATGAACTAATATGCAAGTGCAATTCTATTGGTACTTTCAATGCATATACATGGAAACTAGATATAGAATGCACACCTACAGCCAACTGACATTTTGACAAACAATTAAGATACAACTATTATGTTGATCATATATGCTATTAGATGGATATTTTTTCAAAAAAATGGTATCCAACATGTATCTCCTTTATTGAATTCATTCTCATGTACAATATTGCTATGAGTTTACCAAGACAAATGGGCTTACAATAATGACTATAGTAATGCCAAAATTTGATTTGTATTATCACAGAAAAATCATATGCCTAAAAATTACAATGCTAACTACTAATAGTTGCAAGAGGAACCTAATAATAGTGATGCCCAAGAATGGAAATGAATCAAACATAAATATCATAGTGTGGCATTGTGGATGTGTATTGTAGGAGCCAAAATGTATTCTCCAATTTAAGCACAAATAGAACTCCAGAAGGAAGCTCTCCCGAATACAAATTTAGTGCATATTTCACCACCTCAATTGGTTGCAACACTGAAGAGTTGACTTTCTCCAATGGCTGACTGAAATCAGAAACCTTAGTTTCTTCTCCCAAGTTTATATCAAATGCAATTCACAATAATTGGATGATTAAGAATGAATCTCTCACCTATATTTATTCTTTTCCTTCACCCTTCTAGAAGGAAATAAAATATTTTTTAATTGCATTCTCTAGAAGCTTCCCCCTTTCAATACAATAATTAGTTATATTTCTAGAAAATGCACTCTCTAGAAGCTTCTCCCTTGTAATACAATAATTAATTGTGCTTCTAGAAAATTAAATTAATTAAATATAAAGTCACTTTTTAATTTTAATTTATTTAATGACATTATAAGAAATTAATTTAATCAATTTATCCTTATTTCTCCACTTAGCCTTCAAAGAATGTAAAGGCTAAGAACTCCCTTGAAATGCTAAAAAGATGGGGACATTACATGGCACTTAATGTGCCAGAGGTGCTGACAAGGATGGTCAATTAGGGTTTTTTCATGGTCATCTGATCTTCCAAGATCAATGCATGTTGCTATGTCACTAAGGAAAAATGTACAATGAAAATGCATAGAGAGATAGAGATGATCTAACACATGGACATGTGGGTCCTATTTCTATTGTGGGCTACAGGAAAAAGAAAGAATGTCAAAAGAGTTGACACAGGGTAGTGTTTTCATTGTTCAAGGTATTGATAGGGGCCAATACATCTTTGGGATCAACAGATTGAATGCAGATCAAGCATCATCATTATGTTTCTAGCCAAAGATGTAAGGCCATTATTCATGGCAACATAATGACAGGTGGACACATGTCTCAGCAAGCCCAAATGGAGAGTAAGTAGTTGCAGTTAAGTTTGTGGTGTTGCAAGGTTAATAGTTAATAAAGATAAAAAGGTGGTGAAGCTACTACTAGGGTTGAATGCAGGTCAACATAAGTTTGAATATTCAGGTGGCGAAATGTTAAAACATGACCGGTCTGCATGGTAGATCATGAGGGTTAACTTTAGTTGATTGATGATATGACTAACTTGGCATGCTGATAACAAAGAAAGATAATCTTTTAATGGTGAATCTGATCTTCTTGATCATTCACAACCACTTTCATCATTCTCCATGCCTAATAAATGCAAAGGGAATTCCCTTCACTGCTCAGTTATCCACCTACCCAATCAGGGCATTAATGGCCACCATTTTTTTCTTCTTAAGGTTATGTTTCATAAATAGAATGATTTTTCTGCATCTAGATGTGTACCATGATTGGATTCTTCCCTAGATTTGTAGTGATTGTTCTTTGCAACCATTAATGTAGTTTTTGAGTTTTTCTTTAGGGTAGAAGCTATCTGAGTTATGCTTTCACTATAAAAGTAGATTTTGTAATCCTTCTTAGGGTCGGTCATTTTTTCTAATTCTCTAGTAGCAGTATTCTATTCTACTACTATAATTCCCTTTTGTCTATGAATGAATGTAATCTCTTTTATGCCTCATTCTCCATTAATATAAGTGTAAAACCTTCTTACCTTTGTTGATGTTTTTATTTTCATTCTTCAATCTTTATAAAAGTATCTACTATTTCCCCTTTGAATGTTTTGGAGTGAAGTCCCTTCCTCATAATATCAACTTGGTTTCTAATCTATATGTGGTTGTTGAGTCAAAACAAATGTTGAATCAGTGTCTTCTAAGATCATATTCATGAATAGTGCATTGTTAGGTAGAGATATGATTAAAAAAATTATTTTGGTGTATTGCCCCCTTTAGATTTGATTAGGTAGTTCTCTTTCATGCATTCCTTCCCCATTTTCCTCTCAAAGAGTGGTTAGGTGCACCCTAATAGTAAGGAAGTCGGCCTTCTCTGGAGATTCAATCTCATAGTTCAAGTCCCATAGCTTGGAGATTGTTTCCATGTGTCACAAGGTTTTCTTTAGTTAAAATCTTTTGGCAAGGGTGCAAGCTATTGTGATAATAGATAGATAGCCAACTGGGAAAATTTATTTCTCATTGGAATCTACTATTTTGCAAATATGATAAGTTAAAAAGGACCTCATTGGTGTGAGATAGATCAATACTAAATAGGGATAAATAAGAGGTGATTGAGTATTAAGTATCATAACTATGGGAAAATATTCCCACGTAGTCTTGGCCAAATATGACACTGTGATTTGGGAAATCTTGACTTTATCAAGAAGAAAAGTTTCAAAAGGACTAGAATGAATCATATTGTCATTCAAAATATGAAGTGCCTCTACTTGACCTGCAAACAATCATGAACAAGTTCAAATTATATGCTATCATGATATTCCCCTGTGACATGTATTCAATGAGGGCTATTTTAGAAGGGGGAGCCAAACATTGTTCCTATTTTGAATGATATCAAAGCGAGGGGCCTCCATTATTAGTGTTTTTGCCTAACCCATCAGATATATCCTTTTCCTTTTGAGAATATGATATTTGAAAGGAAAGGATGTGTATCAAAATGAAGGAGATTATTTTCATAGAAGCCTTGGGACTTGTGTGTATGTATGGTAATGAGGAATGTGTGTAACACCTAAGAGTTCCCTTTCCCTCTTTTTGAAACTTATGATGAATCATCCAATCCACTCGCAAAGAATGCAACGAGAACAAGAAATTATTTTAATACCCAAGTTAGGAAGTCCAACACAACTAGTCCTTGTGTGGTAGTTTTACTAGTGTAATGAGGCATGAGAGAAATTAAATATGTTTAAAGTTTACACAAAGACAAGGATCAAATGAAATATTTGCGAACCTCTTCTCTAGCATTACAATGGGGAATGTTATTATCAAATAGTTCTTGATTTACTCACAAGTCAAAACATGATTTAGATAGATACATATAATTGTATATTAGCTACTAGTATATAGCTAGCGTACATGGTTTCAACATCAGATAGTCATTTTTCCACAAATTAATTGTTTGTGCTGCTAGCTATATACATTCCAAGTGATTTATCCTACCTCAAACAAAATGATCAAATGGTATCCATTTTGTAGACCAAATATTGTTTTTTATTCAAGGGAATTCATACCTAATGAGAGCCAAAGAACACAATCATGTAAATTAACCAACGCATGAACTCTACAGCAAACATCAAAACAAATGGATTGTATGATGGGTATCTAATTCAAGCTCTTGAAATCTATAGAAAGAGAAATGAGGAAAGAGGGTTTTCATCCCAATTTCTTTTTTGATTTGTACATATTTCCTTGAGGAGTTGAGACATGGCATAGATAAGGTAGTCGACCCAAGCTGCTCCTTCCCATAATCATAAAATAACAGAAGGATTATTTCAACTGCCCTCACATATTTTACTACCCTTTAGAAGAATTTGAATTATGAATAATAAGGAGTCATGTATTGACTTCTACAAGGGGCGTTAGCAAAATTTAGAATAAAGTGAAATGCAATGTGGGGGGCTAATTCAAGCTTGGGTGCCATTTTAATTTTCACAAAAAATATCTTGTTTAGTCCCACATTGATCAGATTAGGGAGTTTTTGGTTATGTTTATATGATTGCACTTCATATGTCAGTGTCTCAAGAGACATGGTTAAGGACAAAGGGGGTAGTTTGTGTGTGGGCCCCAAGGGCCATATAGAATTTTTTGAACCCAAATGCAGATCTGGACATAACATGGAAACTTGTGGACAAACCAGAGCATGACATGTGGCATGGATTTTAGGGTGTTGATGAGGTAGGAAACATGTGGCAAGTTGTCACTATGTCACGATGATGTAGCAAGATGATGACTAGAAAAGTGACATAACGACAAGACAACACATGGCAAGTGTAGTGATTGGGCATAGTGACATGTAGCACACTAGTCAAGGTAATGAGTTGGCAAGACTTGACACATGGTGCAATGTCATTATGTCATGATGACGTGGTGGTCACCAAGGTGGCTTCATGATAATATGATATCATGACATGTGGCAAAGGGATAGTTTCAAATCAACACACCAAATTTTTCCATGTGGTGAAGATCGATGCTTATCGCATAGTCACCATGGGAAGATGCCCATTGATTAAGCCATGCGACAACAACCAAATTAGAGGTCAGCACATGGTAGCGGGCCTAAGCATAAATGAAAGTCTATGGACCAATTAGGAGGTGCCACATGGTGCCTATGTGGAAAGGTTCTTAGTGAGATGTTGACAAGACAAGTGATTGGACGAAATGGACCAATGAGAAGCCGCTACATGTCAAGATTGGTCAAACTCAAGTTTGACCTAGATTCAAAAAGGAGGGAAAATTAAAAATTTCCAAAATTTAATTTTTAAATTATTTCCTTGAATCTTAACATACAAACCTTTTTAGATAAAATAAAGTTTATATTTTTAGAGTATAAACTCTATAATAAGGTAATTTTTTGCCTAAAATGAAAGGGCATGTTCATTAGTTTTCAACTAGGAGTTTCAAATGGATGCCCTAAGCATGACTCTTAGGCCAATATAGGACTATCATATATCAATAGAAAGGTCTCGTATCTAGTTTCCAAATTTTCCATTAGTTTTTGCATAGGTAGTAGTGGGTAGGAGATATTCTCAGTTTTGTCCAAGGTGCTTTATTTTCAACTATATTCTGGTATGGGTGGTTCGGAATCAGTTTATGGCAAAACAATGAAATTAGTATCCACCAAATTTGGAGAGGGTCATGCTAGCAGTGTTAGTTTACCTCCAACTCAATTTAATAGGACTCTTGGCAATATTTTGATACCAGATCTAATAGTTTATCAAAAAGGGGTCTCTCATCATTTTGAAAGAGATATATTTAGAGTTTATTGGACACAATTATGAAACTTGATCCAGATTTTAGTTGTAGAGAGATGAGAGAAGCTCTTCATCAACAATGTGTGGACATTCAAATGGAAAATTCTTAGTTTGATATCAAATCCAAGATTTTTATTCTTCTACATATTCTCTTTCTCATTTAATCTACAGGGTTGGATGTTGTTGGTTCTAGACTATTGAGCAAGGCTCTAGCTATGATTCCACCATTTTTCCTTAGTATTTTCTCTTGCATGAACAATAGTAATAAAATTCTAGTGTGTAGTTCAGATGTATTTGGTGTTTTGTGAGTTATTTTGATACATTTTGAATGTATTTGCTTCAAATAAATGAATACAAAAGTAGCAAATAAACCTAGTTTTAATTAGATACTTGTCCTACATATCTGTTGTTTGTAACCTTTTGTAGTTTATGATCAAAGATTATAGATCTAGTTGCAATTCAATTTGGGTTGTATTTCTTAATGTATTTTTCCTTTGGTTCAAAGAATCATGTAAATGCTTAATATGTCTTGACAGGGTTGCATATTTCATGGAATGATTTGATGAGTATGAGGTTTAGTTTGAACATAGATGTCTAATTTACAAAGTAAAATGATAGATCACCAATATCCTAATGTGTGTGGTAATTTGTGGAATACCCAATGGATAGGGCACTAATTAGTCATAGGATCTACATGTACCTTATTCTTTCATATGTGGGTTACACTAATAATCAATCAATTAATCAAAATAATTTTCCCTTTTATGTTGAAGAGTTGAAAAGGATGCCCACACTTCACTTGTGAATCTCATAGGTCATGTTATTAGCTATTTCATGTCTTTGACATTGCATGAGCATAGAACGGTTTGGGGTTTTCATCTTCTTAATTGATGCAAGAGCATGTTGGTCTTGCTTGCAACCACACATGTTGCAAGGATTTTGGCTTGGAGTTGTGGACTCGGTCACCAAAAGATTGGTGCTTGCTTGCTAATGGGTATAGTTTTGGTTGAGGAGCTTGGTCATTAAAGGGGCTTTATCATTATTGGATCTCATCATCTTCTATTTCTTGGCACTTGTTCTACTCCGCATATGTTGGTTGCTCCACATGTGTTGGTTGTGAAATGTTACCGCAACTATATGTGTTTTGTCTTTGAATGTAGAGTTGAATTCTTTGCTGAATGAATGGCACTCTGACTATCTATAAAAATATATATATATCACTTTGAGGGTTTCCTAATTCTTTTCAGAAGAACTGAAGACATATCATCTCCTTAGTGGCCTCTGTAGCAACAACATACTTTGCCTCTGTAGTGGATAAAGAATTTTCTTTTTGTAATCTAAAAACCCAACTCACGATTGCCCCACCAACAATAAATACATAACCTATACTACTCTGCCTAGTATCAATATCCCATACCAAATCTAAGTCAACATATCCCTATAAATCAGTAGTAGAGCCCCAAAATGGAAACACTTATTGGATGTTCCTCTTAGATATGTAAGAATCCATTTAACTATATTCTAATGCTCGAGTCATGGATGACTCATATATTTGCTAACAACTCCCATTGCATGTGCAATATATGGCCTTGTACATATTGTAGCATACATCAAGCTTCCTACAGCTAAAGCATGAGCTACCTTAGACATCTTATCCTCCTCTTCTTGTGTCTTGGGACACATCTCCTTAGTCAACTTCAAATTACTAGGTAAAGGTGTGCTAATAGCTTTAGCATTCTCCATAGAGAAATGTTACAACACCTTCTCAATATAATCCACCTAAGATAATGTCAATTTCCTATTCTTCCCATCTCTATAAGTCTTCATACCAAAGATTTTTTTTGTTGTCCCCAAATCCTTCATCGAAAATGCATGTACTAATTGGCATTTCAACCCCTTACTATGATCCATGTTATACTCAGATACAAGTATATCATCAACATATAAACATAAAATAATGTAGTTTTCATCATCCAACCTCTTAAAGTAAACAAAATTATCTGAATGACACCTACTATATCCATGTGCATGCATAAAACTGTCAAATTTTAGATACCATTTTCGAGGTGCTTGCTTTAAGCCATATAAACTTTGCTTCAATCTGCACACTAAGTTCTCCTTACCTTTGACCTCAAATCTTTGGGATTGAGTTGTATATATCTCTTCATCCAAATTACCATGAAGGAAGGTTGTCTTAACATCAAGCTACTCCAAATGAAAATCTTCAATAACCATACTACTTAAAATAGTGTGAATAGAAGTCATTTTAACAAATAGGAGAGAATATCTCATCAAGATCAATGCCTTTTTTTTGTGTAAATCCTTTTACAACTAACTTGTCTTTAAATCTTTTCTTACCTCCATCCTCTTCTTTCAACCTGTAAACCCACTTAATCTATAAATCCCTTTTACCTACAAGCAACTTGCATAAATCTATGTCTTATTTTTCAGAAAAGAGTCCATTTCATCTTTCATTGTAGACTCCCACTAAGTCTTAATATCCACCTACATAGCTTCATCATAACATTTAGGTTCACTAGCATCAGTAAGTAAAATAGAATACAAGGAAGGAGAAAATCCTTCTAGAGGTATACTTATCCTTATTGATCATCTAACATTCACTAGGGTGTGTTATTTGTTGTTGTGGTTGTTGCATGTAATGAGGAATTGTTGGAACATCATCTTTTGGAGTATCATCCAGCACTACATAATCATCTCCATCTCATTATGTTGCAATAGATCTTTGTGTTGATCTCAAATTAGTTTTGACAATTGAGTGTCAACACACTTAAGAAATTTTCTAATTTTATACCAAGTATAATATAGATGCTGAGCTACAATATGTGCCGAGCCAAAAATTCAACAAGTGTTGAGTCATTCAGATGCTAAGAAAATAGATAGTGCCTAGAAAGTTTCAAATGAAAGTGACTAATAGATGTCGAGAAAAGTCCAAGTGCCAAGAAAGATAGAATTTAGTATGTGTCAAGCTTCAGTAATCAGTAAGTGTTGAGTAACATAGAATCAGCTTAAGATTTTGTGCCGTTACAAACTAAGATGTAAACCATTTTTGAGCCGACATAAGGATAAATCTTGAAGGATTAAAAGATAAGAAAAAATCTATTTGGATTTCTCATGCAATCAACATGCAACCAATTAGAAAAATAGAAAGATTTGAGTGGAAAGATGGATGAATCTCAATCATAGATTCATACCTAACCCTAAGTCATGAAACCTTTTTAAGGAGGTTGAAACCCCATAATTCAGAATGTATGAAGAAAGAGTGTGAAAAGGAGAATGCATACAAGCAGAAAATAGTAGCAAATTTTGAAGGAAGTGAAAGGGGTGAATTGACTTAGAAGAAAGACAGCATTGCAGAATCAGTTAGTAGAATAGAGAATCAAGGTCACAGCAATTTCATACCAGATCAGTGAGGATTAGATTGGATAGAACAAGGATTTGAAATCAGCAATAGAAGATTACAAGTAATCAGGTCAAACATTCTATTATACTTTCTAACAATTGTATTAGTAGAATGAAATCCTATGAAGATAGGTTGATTTAACAGCCATTGAATAAAGCCTTTCATAGGGTGACATTCCAAGTGAATGTTTTATAAATCCTTTAGCCATGTGCACTTTGGATAGAGTGTTAAAATCCTTTAACAAGGTAGGATCTAACAATCCTTGTAAGCTTTTAATAGGGAAGGCCTTTTACAGGAAATATCATGAGAATGGTCAAAAATATGTAACCTTAACAGGTGAACTTTATTGTTACAGTAGTAAAGAGTTGTGAGTGTCATCTCCACCCTAGTTTTACCTTCTCATTGAAGGGTTTCTAGGTAGTCATATCTGATGTCAAGTGTTTATGTGGATGCATTTACTTTACATGCTATTTTTATATGTGTATGCATGAAATGTTTTAGAGTTTAAAAATTTTATTGGTTAAAGTTTAATACTTCTGATTCACACACCCCCCCCCCCCCCTCCCAAGAAGTATACTTCCCACTTGTTAATTTCTAGCACTTTCTTATTGAATATGACATCCTTGGTTCTTACAATTTTATGATTTTTAAAATCTTAAAGCCTATAACCAAATGTGTCAATGCCATATCCAACAAATACACATTTCTTTGACTTAGCTTCCATCTTGGTTCTACTTTTAGAATCTATATGAGCAAATGCTTCACAACCAAAAGTTTTGAGAAAAGAATAACTCACCTTCTTACTAGTCCATGCTTCCTCTAGAATACCATAATTTAAAAGAGTAGAGAGACGTCTATTTATCAAATATATAGTATTATTAATAGCCTCTTCTCACATGTTTAAGGGAAACCTAGCATGCAACCTCATGCTCCTTGCACACTCCATTATAGTCATGTTCATGCATTTAGCCACTCAATTTTCTTGTGGAGTCCTTGGAATAGTTTTCTATCTATGAATACCATTAGTGGAGCAATAATCTTCAACTCATGATTGCAATACTCACCACCATTATCAGATCTAAGATATTTTAATTTCTTACCAATCTCATTTTCAACCAAGCATCCCCATTTCTTAAATTTTGAAATACATCAAATTTTTGTCTAAGGAAATAGACCCATACTTTTTTAGTTGCATCATCAATAAATGTAACATAATAATGAGAGCCACCAAGGAAAGATACTTGAGTTGATCCTGATACATTTGTATGCACAAGCTCTAATCTCTCACTTCTCTTTTCCTTTTCAGTCTTCATAAAACTCACTCTCTTTTATTTTCCATACACACAAGTTTCATAGAAATCCATATTAACACATTTTAGACCTGGTAGAACTTTCTTTGAATGAATTACTTTCATACATTTCTCTCTCATGTGTGCAAGTCTATTGTGCCACAACATTGTAATAGAATCTATGACAATTATTTGTTCTCCCTACTCAACTACAACAGTTATTCCTAAACATTCATTTCTCTTTGAAAAAATTATAGTAAAAGAAACAATATGACCTGTACAAAGATATAAGGTGCCTACTTTCACATGTTTTGCTACTACAAGGGAACCTTTGGAAACTTTTCAATTTTTGTCATTAAAAGTAACTATACAACCATCATCACCGAGTTGCCTTACTAAAATTAAATTTCTACTTAGCCATGGAACATGTCTTATCTCATGTAGTAGCCAATGATTCCTATACTACAACTTAATCTAAAAATTTTCCTTTCCAACAATCTGATAGGGTTCATTATCCTCTAAATAAACAAGCCCAAAATCCCCTTGGACATAATCAATAAAATGACCTCTATGAAGTGTAGCATGAAAGGAAGCACCATAATCTAAAACTCATAAATCATCAACACTTTCTAAAGATAAAAGCAAAGAATCCTCTTTAAATTTTTTACTTACCAAATTTTCCTCCTTATTCCCTTTTGGTTTATCTCCTTCATTGTTCTTTCAAGTCCAGCAATCTTTCTTTTTATGCCTTGGTTTCCCACAGTACTAGAAATCTCTCAGTCCTCTGGATTGAGACCTCTTCCCCTTTGACTTTTCTCTTGATTTTCCATGATTTTTGGAATGATTTCCTCTCTTAGTCATTCCACCTCTGCTTTGTGCGTTCAAAGAACTTCTTGATGTAGATCCACCTAAGATTTTTCTACAAGTTTCCTCACTCAAAATAACACTAATCACATCATCATAATTTAGAGTATTAGATTCATAAATGGAATTACTTATAGACATCACCAAGTCATTCTATCTTTCAGGCAAGGAACACAAAATCAAGAGAGCCCTAATTTCTTCATCAAAATTTATACCCATAGAAGATAACAAACTAGTAACAATATTAAACTCATTTAAATGATCTGCATCAAATCCACCTTCTATCATTTTTATATTAAATAAACACTTCATGAGAAATACCTTGTTTGAAGTGGAGGGCTTTTCATACAATTTTGTAAGAGTTTTCATCAACTCTTTATTCATCTTCACTTTTGTAATATTAAATGCCATCGATGGTGTCAGGCATAATTGAATGCTGCCAAGTGCCTTTCTGTCTAAAAGATATCAATCATCATTTGTCATAGATCCTTGATTCTTGATTTTTTCTTCCAATGACTTCCATAAATCCTTCTAATAAAGAGAGTGTTCCATTTTCATCTTCCTTAAATGAAAGTTCTGCCCATTAAACTTGTCAACCCTCAGCATACCCCCATATGCCATCACTCCCACTCAACCATGAGACTTTCCTACAAAGGATAACTGAAACAAATAACTAGGCTCTGATACCACTTGTTAGGATAAAACCATAGATAGAAATAACAATTACATGAAAATATAAACAATAACAAAAAAAATAGATCGCACAAAAGAGAACACAAGACACTAAGATTCAACATGGTTCACTCAATCCCTAGGCTACGTCCACCAAATAGCAAGTCTAATATTATTATGATCCAATTATTATAACCTAATTACAATCTATAATTCCTTATAGCTCAATATCATCACAAGAAGAAATTTTTGCATCACACCTTATGAAAAAAACTCCTAACCCTAAGCCTTTTTATACAAGTATTTTTACCACTTTAGGGTTATAATTAATAATTAGTCACAACAAACTAATAGGTTGATCAATAGTGCTTGTGAGTTTGTTGACACTCAGTAGTGTGTTGGTGCCAACTAGAGTTCTTATGAGTTTCTTAATCAATTTGAGCATTTAATGCATATAGTGTGTGATCATGACATGGATTAATCTAGGAGTTTATGAGGACCTATTTGGGTCTTGGTTGTCTCTTCTATGTTTATTTAATTTGCGTAGTAAGTGTCATGTCCCCATTTTGGAGGCAATTTGATTTAATTAATTTAATTAATTAGGTTGTCCAAAATAATGAATATTTTATGAGGATGACTAATTAATTATTTTAATTAAATAAATAAGTGGTATTAAGTTAATTATTTATAAATTTATCAAATAAATAAATATTAAAAGGTAACTTTATATTTAATTAATTTAATAAAGTGAATTGAATTATAAAATATTTTATAAAGTCACTTTATAAAAAAAATCAAGAGTTCCCCTTTTGAGTACATACATGGACTTTGTAAAAGGGAAAAAAAGAAGTAATATTAAAACTCATGTATTATCCCACATTGGCAAGACGGAAGCGTGGAGCAAGTGAGGAAGGGATTAAAAGAAAGAGGATAGCTCTCATTTATTCATAGTTGGAAATATCAAAGAAATTGAAGAATTTTCTAGAGATTATATCTCAATAGTTTGAAGGATGAAATCTCTTTAAGCTGGAAATCTTGACGCCATTGAAAGATATGGTCTTGAGATTAAACATAGTAGCAATCCGAAAAAATAGATATGAAAAAGCAGTCTGAAAAAGCGGAATTGAAAAAGTAGGCTGAAAAAGCGGGTACGAAAAAAGCAGTCCAAAAAGGCAGAACCGAAAAAGTAGGCTGAAAAAGCAGGTACAAAAAAAGCAGTCTAAAAAAGTAGAGCTAAAAAAGCAGGCAGAAAAAGCAATTCGAAAAAAGCAAAGCAGAAGGGGCAGCATTGAAGGAAATTATTACAACCATCTACAACCAAGTTCTTTTGTTAGTATTGCTTTTTAGGGTGTTATAAGTTTTCAGCTGTAAGTGTGCATTATACCAGCATTATCATTTTGTAATCCATGTAAATGCCAAAGTCTTGGCCATATTTTATGAGCATTGTATTTTTCATTGCAGTTAAGAAGATAATAGTTGCTGGTGTCATTTAAGTAATTTAATATCATTATTTATCAGCTAGTTAGTTTGCATACCAACTGTTTGTAAAAATGCCAATTGGCTGTAGGTGTTCATTTCTCATGCTTAGATCATATATATGCACTGAATATTGTCAAAATTAGTAGCACACTCATGTTAGGTCATTGTGTAGTCCATTGTAGTCTTCTAGCACAAGATTCTCATTGATGCAAATTGAAGAAAAAGTCATTTGAAGCTAGCTGAAATACTATATCAGTCATACGTCCCTTGCATGTGAATTGTTTGATGAAATTCCTTGAGCTTTCATCAGCATTTTTTGAGGGCAGATTTGAAGAGGGTTACTACAGTGGTATCAGAGCTATAAGTCTTGCCATCCCTGTGGAGATCTTATAGGGAATTTGGAATAGCCAGATAGAGAGAAAAATGTTTGACAAAATGAATGTCAGTCCAGATCAGGGAAAGGAAAGATTCTTACAATTATTAGATATCTTAGCACAGGGAGAGCAATCAGCAGAGCAAAGAGCACAGGAACAGAGTCAGAGATTTGAGCTTATGATGCAGATGATGGCTTGTCAAATGGGGTTGAATGCTAATGTGGGTGGAGGAAATAATCAGAATGGTAATAACCAGAGTGGTAATAATCAAAATGGGACACATAATGGAGCCGAACAAGTTGGAAACAATTTTGTTCATGCACCCCAGCAAACTAGGACAGTGATTTCGAGGCCCATTATTCTCACATTTCCTCCTAGAGCTCCAGAGCAGCCCGTACTAGAGCCCCAAATCACTGATATACAGGACCAGCTGAGGAGAGATTGGGAAGCCAGAGGTCCAGATTTTATTGCTGCAATTGCCTTTAGGGAGTATATAGATGTGCGGATGAAGCATATGCCACGTGGACATGACAGGAACCAGAGCTATGAGCTACGAAAGAAAGTAGGGAAACTTCAGTTACCATATTATGATGGCTCGAGGAAGTCTACAGCAAGAGCTTGGGTTCAAAGGCTTGACACATACCTTTAAATGAACCCTATGCCTGAGGAAGAAGCTATTAAGTATGCAGCAATTCACCTAGATGGGTTAGCAAACGAGTGGTGGCATCATGGTATGGTCACTATGAGTCATGCACACATTAACCCATATGTAGAGTTTACGAAGAGACTGATTGAACATTTTGATAGGCCTAAGGATCGTACCTTCTCTATGACAGGCAAAAACTTGTATGAGGAGTTTAACAGACATGTTGATTCGATACAGGGAGAGATTAGCACATCTTCAGGTAATGATTTATCTGCATCATCTTCATAGGCAGAAGAGGTTACAAATGTGCAGGTTGAGCCAGTTGCATCAGAAGGTGATATCATAGACACACTAGATTGTGTGATTGACATAGATAGTGATTCCAGTACAATTGAGCTAGATGAAGTTACAGCAGTTGAGGATACTATCATTTTTGAGGATAGTACAGTTGATCAGAAAGTGAGCATTCAGGACTTTATAGAAAGTGAGTGTCAGGCACAGTTGGATGCTTCTTCACATGAGATAGAGGCTAGTAGCTCTTTACTTGGTTTGGCAAGCCAGCTGAAGACAAGGGACAAGAATATTGTCATGGCTTTATCCCATCATGATAGGATACATGGATTGATTGAGAATCACATTTGGATGATTCAATTGCAAGAAAGACAGAAAGGAGTCACAATAGGTTCTTCTTGTGATGACTTACAATAGATCAAGGAAGGCATGGAGGAAATGAAGTTGGCTCTCCAAGATTTTGAGAGACATGTGGACGAGCATTGTCTTGAGGTGAGTTCAGTTCGAGAGTTAGCGCATATAGCAGGGACTCAGTTTTCTTTTACAGTCGGGTCACATGTTGATGATGATATGAGTACGTCTAGCATTCACACTCCGGATTCAGAGACTGTAGATAGGTTCATGAAGTCAGTTGGTATTGTTCACATTACTCAGGTGAGAAGTTTACTTGAATTGCCAGTTGGTTTTCATTCATGGATTAGATGTTGGGATCCTTATCTTAGTACTTGGGATCGTTTTGACCGGAGATATTTATCATTCTTTGGTAGTAGTATCTGTTGCACCATCATGGACTTGATTAGTAGTTTGCCAGGTGTAGTTCTCATCCATGCCAGCAGCTTGTTTGATACTAGAATTAGTTTTTACACACCTTTGTTGGGCATTGTTCATGTATTCGGTCAACCATTCTTGTTGGAATGGGTTGATAATCTCTCAGATATGACAAAGTTTATAGAAGAGTCCCAGGATCTGATTATTACAGATGACACCCAGGGGGATGTTGTGGACAGTTTTGAGGACTTAGTCTCCTCAACAGTTTCCTTTGATACGAAGGTTTATGTTGATGCTTCAGTCACTCTGTTTGATGATACAAGTTCAGCAGTTGGACTTTAGAATTTGGATGGCAGTATTACAGACGATAGCTATTATGAGGTTACTCTTTTGGACAGTGTACCAAGGGTAGAGTATAGGAGTTTGACCAGCCAACACAATCATGTGTCTAGTTAGCTAAGAGTTAGTGAGTGAGACATTGCTATCGTTTGCAAGCATTTCGATGCTACTCGTCAGTTGTTAGAAATTTATGGATGGGGTTCTCCTATTAGTACTAAGCAGGGCGGTAGTTATCTTTCCTTGATGGAGATCCACTCTTTATGGGAGGCTATTCGAATTCTGAGACAGAATTATATGCAGTTGGTAGCTGATAGAGATTGTCTTATGGAGTGGGGGAGTACAACATACGAAGCATTATTGGACAAGGAAGATGAAGTGAGTGAGCTTACTCAGTAGCTTGAGGTGACTTCTAACATTCTTGAGAGTACACAATTGGCTTTTGAGGAGTCACAATTTCATTTGGCTAAGGTGACCATGGAGTTAGAGTGACTGCAATCTTTACCAGATTTTGTACAGTCACAAGTTGTGGTGTCTGGTGATCTGAGGATGTCCATGGTCGAGATTGTCAGAGACAGTGGAGATGGGGATGCATCCATCCTTGATACTAACATTGGCATATCGGGTTCATTCTCACTAGAGTCAAGTTTAGTTGAGTTGGGTGTTGCAGCAGATTGTTGTGGTATGCCTGACATGGTGGTGGCCTCTAGTACTGATGACACGGAGACTAGAGATGTTGTATCAAAGATCATGTGTGATGTTGGTGAGCCGGTAGTTGGCATAGTTCCTACTAGTGATACTACTCCCTTGGCGATGTCTTCGAAGGTAGTAGTCAGTTCCAGCTTGGTTAGTGATCGATTGTAGTTAGTTTCATTTGGGTTGTAGTCTGAGCCACTAACTAAGATTGGCACATTCGATCGGCATTACACTGTGAGGTATGCTCATAAATTTACCTTTGATGACCATGTTGATGAGATGATGATACAGAGATATACTTTGATTCCTAGTGCTTGTCATCAGTTATGGGATGGTTTGATGCCACAAGATGAGAGTTGTGATGGGCATGACATGGCGATAGGTTTTGAGGTTGACAGCTTGATAATACATGACTTAGAGCAGGAGTTTGGGAGTGATGCTTCAGCGGTTATTGTTATTGATTCTACTCCTTTGGCTATGACATCTCCTGACTTAGCTGGTGATCAATCACAGTGGGTTGTATTACTTGTTCATGGTGAGCTGTTGACTAAGGTTGGTTCTTTTTATCAGCATTACACTGCAGGGTATGTACATCAGTTAGCATTTGATCCTTGTGTTGAAGAGTTAGTGGCAGGCAAATTTGGTTTGGGTTCCATTTCTTGCTGTTTATCTTGTGATTTCTTTTCACCATCAGCGGTGCATGGGATTTATGGTTATGAGACAGTGGCAGGAGTTGTACAGTCTGTGGATTCTCCATACTTGGTACAGTTTCATTCGGGAGCATTCACCATTGTTGCAGAGTTGGATTATACATTCTGTATAGGCCAGTGGGATGCGTTGATGGTATTTACTGTGTTGGCAGCTTGATTTGCCCACTTTACTTGGGTTCTGATGTTCTAATATTTTGTGTCTCGTGGGTTTCTAACTGTGGCAGTTGTGATTTTGGAGTTTGATTGAGCTGTAATAGTCAGTTTGATTATGGATTCCTCTTGGTTATATTGTAGAGGATATTGCAGGAGCCTATGTTAATTAACAGTGGTATAGTTCATGACTACATTTGGGATCCAGGCGGATTGATTGGTTTATTGTTCAGCCATTGCTTGGGGACAAGCAATTTCAGGAAGGGCGGATTGTCATGTCCCCATTTTGGAGGCAATTTGATTTAATTAATTTAATTAATTAGGTTGTCCAAAATAATGAATATTTTATGAGGATGACTAATTAATTATTTTAATTAAATAAATAAGTGTTATTAAGTTAATTATTTATAAAGTTATCAAATAAATAAATATTAAAAGGTAACTTTATATTTAATTAATTTAATAAAGTGAATTGAATTATAAAATATTTTATAAAGTCACTTTATAAAAAAAATCAAGAGTTCCCCTTTTGAGTACATACATGGACTTTGTAAAAGGAAAAAAAAGAAGTAATATTAAAACTCATGTATTATCCCACATTGGCAAGACGGAAGCGTGGAGCAAGTGAGGAAGGGATTAAAAGAAAGAGGATAGCTCTCATTTATTCATGGTTGGAAATATCAAAGAAATTGGGGAATTTTCTAGAGATTATGTCTCAATAGTTTGAAGGACAAAATTCTTTCAAGCTGGAAATCTTGACGCCATTGAAAGATATGGTCTTGAGATTCAACATAGTAGCAATCTGAAAAAATAGATACGAAAAAGCAGTCCGAAAAAGCGGAACCGAAAAAGAAAGCTGAAAAAGCGGGTACGAAAAAAGCAGTTCGAAAAGGCAGAACCAAAAAAGTAGGCTAAAAAAGTGGGTACGAAAAAGCAGTCCAAAAAAGAAGAGCCGAAAAAGCAGGCCAAAAAAGCAATTCGAAAAAACCAAAGCAGAAGGGGCAGCGTTGAAAGAAATTATTACAGCCATCTACAACCATGTTCTTTTGTTAGTATTGTTTTTTAGAGTGTTATAAGTTTTCAGCTGTAAGTGTGCATTATACTAGCATTATCATTTTGTAATCCATGTAAATGCCAAAGTCTTGGCCATATTTTATGAGCATTGTATTTTTCATTGCAGTTAAGAAGATAATAGTTGCTGGTGTCATTTAAGCAATTTAATATCATTATTTATCAGCTAGTTAGTTTGCATACCAACTGTTTGTAAAAATGCTAGTTGGTTGTAGGTGTTCATTTCTCATGCTTAGATCATATATATGCACTGAATATTGTCAAAATTAGTAGCACACTCATGTTAGGTCATTGTGTAGTCCATTGTAGTCTTCTAGCATAAGATTCTCATTGATGCAAATTGAAGAAAAAGTCATTTGAAGCTAGCTAAAATACTATATCAGTCATACGTCCCTTGCATGTGAATTGTTTGATGAAATTCCTTGAGCTTTCATCAGCATTTTTTGAGGGCATATTTGAAGAGGGTTACTACAGTAAGCCTTTTAAGGAGTTTGGTATTTAATTCCTATTAGAGGCTGACTTGTGGCTCAACATGTATTTAATGTTAAGATCTAATTTAACTTGTGATTAACTAAGCCAACTTGTATCTTAGTTGGGTATAAGTAGGGGGTCTTGTGGAGTCTTTAGGCATTCATTCATTTAGTTGAAGGGGTGAGTCATATTTTCATCCATCTTGGAGAAGGGGATGAAGTGTAGGAGGGAACTTTGAGAAGGGCTAGTAGTTGAGGCTTAGTATACCAAGAGATTGTTTGGTGTGCTTGTGAGAACAAGTTGAGATTTTCTTGGGTTTTTCTTCCATATTGTAGATCTAGAACAGCTAGGATTATGATTATGAGTTGGATCTTGAGGGATCTTGCAGAACTATTTTGTAATTATTTTTTATATTTAGCACTAACCTAGAAGGCCTTATAGCTAGGCATATTGCATTTAAATAGTTTATTTATGAATAAAGAGTTATGATTTGGCATCAGATCTCTCATTGTTGTTGTGTTTCTACTCTATTGTCATGTCTTGGGGGCTGGGACATCTCCTTTGGGGATTTTCTTGCCTTGCACCCCATCAAGCGGTATCAAAGTGAAGGTTGTTTCAGAGTGTGTCAATAGATCACCAAAGTTGAGGCAATCTGCACCAAGACTTGGGTGAAGGATGGAAGAGAAAGTTGATCTAGTGGAGTTGATTGATCTTCTAGATTGGTGTATCTATTGCTTAGGGTTCGCAAAAATCCTAGAAGATGCCTCTGAGAAGATTGGACCCTAGAGAAATTGATGATCTTAGTGATGTTGTGGAAGAAAGGATCTCAAAGAAGGTCAAAGCATATTTTAGATCTAAAATGGAGGAGGTTAAAGCTAGTTTCATATTTGAGATGGCATTGATGAAGAGTGACATGATTGCTAAAATTGTGAGTGTTATTGGTGGTGTACCTCATCATGTGGGTACTGAATATGGTTATGAAGAGTTTTTTGAAGACTTTGAAATTTCTAGATCAAGTAGTGAGGACATAACTGATCATGTGAAGATACCTATTGGAACTAGGGTTGGTCAATTTGCAAGACCTAGATCTCAATAGAGGCTAAAGCATAAGATGAAAGTTTCTAATTTCTCATTTACTTAAACTCTTGAAGACCTACTTGATTGGATTGGAAAATTAGAGGACTACTTTGAGTTAGAGGATATTGGAGATTTGTTCAAAGGTTGGCACAAACTAAGCTGAAAGGACATGTTGCTCTTTGGTGGAAGGAACTACAAAGAAACAGAGAGGAGGAAGGTGAAATGAAGATCACTAGATGGAGATTGATGGTAACTAAGTTGAAGGCTAAGTTCATTCTATTGATTATGAACTTGAGTTGTTTAAGAGGTTGTGAAATTGGAAGCAGAAGGATATGATTGTAAAAGATTATACCAAGGAGTTCTACAAGTTCACTATTCAATCTAAGCATAGATAATTGTCAAAGGAGAAGGTAGATCGTTACATTAATGGTTTGAGATTTAATATCAAAGATGAGGCTGGTATGTTGAAGATTGATTCAATTGAGGATACTTATCAATATACTCTAAAGGAAGAAGATAAGTTTAAGAGGAAAATTCAAGGTAATGCTAGAGGGAAGGAGAAGCAGGATAGCTCAAAAAAATCTAAACTAAGTAAAGAAGATGAACCAAAACCTATTTTTAGAAGAGAATGGTAGGTAGGGGTGAGTTTAAGGGTATTCTCTATGAATATGGAGAAGTAGGGCATAGATTTTATGAATGTCCTAAGGTTTGTGACAGAAGAGTTGTTGTGACTGAGGTTAAAGATCATGGGAGTCAACCTAAGTAAGGAGAGGGCTATCTATCTTGATGAATATTGATTGGTTAGAGGACATTGGAATCTTGTCAGAGGATTGGTTTGTTTAGGACTTGTAAGTCTGGTGGTATAGTCTATAATGTGATTGTGGATGGTGGTAGTATTGATAACCTTGTCATTGAAGAGATGGTTTAGAAACTTGGTTTGAAAAGGGTGAGACATCCTTATCCTTATCAGATTGGTTGGTTGTAAGGTAAGCATGCTTTGAAAGTGAGGGAGAAATGCCTTGTTGATTTTTAGATTGGGCAATATAAGGATCAGGTGTTTTGTGATATTGTAGACATCAACAGTTGTCATGTGTTGCATGGTAGACCTTGGTAGTATAATTATAGATCTATGCATGATTCTGTCAAGAATGTGTTTACAATTGCGATAGTTGGTAGGAAGCCTTCCCTGATTCCTTTTCAAAATGAGGATCTTGGTAGAAGGAACCTAAGCACTGGCAATTGAGTTGAGTTGGAAAATTATGAGAGGGTTAGAGTGGTAGAAATATAAGAGAAGTAACTGAGAGGGGAAAGGTGAATTATTTACCACTAAAATAAATCTTAGATCCCTTAGATGTTAGTACCAAACAACTCTGTGAAAACTTAACTCTGCTAATGTTTGACAAACACATAGAAAAATGATGTAATAGTTCAGAAAATGCTTAACATGAAAGTTTAAAGATGTTAATAGTGATTAGTATTAGTTTAACTTAGTTTCAAACACATAAGAGAAATGAACACATTTAACACCAAGATATAATGTGGAAACTCAATTTGAGAAAAACCACCAATTGCAACTAGTAGCAGATTTTCACTCTTCTGAAGTGAGCCCTATTAGGAGCCAATCTTGTTAAAGGTTAAAAAACACATTGTTAGGTGTGACTTTGTTGGAGGATTTAATCACCATGTTAGGAGTGGCCTTGTTAGAGGTCTTTTGACAATTCAATAGAAATATCACCTTGTTAGAGGATTTACAAATAGCTATTAAGCCAACTCTTTTAAGAGATTTGGACAACTGCTACAATGGTTAGAGAGTAACAATGAGATGACTTAATTTCTGATGCAACTAAACTATTGATCACAGATCTCAATTCTGGCTTGTATACTTCATCCTTCTTGATCGAATGTATTATTTCAACTCCTCAAGGATATTCTTCTTATCCTTCAAATTCACTTCCTCTTAGCATTATTAAATCTTTAATTATGTTCTCCTATGCTCTCTTCTCCAACTCTCAACTTGACCTTATATTTATATCTTTCACATTGTCAAGTAAACTATAATATAACTTAGAATAATTAATATTCATCTCCTCGGTTGGCTATAACCAACAAACAATTCAATTGAACTCAATATGCCAAAACAAGAAAATCCTTTGTTAGCCAACCCTACTCAGTAGACACTAACTCAAAGTGATTTTCCTATGTTAACCAAGTGAACTCGGTTAACACTACATATTCAAAAAAGTTTCTTTGGTAATTGAGTGATCTTAGTTACTAGTTCCATCCAACATTTTCTCCATTAACTAAGTGAGCTTGGTTAACACTCATCTTTCATAACCTTTCCTTTGTCTCCTGAGTGAACTTGATAGACACTGTCTTCTAAACTAGGAAAACTCTAGAATGCTCAATAGACATAAAAATTTATCTTTACTGTCTAAGTAAGCTTAGCATACACTGACTGATAATGATATGACATTTTGTGTAGCATCAAAGACAATACACAATTAATCATTTTTTATCAACAATCTCCCTCTTTAGCATTGATGGCAACACAACATGTCATAATGCAATGAAATTTTTAGAGCAATAATAAAGTAAGGAACACATCCTTAGATTCATTCCTATTCTTATCCATGAGAACTCTCTCTATTAGTGTAAACTCTTTCTGCCTTTAGTATCTCCCTTTGTCAGAAAACTTCTTTCTGCAACAACTTTTTCTGATAGCAAACTTTGTCTTTTATATCAGACTAAGTTCATTCTCCCTTTTGACATCTCTCTCTTTTTCTTTAAAAAAATTATATGAGATATAAAAAAAAACTTCTCCCTCTTTGACATCTCATGCCAAAGAAAATATTCAATGAATATCAATGTACCTCAAGTACTAATTCATTTGCAATATTTCCTTGTCAAAATTGCACCAACTAATTGTTCTTCAACATTCTCTAGTTGATGCATCACTAAACTTCATTTAGTGAGCTTTGGATAGGGGAATGACCCCTAACTTACCTCTTAGATACAAAAATGCATCCTTAGATAATGGCTTTTTGAATATGTTTGCAATTTTTTCTTTTATACTCACATATTCCAATCTTACTTCTTTATCTTGTACCAATTCTCTCAAAAATTGATATTTTATAGCAATGTATTTTGTTTTGGTATGCATCACTAGATTCTTTGATATATTGATTGCACTTGTGTTATCACTATATATAACCATTGGATCCTTGATCTCTATCTCCATACCTACAATAGTTGTTTGAACCAAACAATATTAGAACAATTAATTGTTGCCGCCACATATTCTACCTCTATTGTGGATTGAGAAATACAATTATGTTTCTTGCTTGTCCAAGACACTAGTCTTTTATCAAGAAAGAATGTTCCAACACTGGTGTTCTTTTTGTCATCAATACTTCATGCCCAGTCAGCATCTGTGAATACTTTTAAATCCAAATTGCCTCCTATTTTGTACCATAAATCATATTTTTTGGTACCTTTTAGATATCTTATGATTCTTTTGATTTCCATTATGTGATTTTCTTTGGGATTTGTTGAGAATCTTGCCTCCATACCAACTGCTAATGCAATATTAGGCCTTGAATGCACTACATGCTACAATTTTTCAATCATTGATCTATATGTGGTCTGATTTACCTCTTTGGAATCATCATTTGTGGAAAGCGTATGTCTAGTAGACATAGGGGTTCCAACTAGTCTTGAGTCTTCCACTCCAAATTTCTTTAGTATCTCCTTGATATATTTAGATTAAGTAATGTAGATACCATCTTTCTTCTATTGTATCGGTAATCCAACAAAGAATTTTATCTCTCCAAACATAGACATCTCAAATTATTTACTCATTTCTTCTAAAAATCTCTTGCATAGGTCATCATTTCCTATGAATAAAGTGTCATCCACAAATATTTTTTCCAACACAATCTTCTTCTCTAGTCCTTCTTTAATATACAAATTGATGTTATCATTTGTTCTTTGAAAACCAATCTATATCAAGTAGTTATAAAGTCTTTCATACCAAGCTCTAGGAACTTGCTTGAGACCATATAATGCTTTGTGTAATTTGTAGACCATATCTCTTTTGCTAGGATCTACAAAATCTTTAGATTGTTCTATGTAGACTTCCTCATCAAGCATTCCATTCAAGAATTCAAATTTTACATCCATTTGATAAAATTTAAATCCTCTATGAGTTGCATATGCTAGTAAAGTTCTGACACCTTCTAATCTTGCAACAGAAGCAAAATTTTCACCATAATCAATACCATCTTCTTGATATTAACCTTTTCATACCAACCTTTCTTTGTTTTTAGAAACTTCTCTATCTTCATTTCGTTTATTTGTGAATACCCACTTTGTGCCAATTACATTTTTATCCTTATGTCTAAGAACAAGAGTCCAAGTTTTTTTATTCTCTATCTATTCTATTTCTTCATTCATTACTTCAATCCAACTTTCATTATCTAAAGCATCTTTAACATTTCTAGGTTCAAATTTAGCAAGTAAACATGTACCTTTCAATTTATTTTTTGTTATTGTTCCATTTGACTTGTTTCCAAGGATTTGATCAAGTGCATTATGCCTTCTAAGATATATTGCTAGCATAGGTACTTTAGAATTGGAGTTTGTTTCACTTATTTCTTCATGAACTTTAGTGTTAAGCTTGGGTCCCACTATTTGTGACTTGGGTCCATCAAACTCAATTTTCTCTAGTAGGAGCTCAATAGCCTCTAACTGCAACTCCGTTCCTTTAGATTGTGACTCGGGTTGCACTAATTACAACTTGGTAGTCGTTGGATATTTTGGGGACTCAAGAGGTGAAGCCTCATGTCTTCTAGATAGATCTGGTAGGGTATTAGGTTTGTAGTAAATAAATCTTTTGTAATCCTCAAGCTCTTTGATTCTTTCTTCTTCACTCTTTTCTCCAAACTTGTCAATTCTCACATGTGCACTTTCTATGAGTTTATGAGTAGAAAAATTCAAACATTTGTATGCTTTACTTATGCGGGAGTATCCCAGGAATATGCCTTCATTACCTTTGACATCAAATTTACCTTTATAGATTCTTTCAAGATATAACATTTGCTTCCAAATACTTTCAAGTAACTTACATTAGGTTTTTAGTCATACCATAGTTCATAAGGAGTTTGAATTGAGTCTTTCCTTAGCTGTACTCTGTTCCATGTATGCACTATAGTACTAATCACTTCCTTCTAGTATCTGGTTGCAATGTTATTTTATACCATTAATGTTTTTGCACAATCCATGATGGATCTATTCCTTCTCTGAGCTATATCATTTTGCTAAGGTGTACCAAGGGTTGATACATGTCTCTTAATTTTTTTTTAATGTAGAATTAATTGAATTCATTGAAAATAAATTTGCCAACTTTATCTGATCTCAAATATTTCGGCTTCTTTTTAGTTTATTTTTCTACTCTTGCCAGATACCACTTGAATTTTTGAAAAGCTCCAGAGTTTTCTTTTAGATACATTAAAGTCACCATTATAGAATAGTCATTAAAAAAAATAAGAATAAATAAATTACCTCCATTGTAACTCTCTATTCCAATAGGTCCACATAAGTATGCATTAACAAGCTTTAAGACTTCTTCAAACTGATAGTTCTTGCTTTTGAAACTAGTCTTTTTCATCTTACCAATTTGACAATTTTTGCATAGACCTATATCAGGTTTCCTCAACCTAAGAATACCTCTTACTCTTATGTTTTTTCTTATCTTAACCAAGTTATCAAAGTTCACATGACATAATATTTTGTGCCATAACCATCTTTCTTATACTTGAGCAATAAAACATGAACTTTCATTGAGATCTAGATAGAATAGATTACCTTTTCGCTCCAGCAGTTTGCCCTTCCCATTCATAAATTGTACCTTGAATCCAATGGTATTCAACTATGCCATACTCAATAGATTGTGGTTTAGTCCTTCAACCCAATAAATATTGTCACATATAAGTTCATTGGTTAATTAGATACATCTTTTTCCTTTTGTGCAACAAGGTTCATTGTTTTCAAATCCCACACTACCACCATCATAATGTTCCATGTGCTCAAACTTTGTTTGGTTTTTAGTCATATGATGTGAGCAACCACTATCAATAATCAGTGTATCATTTTTGCTAACATGAGAGATAAGTGTCATTTTATCTCCTTCATCATCAGATTCATCTTTTACATCAATATATACCATTTCATCTTCACTAATCTTAGAATCATTAGCTATAAAACAAGATTTCTTACCTTTGTCCTTGTAATCCTTGTAGTTTTTGAATCCTTCTTCCCTTTGTACTTATTACTTTTCTTTTCATCTTTTTTTCTTTGTTTGGACACTTGCAGCAATGTGACCAACTTCTTCACAAGATAAGCATATTAAAGAAATCTTGACTTTGTACTTTCCTCTACCTTTGAAATATTTTCTTGCAATTAGGGCTTCAACAATTTCAAGATTATTGTCTAAACTTTCTTCTTCTTCTTCATCACTTCCTGATTAATTGGCCTTTGCTTTCTTACCTCTTTTCTTGAGAAAATTTTTGGATTCAAATGTAGACTCAATACCTTTTGAACTAGGAACATAGTTATCATAGTTATCCAACTCAAAAGATATCAAACTTCCAACTAGAGTATCCAAAGTTATATTTCTATTTGGATCACTTCTCATCTCTTGAATAGAAAATGCTCTAGTTACATAGATAAGAAGAAGGATTATGAGGACCTTGCTTACAACTATTTTGTCATCAATGTCTCCTCTAGATACTTTGATTGCACTCGCACTTTCTTTAATTCTCTCAACATATTTTGCAATATTTTCATCTTTTCTCATTTTTATCTGATCAAATTGTCCTTTGAGACTTTCGGCTTTGGCTCTTCTTATATAGTCATCTCCTCCATAGATGGATTTAAGTTTAATCCACATATCATAAGTTGTAGTACAACTTTTGATTGCATCAAATTCAATATAATTAAGAGCAGAAGCAATGTCAATCATCATGATGTTATGATTTTTCTTTTCAGCAATATCTTCAACTAATAATGTTCCATTAGGAGTCTTATATTCAGTGTCAAGATACTTACAACCTAAATCACTAATAGTTTTCATATGTAACCTCATAAGTCCTTGCCATGCTGAAAATTTTTCTTAGTTCAACTTGGAAATCTCTCCACTATAAGACATCCTAATCTTTGGCTTAGGTTCTTAAAACCTTCTCTGCAAGCACCAAAAGCTCTAATACCAATTTTTGGAAATATAAGAGGAGTAACTATGAGGGGAGGGGTGAATCAAGTACCACTAAAATAAACCTTATATTCCTTAAATGTTAGTACCAAACAACTTTGTGAAAACTTAACTCTATTGATGTTCAGCAAACACACAGAAAAAGTTGTGAATCGGTAAACACTTAAATAGCTTGACAAATGCTTAACATGAAAATATTAAGATGTTAATAGTGATTAATATTATTTTAACTTATTTGAAAATACATGAGAGAAATGAACACATTTGACAACAAGATTTAATGTGAAAACCTAATTTGGGAAAAACTACCAATTGCAACTAGTTACAAATTTCACTCTTCTAAAGTGAGCCCTATTAGGAGCCAACCCTGTTAAAGTTTATAAAACACACTGTCAGGTGTGACCCTATTATAAGATTTAATCACCCTATTAGGAGTGGCCTTGTTAGAGGTCTTTTAAAAATTTTTAAAATGCCACCTTGTTAGAGGATTTACAAATATTTGTTAACCCAAATCTATTAATAGATCTAGATCACTACTATAATGGTTAGAGTAGCAATGAGATTATCTGATTTCTAATGCAACTGAGTTACTGATCACAGATCTCAATTATGGCTTGTATACTTGATCCTTCTTGATTGAATGTATCTTTTTATCTCTTCAAGGATATTCTACTTATCCTTCATATTCACTTCCTCTTAGCATTATTAAATCTTCAATTATGTTCCACTATGTTCTCTTCTCTAATTCTCAACTTGACCTTGTATTTATATCTTTCACATTATCGAGTTGGCTAGAGTATAACTTAGAATAATTAATATTCATCTCCTCAATCCTGTAGAACCAAAAAATATTTTAATTTAACTCAATATGCCAAAACAAGAAAATCCTTTATTAGCCAACCCTACTTGGTAGACACTAACTCAAAGCAATTTTCCTACATTAACCAAGTGAACTTGGTTAATACTGCATATTCACAAAGTTTCTTTGGTAATTGAGTGAGCTTGGTTAACATTGGTTCCATCCAACATTTTCTTCATTAACTGAGTGAGCTAGGTTAACACTTGTCTTTTGCAAACCTCGGTAGACACTATCTTTTGAACTATGCAAACTCTGGAATGCTCGGTAGACACAAAAAAATGTTCACTGCCTGAATGAGCTTGAAATACACTGACTGGAAATGATATGAAATTTTGTGTAGCATCAAAGACAATACACAATTAATCAATTGTTATCAACATACAGATCAACGTGGAAAGAAAACTTGTGGAACACTGAGGATGGATATTGAGAAGCAGAAGAAGAACAAGGGAAAGAGTGTAAAAGTTGAGGACTTGGAGGATATGTATGTGAAGAATCAATTTGAGAGTTATGCACTAAATTCCAAAAGATGTTCTCCTAGCTACTGAGAACATCTTTTTGAACTTGGGGTGTCTGATGCAAGAGCATCATGGGCTTATTTGTAATCCTACATGTTGGAGGTATTTTGGCTTGGAGTTGTGGACCCGATCACCAAAAGAGTGGTGCTCAGTCATTGATGGGTATAGTTTTGGCAGAGGAGCTCAGTCATTGAAGCAACTCGGTCATTGTTTGATCTCTACATCTTTTGTTTCTTGGCACTTGTTTCTCTCAATATATGTCAATTGATTGGCATGTGTTGGTTACTTAGCATGTATTGGTTTCTTGATAGTACTTGGGATTTTTCTAACACTCGACATTATCTTCATACCAATTGGAGTTCTTGTAAGTTTCTTGGTTGAGTTGGAGCATTTAATACATATAACATTTAATCATGGCATAGATTGATCTGGGAGTTTGTGTGGACATATTTGGGTCTTGGTTGTCTCTTATATGTACATTTAATTTGTGGTGTAAGCCTTTTAAGACATTTTGTATTTAATTCCTATTGGAGGTTGACTTGTGACTCAACATGTATTTAATATTAAGATTTAATTTAGTTTGTAATGAATTGGGGTGACTTGTGGATTAGTAGGGTATAAGTAGGTCTTGTGGAGTCTTTAGGCATTCATTCATTTAGTCAGAGGAGTGAGTCAGATTTTCATCTAGCTTGGAGAAGGGGTTGAAGTGTAGGAGAGAACTTTGAGAAGGGCTAGTAGTTGAGGCTTGGTAAACTAGGAGATTGCTTGGTGGGGTTGCAAGCACAAGTTGAGATTTTCTTGGGGCTTTCTTCCAGAGTGTAGATCTGGACTAGCTAGGATTAGGGTTGTGAGTAGGATCTTGAGGGACCTTGTAGAACTATTTTATAAAAAAAAAATTCTTTGGACCTAACCTAGAAGGCTTTACAATTAGTCATATTTCATGTAAACAATTGATTTATGAACAAAGAGTTATCATTTGGTAACAAATCTTTCTTTGTTGTTGTGTTTCCATTGTGTGGTTATTTTCTCGGGGCTAGGACATCTCCTTTGGGGATTTTTCTGTCTTGTACTCCATCATTAATACAAATTTAGATTTATATTGTAGTAACTGACCTACCATATAGATGAATATGAGGTCTACCCTCTTAGGTTTTGCAAAGCCTGAAGTGAAGGAGTTCAGCCCTATAGCTCACTTGAGTTCTAAAAAATATGTATCTATCATAGGAGATAGCCACCCTTAGATGAATTTTTTTTGGCTACTTGGTAGTTAAAATCACTTTTAAATCAAGAGCCAATATGTCCTACTAAAGCTACCAAAACATCAACAAGTACAAGGTAAAATAACTACCGTGTACTTATCTCATCATTTAATTTTCATGTTTCAAGGTAGAAACTCTTCTTCCAACTTGACATTTCTCTTTTCAAAATTTGTTACCCTTGTTTCTAAGTCATTTAAGTAGTTTTTCTTTCTTTCTATTTCCTTTTGAGACAACACTCTATTCCTTAGCATTATGATAGAGACCAATAATAAAGGATTTGAACAAATAAAAACTTGCCACTTAAGATGCTTATGTGCTTTCTCTACATGGTTTCTTCCTCTCTTCCTTTCACAATTAGTAGTACTTGGTTTTTCATAGATTCTTTGCCTAATTTTAAAGTAGGCTCCTTTAAAAAAAATTAGCAAGGAGGTCCCCATCTAAATTGTCATTATATATGACCAATTATTACAATACAACTAGAGTCTTTAAATACCACCACTCTCCATCTCTCATTCTAGATCAAAAGAATGGAATAGTTGTCACCCTAAGGTAACTCATAACTATATTTTTCCTCACCATCACCCACATCTAAGTATTATGAGTCATCATGTGTAATCTTTAAGCTAAAAAAATTAGGGTAAATTATATTTTTTAGGTCTTGATTTTCATAGTCTTACTATTTTGAATGTAGAAATATGTAAAAAATCTAAGTAAACCTCAACAAATTGTGAACAACCAATCAAAAAAAGTGGGAAAGAACTTTTTTATTTTTCTTTAAATGGACTATAAAAAAGATAGACTTCTTGAATAGAATGCAGTAAGACTTGATTCCTAGGCTAAAAGTGTTTTTTGATTATTTGAAAATGGGTTTTGAAGGGACCCTAAAATCCTTTTAGAAAAAAGATCTAAAGATAGGTAGAATTAAAGGGCTAACATAAAAAATAATAAAAACATAACAGACCAGCAAACAAAAAAAGTTAGCCAGAGAAAATGACAATAATTGAAAGGGCCAGCCCCCACTACAAAAGAGACAGAGTCCTCGAGATAGAAAAACACACAAAGAGGAACCACAAAGACACAACTACCCAAGGTTTTTGAGCAGCTTCGCACTCTAGCTTATTCATATTCTTTTCCACAATCTCTATCTCTTTAACCTTTAAGGCCACAGAAGAAATAGTTAGATTTGTTCCTTCGACTAGGCCTAGTAGGATTCTCAGTAGGAGGAGCATTTTCATCTGAAAGATGGATAATAACTCTATCCTTTTTCTAGTTCTCCAATTTTCTAAGAAGGATCTTGACATGCTCATTAGAAGCCTTTATGATTTTATAACTTTGGTTAGCAATGCTCATCAAGCCAAAATCCAAACTCAAAACCTTATTCTCTAGCATCTTGACCATATCCCATATTTTAATAAAATATTCTGTTAGAAATAGATAATACTAAGAGGGGGGGGTGAATTGGTATTCTACAAACTTGTAATGCCCTACCTGGAGATCCTTGGAAACAAGGATGAAATACAAGCCAGAATATTTTTTTTTACAAGTATGAATGCACATGACAACATCATATAGGGATCACAAAGATCACAATGAGAGACTTCACCACAATCCTGACAACCAATGAATCTTCGAACGTCACTACCAAACTAACACATGCAAACAAAAGCTGAAAATGACCGTGCACATGATGAGGGTTCAAAGAAATGACCACTCATCAACAAAACACCAAGCTGGGGAAAATGCACAATCTTAAAATTTGGCTAAGCTAAAATCTTGAAGCCCTGAAATTTCCTAAAATCTTTATCTTATCTCAGAGAGGTCTGAAACCTATCTCAAAAGATTCGTCGCATATATTAAAATATATCTTAACTTATACTTAAACGATATATTTTAAACCCCTTAGAAAGACTATTTTGAACTGGAAAGGTCTAAAATCCAATAAGGTGTCCAAAACCAACTTTCAAACCTTTCTCAACCAAGCCTAACTGCCCCTTGTTTCTCACACGAGAAAGTGCACTGGTCTCGAGTTTCACACAAGATCTTGCATCACTACACGCAAGAAAGTGCATGGCTTAGCACAAGGATTCATTGCACACCATGTGAGGATTTGCATCCCTACATGAGGAAATGCATTCTCGCTCAAGGAAGTACATTCTCGCACAAGGAACTACCTATCCATGCAAGAAAACACATCAGCATGACAACAAAACAAGAATAAAAATCATAAAAACATGAAAACCTCCACATCGGGGAGTATCAAATCCACGTAAATCAAGGAATAAACACTCGAGTGCATAAACAACAAGGAAAGAGGAACATCTATCCATCTAAACCATAGCAATAAGAACATATTGAATGCAATATCACAGTGAACAAAGGTAACATCGCAATGTACAGAATAACATCACAATAACTAAACAACCAAACTAAGTACGTGATTCCTCGCAATCATCAATAGCATCATAAGACCATCATGGGTCCTAGCCATCCGCCGTGTGTAACATCCCAAGCCACTGACCAGATTGTCGATACTATTGTAATAGGGACGTCACTACTAAAACATGCTACAATAAAAGCATAAGGAAATCTAATTTTCTAGTAATAAAGCATAAGATAATCCTACAGGTGGAAACATTACCTATCACATGCTAAACATTAATAAGCAATAGATAAACCAATACATCAATTCACATCACCTAGTCCTATGCTAAACATCATAATATGGGAACATGTCAAATAAACTAACATCATCTAAACATGATATCCAAGCATTCCAATGAAAGCATAAATCACAAAAAAGCATACTCTGAAACCTAAAGTACCAAGTAAAAACATTCAGCAATGGTCGCACTAGGACAAAAGATCGTCTCTGTACACTGGTCCCTAGCAGTGGTATAGGTAGCTATGCCTTCCAACCACGTGGTACCTGTAGGTCCACACCTGTGGTGCTGATGGAGATAATGATCTAACCACAAACACACAAAACAACATCCATGGCTACACTCACGCCAGATAGTATGATGGCTATAACCAAGAACCTAAGACAATGCAAGGAGTATAGGTCTTGGTCAGACACTCAATAGGCTACTAAGTAGGGGCTGACATCATGGAGAGTCGCTTGGCATTGAAAATCCCAAGCTTGGATCATGTGTCCTCAAACTTAAACGAGTGCTCACACATTATGTCCTCGAATTTAATCGGGTGCTCACACATTTTATTATCTTAAATGTTATTACCATTCACACATTTTATTTAGTTATCAGTTATATAAAGCTCCCTCTGCCAACCCATGGCACCATGATCGTCGAGCTACAAGATAGAAGCCCCCTCCATATGCTACCCTACCCTACCCATGCTCATCCTATGACAAGTGCCCATGGGCATGCATACTCCCATCCCAACCCCAATGATCATAACTTTTAGAAGTACCACAAAAGATTGGGTCTTGCAAGTCACCCAAAAAATATACATGCACGTACTTGTGTGTGGCACACCACCATCACGAAGATCAAAATGCAAGGATAGGATGAGAACACAATGTAAAACAAAACACCCAACTGCTGGCAACTCAGGAGGACAGATTCTACACAAATCTCAAAGCCAATAAAACCATACATCATGAAATCACTCAACTGGCCTCAATCTGAGAGTATAGATTTTACACGAATCCCAATGATATAATCAAGACCAAACATCATGAACTCACTCAACCGGCCTCAATCCGAGAGTATGGATTCTACATGAATCCTAGTGTCCATGAAACAAAAGCAAAGGTCTAAAAGAAACAATAACACCAAGTATAAAATCACTCAACTAAACACAATGTTAGGAGTACCAATGTGACACACATCCCAATGCAACATAAAAGTGCAATAAAAGTTTAACTGATATCCAAATGAATAATCCAAGTCCACAACCCAACTCGTGCCAAGAAAACCTAAGAAAATAGGGTGACATGCAAAATGAGGTAAAAACCCCCAAATTTGGAAAAACTTTGAAATTAAAACCCCTTTGGCCTTTGGGTACAAAAACCCCAAAAATCTAAAAATAAATAAGTTCGGAAACCATATGCAAAAATAGCCAGCATAATGGCGCAAAACCCAAAACTCTCATCCCAAAAAATAGAGAAATGTTTGTACCTGCCCAATCGGGTAGAACAAGCATATAGAAACGGAGGGGAACACTAGTTCTTAGCCTCCAAACAAATAGCTACCAAAAATAGAAGCTGAAATGGAGCTGAAATAATAAAACAGGAAAGCCCTACCTCATAGCCAAAAGGGAAAAATAGGAATCTGAACCATAAAATAAATAGCTCGCAGAAGTAGCTAAAAATTGCGACAATCCAAGGTTTCCCCGAGCTAGATCCAATGAGCTCAACCTTGTGATGACCCCACGCTCATAGCTCCCACAACGAACAAAACAATAAATCCCCATGAAGAAGATTTTGGGTTTTACTCTCCAACTTTCTAATTCAAAAGTGAGAAGTGAGGAATTAAATTTTTTTTTGTATATTTATTCACTTTTCAAGTGAATAATCGATTAGGGCAAATAACCAGCCAACCTAGTTAAACCCCAAATCGACCCTAATGAAAATAGGCTATTCCTATAAATAGGAATTCATCTATGGAAAAGCTACTAGAAATTAAAATAAATCAATTAAAAAGCCTGAAAACCCAAAAACACAAGATTTTTCTTAACTTTTGCAACAATGCGAAACTCTAAATGCATTGACACACTCACTGGTCTAATCACATAATGCAAATGAGTTCGGATTTAATAATCATTGAAATGTTTAATTCAATTATTTAATTAAGGATGCGTAGACCATACAGGGGCAACATTGGTAAAATATGAATGGTTGAATCACTAACTCCATGTGTCACTACCAAGGATATAAATCGTGCACACTAAATAACACAATCAAGTGTAATTGCATATAATAACATAGTCAAAACAATAAATGCATTAAATCACCTAATTTAACCTTTTATTTAATTATATTGAAATAATATATTTGCATCACTCACATTCACATAAAGCATAACAATGTAGGAATGAAGTAAATAACCATAGCATTAAATCCATCACATAACATAATCAGTGATATGCGCAAATACCAGATAACTAGATATCAACATAAAATACACTGTCATCTCAAAATGGCATTGTCATGCAATATGATCAACTGAACAACATAGTAGTCTAATATCTATGATACTAAAATCAAGGTAAACATCTAACCCTCAGGTCATCTCACATGTAAAACATAACATAAGTAACAATATCTCTTGGATCAGAATATAACAAGGTAAATAATGTCCACAGCATATAACCAAATAATCTAACTAGACAATCCATTTCTAATCATTTAAGCATTTAATAAAGGTTGATTAAAGAACAACAAAAAGGCACTTGAAACACATAAGCAAACATATTCATAAACATGACTAACCACTAGTACAGGAACCTGGTCTAGTGTAGCATGGTAATAGTACATAGTGCAATCTTTGCACACATCTCAAGATAATCATGGAACAACCTCATGATACCACATCGATCCTGGTAAGCATTGGCACAAACCTTAGTGAACCATAAATCATATCATAATCTCATAAATCAGTCAAAGAATAATCAAAGCAACTAATACAAAAACATACATCAAATCACCTCTATGGTGTAGACCACTCATGGTCACAATCATGATCCCATCACAAGGAGAGATCAACAAGGTTGCATCCATCAGGATGACTTACAAAAGTCAAATGGGAGAGGCACTACAAAACTTTTGTCCACAACTAAATATTATTAATTACTTTATAACTTTCATATGAAATTTTTAAAATTTTGGTATTTCTCTGATACCATGTAAGAATTTGGTATAGCTATGATACCAAGTAAGAATTTGCCTAAGGCAATAATTCAATGCCAAGATCAACAAGCTTAGTAGATAGCACAAGAGAGACAAATGATGATCAAATGAGAATAAATATCAAATGATTAGATATCAGATAATTGGATGAATACATTATAAAAGTGCCTTGTATATAAAGGCAACTAATATGACTTAAGCATAACAAGTAAGCACATGTCCACCAAGAGTGGATTATCCTCCATTGTGCATGAATGTCTGTGCAACAATGTGAGGATAAGAATGCAAAGGTGTAGCTAATAAAGAGAGGTAGTAGACAACATGTGCTCAATTGGAGTGTAAACTACTATGTTATCTACATAACAACTCATATGAATATGCAAACTCCTAGGTGTCTACATTACAACTAATATGTTAATGCATTAACATAAGTAAACTTAAGTAAAGTGTAATTAGTAAATACTTAACTACACCAACAAAAGTAAACCAACAATGTTGAACAATAAATATAATCATGCACATAGAGAACTCATAACACCATTATTTATTAACTAGGGAAACCCTGCCCAAGGTAAAACCCTGGTGGGGATGATACCCACTAGATGATCCAGTAAATAAAAGAATCATGTTAAAGATATTGACCCTGTTAGGAGTCTTTCAAGTACATATAGTGTCTCAAGTCGTTGTTAGAGAACTAGGCCTTATTAGAAGCCTCAACCATGTTAGGAGTTGCTTCAATCATGTTAGGTATTGGTAGATTAAATAAAATGTATGCAAGAAGAGCCCACTTCCCTAACATGCATTTATACAATAAAGTTCTTCACAAGAATAGATATAGATATAATACTTTCTAACTGATGTAATTCACACTTTCTATGATCATACATCAGATATAGTTCACATATTATCTCATCGACTTCACATCAATCACAAATATCACATAGATCACACATATGTCACACACTTATCTTTGCAAGATAAGATATTTACTTATACCTTGTATATTGGTAAATCTTTGCTCAATTGGCCTTCATGTCTTCACACGCTTGACATAATATGAAATAACTTATGGATTAACATCCACAATATCATCTTATTGTGACTTAGTAATTATTTTGTTACCAAAATAATTCCTTAAGTCATACAACTCAATTCTTTGCCATGCTTTGTTCTTCTTTGTCAAACACCCATACTAGTATTTCAATCATAACTCATGTCATACTATCTATACACATTTGCACATTGACACATGTCATCATGACACTATCATAGAACTTTCCTCAACTAAAAATTAGGTAACTCTCAATGAGTCATCCGTACTCATCACATGTATCTCTGTGCTACTACAAACTGTCTAACACTTCGACAATTTTCTAACTCTAAACGCATAAATGAAATGTTGAATACATGTTTACATAAATGATAACTCTCAAGATATCTATTTGACCATATTTACAACATATTCCCTATCCATAACTACAACAAACATACAAGTATCACCCACATCAGTTTTATCTTTAACAAGTCCCTAATCTTTGGCCTTGGCATTCTCCTTGTGAATATATAATCCTACTCTCAAGTGCCCTAACCTTCAGCTTCACCTCTTTGAGTTCATGGAAAGAAACTTTGATTTCCCTATAGAAGTCCAGAATACCATTCCTTGTAGTAAGAATAATGTCCAAGTTTCTTTCTCCACTGCAGTCTCTCAAAATAAGCATAGAGGGATCAATTAGGTGAATCAAATTATTTTCTCCTTTCTCCTCAACTCTAACCACCATGTTTATCTTAGGTCTAGGAAAACCTAGCTTAATCTTGTCCAAATTGACCTTCTTCTAGCCATCATTGTCCTCGAGCATAGGGGAGTGCACTTTAGGAGAAGCTTGAGCCTGACTAGGAAGGTTGGGAGTAATATTGGTAGTAGGGGAGTCCCCCTTACCCATGACATCAAGGTCCTTAGCATCCTAATTAGTAGAGGGATTATACTTTTACTTTTGGTGTCAGATAGATGACTAGGCTTATTCTTCTTCCTACCCTAAATTTCACTATCCTCTCTATTTGTATCCATGTAAGCCTTATTCTCATTATAGTCTTCATCAAAAGAGACAACTCTATTTATATTTTTACACTTCTTGTTCCCTTTCTTATTGATCTTGGGAGGTTTCATATATGAGGGTTCTTTTCCTTTATCTTTAGAGTTTTTCAAAACAACATCCTCAGAATTTGAATCACCATTACCCTTAATATCAGAAAGGTTATCCTCATTATAGGATTTAGAAATTTTTGTATCGTCCTCAAAATCAACCTTGTCAACTATGGGAGTCCTCATAGAATTAGCTTGATTGTGGTCATATACCAGAACCATAAGCCCATCATGAAGGGAAAGATTAATGACCTCATAAGAGTGTATCCCATTAATACCAAAATTCAAGGAGGAATAAAAATAGAATGGAATGAAAATTTGAATGTTATGTCTAAAATGATTAAGAAGAAAAAAGTGATGAGTGTAGACTCTAGAGAACCTCCCATCTAGAGTCACATAATACATTATATCCCTAAGCACAAATCTCCAAATTCTTTTAAGGGAACCCAAAGAATAATAAGTTTTTCCATGATTTGTCTAGATCCTAGCTTCTTCTTCATCTTTTGGAAAAGCTTTCATCATTGACTTAGAGTACTTCCTATCCCCATAAAATTTCTTGTCAACAATAGGAATGCTCATAACTTGGGATATAAAATCCTCTATAACTATGATTTTGCTTCCCTAACACTACAAAACCCCTTCACCCAATTGTTATGGAAGAATTTAGTGACCTCTCTATTGCCACCATGGAGATGCTACATGAAGGGAGTAAGGCTACTAACGCTCAAAATATCCCACTCCTTTGTTCTCTTTTTCCACATCTCAAATTAAGAAGTCTCAATTCATTTCCTTTACCCTCCCATTTCCATTCATATCCTTTTGACTATCAAACACTTAGCCAGAAACAATTGAAATCTGCCTAAAGAGAGTTGAGAGAGCCAAATGCAGAAAGCAAGAAAGGTGTTGAAAAGTGTCAAATAGTCAAAGTTAACTTCTTCCTTTCACTAAAAAATACAAGGGAGGACAACTCTTAGAAAATGGAGAGGCCTGTAAGAAAGAATGGTGGTGAGGGACTACGAAGGTGAAGATATGGGAGGGCCAAACAAATAAGAAAATAGTAAATAATTGTGCAAAGATGGAATGAATCTACAAACTGAAGACTAGGAATTGGTCGATATTGGCCAATGAAGAAAGTTAGGATTTAATAATAAGGGGAGAATGTAGTAGAAGATAGCTACCACTAAGAGCAAATAAAGTGGTTTGTAAAGTATAATAAAATGATACAAATACCAATGAGTTTTGAGATTAGACTTTGTGAGTGGTGAGACAAGTAATTAATGTGTAAAGTGAATGGCAATATGAATTTGTAGAACAATATTATCTTTGTTTGTACTTTCTCTCTCTATCTCTATCTTCTCTATATCTCCCCACCTCTCTCTATTTTAATCTATCCCTTCAACTCCTTATATCTCTCTATATTACAACTAGAACATAAGCTTATTGGTAATGGAATATGATTATATTTCTCACTCAAATGTTTTATTTAATTTATTTTTGGGTCACTATAGGTAGATGCATATTTTCATTGACACTATAATGTTTGCAAAAAATTAAAATTAAAAACCTACATTTCCTTACATTGGTCATCCATACCTCTTTGGCATACCCATTGGACATCAAGGTGAGATTGCTAGTTATAAATATTTTGGATTGTATTTTGTATACATAATCCTATATCTAGATGAAAAAGAATCCAAAGGAGATGTAAAATAGTTAGTTAGTAGTATTAGACTCAACCAAAATAAAGGTGAAAGAATGGGAAAAAAAATATGACCATTTGCATTCTAATTACTTTCCTTCACCACTACTTACATGTAATTGAATAATATGAATGAAATGAATCAAAAAATAAAAGTTTTCTTGATTAAAACTATGCCCTAAAGATCAAATGAAAATTTTCTAAGATTACTCTCAAACTTTGAGTCAACCATTGGCCATGAGATTGATTCCAAACTAATGGACATGAGTTTAGAGATAGTCAACACTTCAAGACCATCATTGTCTACAATATAACAAAATAATTCTATAAGTTTCTAGAATATATATTTTATCTTTGGTTTGAAATCTAAATACAAGCTTAATTTGTATTTAATTTATTAAAATAACATTTTCAATTTATCTTTACATTCTTTTGATTTACCAAAATTAACAAATTTTTAATTATTGCATTACTCTAACAAGCCTAGGTTGGTTTAGTTAGGTTTCTTATAAAAACTTACCCTTTGTTGAACCTAACTACTCATGTATCTCTTAAGGTTTGAGTTTAGGGTTAAACTTAGATCTCTATTTCATCTTTTTATTAAATTTTCTTGAGATATTATTAAGGTTTTTTTGTGTTAATTCATTTCGACATTATTGTTATATCTTGTCCATTATGATTTGTACCTCATTTTGTGACCTTCATTTTTAACCACCTAACAACCGTCAGATGTCTCATTAGGATTTTTTGTTAAATACATTATCTATTTTTTTATTCAAGGTATAAATACTCCTTTAAGGATTTCTTTTTTAAGCCCACTATGGATACCCAATCTAATCATTTAATACAATATTTTTCGATCCTTATATAAATAATCATTTAGAAGATCAACAAGACTATGACCAATAGATACACTAGGAAAGTGTTTATTGATGCATAGATACACCTATTGAGAACCAATTAGAATATCAATAAGATTATATATAGGAATATTGTTGAGGAGGGTGAATCAAAAATCACCTAATTAAACAATAAAATCATAAATTCAAACTTCTTTAATAGATTTATTGACAATAGTTCAAGCTAACCTATAATAGTGTTATCGGTTACCTAAAAATTAGACATGCATCCATAGATAAAGAACCATACAAATATAACTCTAGTATTTATCACATGGAAATCTGGTTAGAGTGAAAACCACAATGTTAGATTAGTGCCCATAAAGAGTTGTACTCCTTTGGAATATGCTCTATTAGGAGCTTTTCTGATTAAGGATTAAAAAAAGACTACTAGGTGTTACCCTGTTAAGGGATTTCTTGGGACCTATTAAAGTCTTTATCCTATTAGGAGTAACCTAATTAGAGGATTTGGACACTCCAATAATGTCACCTTGTTAAAGGATTTACAATAGACTTGCTAAAATCACTTGATAAAGGATTTTACTATCACAATTACTAGAGAGTGACAACAAAAAATGATACGTGGTTTGCACTAACTCTATTAAATCAAATTCATTAAAGTTCCTTAACACAATAACATTCTATCACAATCCTCTAACCAAATTTGTACCTTTTTCCCGCATGTCATTGTTGTTAAGTATATTAGCTTCTAGTAATTGAAGCAATATATTTACATATATTTGGTTTATATTAAATCTAATTATACATGTGTGTGTGTGTGTGTGTGTGTGTGTGTGTGTGTGTGTGTGTGTGTGTGTGTGTGTGTGTGTGTGTGTGGGTGGGTGGGTGTATTAGTTCAATTATAAATTTTGAATCAATAAATCACAAAGGTAATTGGATCACAGTCTATTTAGATCTGCACATATATACATATATATATAATTGTATCAATACAAAGACAAAAAGAAATCAATACTTATATTTAAGGACATTAATTCCAAATCAAAAATACATTTATAAGAAATTGAATTGAATATTGTTCAAGATACTTACATATTCATATTATAAAGTTTAGTACATCTCCACCAATAAATGACCTATAAAATCTACATGGTATCAGAGCCTAATTGGTAGAAGGACTTCTAAATTTAAATTCTTGAAACAATAGTGACAAACATGTCAAACAATGTTAGAGTAGAGGATAGGTTGGAAGGAGTGGAAAATTTCTTCTCATGGAAAATTTGAATTGTAAAAATCCTTGAAAAATTAGAACTAGAGTCATTTATTGAATCGTACATTTTAATACCTAAAGATGAGGCAGAAAAGGCCACTTCGAAACGATGAAGTAATAAAGCCAAGAAAATTATTGTTGATTTAGTAAAAGATCATATTCTTCCATCCTTCTCAAATCTCAAAAAGGCATTTGAATTATTCAAGACAATTAAGGATACATTTGAAATCAACAACTCTAGAAAATTAATTACTTAAAAAATCAACTCATGAATACAAAAAATGAATAAAGGAGAGTCAATCTTATCCTACTTTGGAAAATTTTCCAAAATAAAGAATCATTTATCTTCTATCAGAAGCAAAGTAGAATACCAAGAACTATCTATAATAGCACTTAGAGGATTACCTATATCTTGGGAAGCATTCATTCAAGTTTTCAGGAGACCCTCAGTACTAGTTTCTGATCAACTTTAAAATGACTGCACATTATAAGAATCAAGACTAATTTTGAGAGGGATCATTTCAATCAAGAGGGAGAAAATCAAGCTCTTTTCTCAGTCTCCAACAATAAAGGAAAGAAGTGTTAAAATTCTTTAGAATAACGGGGGGGGTGAATCAGTTATTCAAGGTCCAAATACCCTAATAATACTTTTTCTACACTTTTAATAAATCCATACAGTTTTCATCCATCCAAACTTAAATCAACCATATTAGTAAGTTACAGTAAATCAACATGCAGAGATAAAACATGTAAGATCAACATATGACACAATGATTTACATGGAAACCCAATTTGAGAAAAACCACTAGTAACATGCTACTTGATTCTCACTCTTCTAAAGTGATGCCCTGTTAAAGGCTTACAACACACTATTAAATGTGACCTTGTTAGAGGATTTCACCAAACTGTTAGGAATGGGCCTGGTTAAAGGACTTTAGAACATTCACTTGGAATGTCACCCTGTTAAAGGATTTATCTCATGGCTATCAAACCAACCTAATTCCATAGGATTTAAACTAACTGTTACAATTGCTAGAAAGTAACGATAATGGCCTTTTGATCTGATATAACTTACAACATACTTTGCAAATTTCAAATCACACTTTCAGTTCAATCCTTATGCTTGGCTTCAATCACTTCAGCTCTGATTGCTTGTCTTCTTATCAAGCTTAGTCTCCTTGAGTCTTATTACTCATCATGCCAATGCATCCATATCTAGGGTCTTCTTATTGAAATAGAGTAACTATGCTCTCTGTCCTCCTTAGCACCTCCTTCAGCATTTTATGCTTTCATGCTTGACCGCCTCTCTCTTTCTCTCTCTCTCTCTCTCTCTCTCTCTCTCTCTCTCTCTCTCTTCTTCATGAACTTATGTCTCCTTAAATGGAAATCTGATTTTCCTTTTCTGCTCAATTCTCCCTCTCCAATTTTAGGGTTTCAAATGGATTAGGTAGGATACAATGTATCTAACTCATATCTTTTTTTTATTAAAAACTTCATCAATTGTATCTTTTAAAAATGTTCTACATGGTGTTCTATGCGACCAGCTCATCATTCTTATCTTCCATTTAATTTACAAACTTCTAGATAACAACCTTATCGACTTAGATCTGGCGAATCTTCGGTTTTCAAAATAATGCAGCAACTCGGCATTATTGTTTTTACTGGTGCTCGACATCTCTGTGTTACTCAGCACTATTGGTTTTACTAGTGCTCGGCATCTCTGTGTTACTCGGCACCTATATCTGCTTGACACTTGTATCACTCGGCGCTTGAAGTTTACTCGGCACTTGAAGTTTACTTGGCACTTGATATCACTCGGCACTTGAAGTTTACTCCGCACTTGATATCACTCGGCATCTGAAGTTTACTCGGCACTTGATGTTGATCTTGCGCAGCTTCAACTAGGAATTTGCTCGGCTTCAACTAGCTTGCTCGGCTCCTTCTCTCTAATGAACTTTAATTAGGTTTTACAGATGTCTTAGCTAAAACCTTACATCTTTGATGTGTTTTAGTGTGCCCATTCTCTGTGTCTATTGTATGTCATCAAATACACTTTTTCATCAATGGCTTAGCTGATCCTTGTACTTCATTACAACATCATAACTTCAACCTTTCTCTAGGTGTACTAGTTACATCTTATTGATTGCCTCCTCCTTGTAATTCAATTAATTGATAGTATTTGGATCACTAAAGCAATTGTCATTCCTGCAAGTAGCAAGTTTGACATCAATGATAAACCAATGATTGACAACATTCTTTACCATTTCCATATATCATTCCAACAACTTTCCTCATGATCTTTTCAATCATTTCCAACAAGAAGAGGAAATTCAAAGGAAAGATATATGATAAAAGGAAGGGGAATAATAATTATAAAAGAAATGACTTCTCCAAAGTTAAATGTTATAAGTGTGAGAAATTCGGACATACCTTCAAAAATTGTCCACAAAGGGAAAAAATCCTAGCTTCCTTAGCCAAAACAAAAAAGGATTAAAAAATTTATTTTATTATGCTCTATCTAGTGAGATGAAATTAAACAAAAATGTGTGGATAATAGATAGTGGTGCTTCCTGATGTATAACAAGATTCAGAGATAAGTTTGAAACTTTTTGAAATTGTCTCACTAAAGGAGTCACCATTGTAGACAACTCCACATATTGAGTAAAAGGAATTGGGACCTATTCTATACAACTAAAAGTTGGGATTATACTAAAATTGGAAGATGTTCTTTTCATCTTGGGCATAAAAAGAAATCTATTATCAATATTTGGACTTGTTGATGAAGGGTTTCAAGTCACCTTCAATGAAGACAAAGTATTGTACTGGCCTAAAAACACTAATCTCAAGAATGCTATCACTATAGGAACTAGAGACAAGACCTTATATAAACTATGCAACATTCAAAAGCAAGTTTTAAGTTATGAAGTGACAAATTCTAATGAAGTATGGCATAGAACGCTTAGACATATTGGATTCAATTCACTTCCAAATATAGAAAAAATCACCACTAGAACACCTAGCTTAAATTCAAAACATATAGGTGCTTGTAAAGGATGTGCTCTAGGAAAGAATATTAAAAAAAAACATTTTCCTCCTAGTGAAGACAAATCTAAATTAGTTCTAGAACTAGTTCACTCTTATTTATGTGGATCTATGCCAACACTTTCTCTAGGAGGATTCTCTTACTACATAATATTCATTAATGATTTATCTAGGAAAACCTAGATCTATTTTTAAAGGTCAAAGGATTAAATGAGATCCTATCAAAATTCAAAGAGATCAAAGAAATAGTGAAAAATCAAATGTCAAAAAAAATTAAAATGCTAAGATCAGACAATGGATGAGAATTTTTTCTGAAAATTTCAAAGTTTTTTGTACCTCTATTGGGATTAAGAGGGAGTATACAATACTTTATAATACTCAACAAAATAGGGTAGCAGAAAGGAAAAATAGAACAATTGTTGAAGCAACAAAAGCCATGTTTCATGATCAAAATTTACACTTCTCATTTTGGGCAAAGGCCACCAATATAGCCGTATACATTCAAAATAGATGTCCACACTCAATACTTAAAAACATAACTCCTAAAGAAGTTTTTTCAAGATCTAAACTTGACTTAATTCATCTTAAAATATCTAGTTTCCCAATTTACGTTAACATACCTAAATAAAAAAGAACCAAGTTAGAACCATCTGGGAAGAAATGAATATTTGTTGGGTACAGTGAGAACTCCAAAGGGTATAGAGTCTATATACCTAGAAAAAGATCAGTTAAAGTGAGCAGAGATGTCATATTTGAAGAAAACATTACTTTAAAACTATCTATAAGTATAGAAGATAAGCCCATCATAGACTTAGATGAAAATCTACAAACTAAAATTCAGAGGGAGAATATATTAGAAGAGAATGAATCATTACCAAATACAGATAATAAAGACATCACTAATATCAAGAAAAGGTCATTATGGGAAAGGAAAATGATTGAAGAAAATAATGTTGAGCTAGATAAAATTTCCAAAGAAAGCAAGAAAACCAAGAACAAATCTTGTTACATTGCATTAGTAACCGAGCTTACTAAATCTAAATCATCAACTGTTGAAAAAGCCCTAAAATGTCAAGCCTAGAAAGATGCTATGATTGAGGAATATCAATCCATATTGCAAAAAAAAAAATTGAGATATTGTACTTAGACCAAAACAACAAATTAATTGTTTCATCAAAATGGTTATACAAAATCAAATATGCTTCTGATGGCAATATTGAAAAGCATAAATCAAGGTTTGTTTCTTGAGGTTTTTTTATGAAGGTAGATATTGATTATGAGGAAACATTTTCTCATGTTGCTTGCTACACTTCTGTAAGAGCATTTATTACAATTGCAGCATCCAAAGGATGAAAGATACATCAAACGGATGTCAAGACCGCATTCCTGAATGGTGTCATAAATGAAGAAGTATATATTGAAAAACCTAGAGGTTTTTCTATAAAATTTAAGGATAAATATGTATGTAAACTCAAGAAATCTATCTATGGACTTAAACAAGCACATCGAGCTTGGTATGAAAGGATAGATAGCTACCTAACCAAACTAGGATACTAAAAGAATGAAGATGATCATAACATCTACTTCAAAATTCTAATGATGACATGTTAATACTTGTTTTATATGTTGATGATCTATTGATAACAAGTAATGATCACTTGATTGAAAGATGCAAAAATTATAGCTAAATTTAAAATGAATGATCTAGGCCTACTACACTATTTTTTGGGCCTAGACATCTATCAAAAGAAAAGTTACACTTAGGACATCTTGACTAGACTTAGAATGATGGACAACAACCCTTTAACAACTCTGATGGAAATTAATCTACAAAAACTAAAAGAAGATGTGAATTTTGAGCCTCTTGATCGTACTCTTTACAAATAGATCATTGGATCACTTATGTATCTTGTAAATACTAGACCTAATATCTAATATGCCACAAATATTTTAAGTCACTTTATGTGTGAACCAAAGAAGATTCATTTGATAGCTACCAAACATACCTTGAGATATCTACATGACACTATTGGTCTTGGTTTGAAGTACAAAAATGTAGAGAGAAAACTTGAAGGATATATTGATTTTGATTGGGATTTTTATTCCATAAATCGCAAGAGTACTACAGGGTGTTGCTTTAGTCTTGGATCAGCAATGCTATTATGTTTCAATAGAAAAAAACTAATAATTGCCTTGAGTTTCACTGAAGCTAAGTACATGGAAGCCTACATGGGAGCACGTGAAGCACTATGGCTTAGAAAGCTATTATTTGGACTCTTTGGAAAATAACTAAGTCCTACAATAATCCATTGTGATAACCAGAGTTGCATCAAGCTTTCTAAAAATATTTTTTTCCACAATCAATCGAAGCACATTGAGACTTCTTATCATTATATAAGAGACATGGTTGACATAAATGTTATCAAGTTGATTTATATCAGCACAAATGAGCAAAGTGCTGACATTTTCACCAAGCCTCTTGCAAAGTTGAAAATAGTGTACTTCAAAGGTAAACTTGGTATGACAAATTTGTAATTGGATTTGTAAATTAATATATTCATGAATAATTGAAACTAGATTGTTTGAAAAATTATGTTATGGAAGGTGACAATATTTCTTGTGTAAGATCATTTTTATAAGGTGATGACCTTATTTATAGTTGATCTATCTTCTAACACCAAAATGTTGAAGTAAGTGTTATCCTTGTTCTTCAAGCTGGATTTTTTTGGACACATTGATAACCATCATTAATTTGACCACATTTAAAGTGGTGTACAACCTTGTGTTATAATTCCTTTCTTACTAAAGAGGGATTATTAAGTATATTAGCTTCAATGTAACTGAAGCAATGTATTTACATATATTTGGTTTATATTAAATGTGATTTTATATATATATATATATATATGTATGTATGTATGTATGTATGTATGTATGTATGTATGTATGTATGTATGTATGTATGTATAATCACATTTAATATAAACCAAATATATAATCAAAACCTTGTAATACTAACTAATCAAGTCAATATGACAAATGAGATAATATATCAATTGAGATAATATGTATCGAATGAGTTTAGTATCGAGTGTTGAGGATAACCAATACTATGAACCATCACGAGTCATTTGTTAAGGATGTGATTATTAAATTAAATTGGTATATTGATTGGTGTCTTCTAAGGTATGTGTTGGGGTATGGTTATGTAGGGTCATACCCCTACGTAAGCATACATCAATGCATACATGTATATTGCTTCAATTCTAGATTTTGAATCAATCAATCAAAAAGGTAATTGCATCTCAATATATTCAGAGCTACACATATATATGAAATTGTATCAAAACAAAGACAAAAGGAAATCAATACTTATATATAAGGACATTTATTTAAGATCATAAATTATAATAAATTGAATCGAAGATTGTTCAAGATACTTGCATATTCATATTATCAAATTTAGTACGTCTCTGCCAATAAATGATCTATAAAATTTACAATCATAACAATCCTTGTTTGATTAGTTCTTCAATACTGTCGATAGTCTCTTTTGTTTGCCACTATCCTTCTTCTCTCCATTATGACAATATACATCACCTTTCTTTTTCCTTTATATACTAATACTTTGATCACAAACCCTAAACCTAGATCCAACAATCATAACTTCATCATCAAAATATTCTTACAAATTTCACCATCTCCATAATTCATTTTTGACCTTATAAAAATTTATGAAGTATGTTCCTTTTCCTTCTTACCTCAATCTCAAAGTCATCCTCGTGTTACTTGAGTTATATGTGAGTCATCTTGCTTTCTCTTTTCAAATCAACATTTGATTTTTGTTTTCTCTTTGATTTCTTATAAACTCCCACTATTTTCGATAAGTCACCCTTTCTTTTAATAAGAGTCTACTCCTTGTTTTTCGATAATATATAGTTTTTTCAATAAGTGTTGCATGTTACAATATATCTTTTGCAAAATATAATTCCTCACTTCTTTACTTAATCTTGACTATTATCAAATAGTTCTTCATTTTCATACTTCATATAATCAATCAAACCATTTTATTACCACTGCTTGTTCTAATGATTACCCTATAAGATCCTTATCGACATGCCCTATCCATGACTTAACAACTTTCTTTTCTAAGATATGGTAACAAGTCAAAAAAAAAACCAAATAGTTTGACATCAATGATAAACAATATAACCGATATCATGTTTATTCAATCATGTTGTAATCATCAACTAAATCAGTTATACCAATAATCTCCTCCTTTGTCATTGATGAATAATAATTAGTGATGTTACATGTATTGTTCCTATCTATTTTTATTTTCTACCATGCTATGCTATGTATGAATTTCTCCTCCATGCATTATAGTCTTTGTATTTTCATATTATAACATATTCTCCTCATTTGACAGCAATGCAATGCCAATGGTAATAAACCTTTTTGTATTTTTCTCTACTTTTAGTACTCATTATGCACTTTGTTTCCCCTGGACTAATTCCCCATAGAGTTGTCCATCTATACATCAATTGATGGTTGAGTTATTCTACTAAAAGTATATAATTGATGCAAACTCCATGTTCTCTTCATTTAATGTCTGATAGGGGTAGGACCCCTAATCTACCTCTTAGATACTCAAAACTTTTCTTAGGTAGTGGTTTAGTAGAAATATTACCAACATGTTCCTTTGTAGACATGTATTCCAATCTAACTTCTTTTTTATGTACTTTCTCTCTCAGAAAATGATACTTGATGGCTATATGCTTTATTTTTTAATGCATTAATGAGTTCTTTGATATGTTGATGGAACTTCTATTGTCACAGTGTATCACAACATGTTCCTCAACTTTCTCGTATATTCCTTCAAGTATTTACTTTTTCCATAACACTTTTTGACAATTAATGGTAGGTACAACATATTCATCTTCAGCATCAAATTGTGAATATAATTTTGTTTTATACATGTCCATGACACAAGTCTATTTCCTAGATAGCATGTTCCTCCACTTGTTCTCTTTCTATCATCAATGTTTCTAGCCCAATAAGCAGTTGTATATACCTTCAAATTGAAGTCTCCTTTTATTTCATACCATAATCCATAGTCTTTTGTACATTTAAGATATCTTAATATTATTTTTGTAATAATCATATGTGAGTCTTTAGGATTATATGAGAATCTAGCAACTATTCCAATTACACATGCAATGTCAAATCTTCTATGAACAACATATTGTAGCTTTCCAATCATTGATATGTATAATGTTTCATTCACATTTTTAGATTTATCCTCTTTTGACAGTTACCAACCTATAGTCATAGGTGTACCAACAAGTTTTGAGTCTTCCATTCCAAAAAAAATTAGTGCCTCTTTAATGTACTTAGAGTGAGTTATATAAACCCTTTTCTCTATTTTTTGAACTTGTAAGTCAATAAAGAACTTTATCTCACCAATAATAGACATTTCAAACTCTTTCCTCATTTCTTTGGTAAAAGATTTGCCTAGTCCGTCATTTCATCCAAACATTATATCATTAAAAAAAATCAGCAATTAAAACCTTATCCCCAATTTCAACTTTCAAATAAATATTTTTTTTTTATTATTATTTTCAAATCCACTCCTAATTAAATATGAGTGTACCATGATCTCAGTGCATGTTTCAATCCATACAATTCCTTGTGCAAACTGTAAACTACATTTTTTCCTTGTTTAGCTTAAAAGCCTTTAGGTTGTTCAATATGAACTTCTTCCTCTAGTATTCCATTCAAAAATGTCATTTCATAGCCATCTAATAAACTTTGAATCCTTTATATGTTGCATAGGGAAGTAATATCCTAATTCCTAATCGAACAACAGGTGTAAAAGTTTCTTTACAATCTACTATTTCTTCTTATGCATACCCTTTGCACACTAATCTTGCTTTATTCCTCATTACTTCACCATTTTCCTTGAGTTTATTCCTAAAAATCCACTTAGTACCATTATTTATTTATTTTCTTTTGGTCTGTGTGCTAATTACTAATTTTTATTCTTCTCAATATATCCCATTTCTTCTTTCATTTCTTGCCTCAAGTCTTCATTTTTAGTGCATCTTTTCAACACTCTGGCACTTTTGTCCCCAGTTGTATCTAACAAAATGTCATTAATTCTTATATTTCTCAGTGGCACTAGTTTTGTATTCCAAATTTGTCCTTACACTAGTTTCTCCTTGTTGTACTCTTCACAATTGTTTCTTTATTGTTAGTTGTTTTGTTGTTATCAGTTTCCCATTATCGGAACATGTGCCAACTTGGTCAATTTCTATCTTTCATGCTCAAAGTAGATCAGTTTACTATAACTTTATGATCTTTTGTACCATTTTCTTCATTTTGTTCCAAAAATTTATCAATCCTCACATTTACACTTTCTATTATCATATTTTTCCTTTTGTTCAAACATTTATAGGCCTTACTCTTGGTAGAGTACACTAAAAATAGCCCTTCATCACACTTACTATCAATCTTTCCATTTCTATCATCCTCCTTGATATACCATTTTCTTCCAAAAATTCTAAAGTAACTAACATTAGTGTTCAACCATACCACATTTCATAGGGTGTGTTGTTCATTCCTTTCTTGAGTTGTAATTAGTTAAGTGCATATAATGCAATGTTAACAACTTCTTTCCAAAAAAAATGGTGTAACTCCCTTTTGACTGAACAACGTCTTGGTGCCTTCCACTATAGATGTGTTTCTTCTTTCTGCAATAACATTGTCTTGGGGAATTCTTGGTGCATTCAATTGTCTCTTGATTCTATGTTCTTCACAGTATTTTTTGAATTCATTGGAAGTAAATTCACTGCCTCTGTCTGATCCAAGACATTTTATACATCTTCCAGTTTCATTCTCAACTTTTTCTTTGTACATTTTGAACATACAAAGACCATATAATTTAAATTTTAAGAACACTATTGACATCATCCCTGAGTAATCATCAACAAATAATCTAAAGTATTTGTCTCTATGATATCTCTCTAGTCCAATGGGTTTGCATAAATCTATATGTACTAGGTATACAATATGTTTTGTAGAGTATACCTTGCTTGTAAAAATTGAACTAGTCATCTTTTCAAACTAACATTTCTTACATATAGAATTGTCTAGTTTGTTCAATATCAGTATTCCTATAACACTTTTCTTCCTACTGACTTTTACCAAATTATAAAAGTTTACATGACACAATTTCTCATTCCATAACCAGTTCTCTTCTAACTTAGTAATCAAGCAATGACTATTAGTAGTATTTATCTTTAAGAGGTTACCTTTGGTTTGTTCATCGATAGCAATTAGTTTTTCATTCTTTTCATATATTTGGCATTTTTTATTACTAAACTCAAATCTAGAACCTTTGTTATTTAACTAGAATACACTTATCAAGCTATTAATTTGTTTGCCCAGTACACATCTTTACAAGTAATATCATTAGTTAAAGTAATTATACCTTTACCTCTGATTACATAGGGATAACCATTTCCAAATATGACTGAACATCCATCACAATGTTCCATGGTTACAAATTTGTCCTCTTGTCTAGCCATGTGATGTGTAAAGTCACTATCAATGATCCAATCATCATTACAGTTCACAGTTGATATCAAAAAAAATTCTTCACCAATTTTAGTATTATTGATGGAGGGATCTTCTTTCACAATAGAAAATATTATTTCCTCAGAATTTGCATCTCCTCCTTAGTTGTATTCAATCTCCTCATCCTCAACAGCGTAACACAGCTACTTTCTCTTTTGAGTAAAATCATTATACTTCTTATATTTTTCTTTATTTTCTCCATCATGTTTTTTCTTTGGTTTGTCTGGACGTATGTGTACAAAGTGACTGATATGTCCATAATTTCAGCAAGTAATAGGGCTTTTTCCTTTGTATATTCCTTTTCCCTTAGGAAATCTTATGGAAATTAAAGCTCCAAGCTCCTCTAGTTCAATTTCCTCTAATGATAAACATTCATATTCATTAGATTCAAAAACAATAGTTTTTCCTTTCCTAGATGACCCAATATTAGTTGTGGCTTGGAATGCAACTTCATTAGTTGGTTGACTATTATCAAAATTACTCTATTCAAATGCAATAATTCTACTAATAAGAAAATCAATTGTAATCTTACTACTATCGATTGTTCTTAGTTCATGTATAGAAGAGACTCTACTAGCATACATGTTTGGAAGATTTCTAAGAATTTTACTTACAACTTCACTTTCTTTGATCTTTTCACCAACTACTTTGATGACTACTATAATCTCCTTGATCCTTGCTCCATATTGTTCAATGGTTTCATTTTCATGCATTCTCATAGCATCATAATTTCCTTTCAACCCTTCAACTTTTTCCTATAAGACATGGTCATCTCCTCTATAGACTTCTACTAGCTTATCCCACATCTTCTCGCCTAAAGGAAGGTCTTGGATGTTGATATACTCAAAATTAAGTAGTGTACTTGCAAGCCCTATTATCACATAGTTATGAATATGTTGCTCTTTCTTTTGTGCATCATTAAGAGTATCAGGGGGCAAGGTATATTCATTAGTAAGATAATCCATTGTATTATCTATAATTCTTGATAGGTGTAATTTCATCCTTCTTGTCCACATACCAAATTCATCATCATACTTGTTGAACTTGGGTGCATACTTCTTTTACATCTAGAGATTTTTACCCTAAGCAGTTAAGCTTCCAAATCAGGGACCTTTCTCTAATACCAAATGTAGATATAGGAAGATTACAAGGGGGTGAATTTGAAATCACCCAACTAAATAATAAATCATAAATTCAAACTTATTTAAAAAATTTACTAATACTAGTTCTAGTTAACATATAACAGTATTATCGGTTACCTAAGCATTAGGCATTCATCCATAGATAAAGAATCACATAGAACATACAACTATTATTTATCTCATGGAAACCTGACAAAACCATAGTGTGATATCAGTTCCCATAAATAGTTATACTCTTCTAGAATACACTCTATTAGGAGCTTACCTGGTTAAAGGTTACCAAAACCTTGTTAAGTTCTACCATATTAAGGGATTTCCCTTGAGAGCTATTAAAACCTTTACCCTATTAGGAGTAACCTGATTAGAGGATTTAGACACTCTACTCTAAGAATTCAATCATGTTAAAGGATTTACAATAAACCTATTAAGATCACCTGATTAGATATTTTACCATCACAATTTCTAGAAAGTAACAAATAACAATGATCTATTGTTTGCACTAGCTCTGCTAAATCAGATCCATTAAATTTTCTTAACACAATAACTATTGGAAATATTCAAGCCTGAGCTAAGTTACTAAGAGGGGAGGGGTGAATCAGTAACTTCTAAAACTTGAACAATTTCAACAATTAATCCAACCATTCAATTAGCATATATTCCATCACATGTAGTCTAATCTAATTGCATGCATAAGAAATTGAAAATATGAAAGCATTCATAACATTGTGACACAAAGATTTAGTGACCTAGAAACCTTCCAAATAGAAAGTAAAACTGGGGTGGGGATGATACCCACAACTTTAGTACTATAGTATAAAGTTAGCCTATTAAAGCTTACATTGACCACTTCTGATGATCTTCCCTGTTAGGAGCAATAAGGATTGCTAGGTCCACCTTGTGAAAGGATTTACAAACATAAAAATAAGTATGCACTCCATAAAGAGATTTACAAAAGACTGTTAGTTCTACCTTGTCAAAGGATTTGACAGATCCACCTATTAGGATAAAATAGTAGACTATCTATGATCTGCAACTTGGTTTGCTAAATGAGATTCTTTTAATTACTAATCACCTTGTTGTGATAGATATGTCTTTTATGCTCCTTATACTGCTATAGCCTTTTCAATTCGTTCTTTCTACTCTTCTCTAATGATTACATTAATTTCATGCTCACACACTTTGGATATGATACAATACATTACATATATATCAATCCAGTTATATAAATTACAAAGTCAACCACAATACAAGTTACCACAAATATTACAAAGTTGGATTACATGCAGAAATTCAAGTTCTGAAGATTGACTCGATGAGGTTCTGATACTTAGCATCCACTGTCAATGCTCGGCATCTTCATGCACTTGGTAGACGTAGAAGCTCAGTCCATACTGATCACTTCCAAGTAGTCTTAAACTCGATCTGCACTGGTGACTCGGTAGATACTGAGAAACTTGTCATATAAACTAATTTTCTTGATTTACATTTGATGACTCGGTAAACACTATCACTTCAAGCTTGGTATAAACCGAGTCACTTGGTTAACACTGAGTAGCTCAGTTAACACTGGACTTGCATGACATGCACTTTGAACTCGGTGAGCAATGCATAGCTCGGCTTGCATAGGTAAACTCAACATACACTAAGATGCACGGTTTACACTGCTGATCTTCACTGTAACTATGACTGCTTGGTAACCACTAAAATTTATCCAAAGGACTCGGTAGTAATTGTAGAACTCGATGACAACTGAAATACTTGGCAAACATTGATAGCTGTATAAAAAACTCAATAGCTATATACAATCTGAATAAGTGTGTGTCACTAATAACAAACTTGATTGATATGTCAACAATCTCCCCCTTTGGCATTAGTGACAAAAACACTTATCAGCCAAAACTAAATTCAAAAAGTTTCTAGAATACCTTTTATCCATCACCTTGTGATTCGAACTTGATAGCGTATACTATTTTTGAGATTTTTCAAAATTGATTTTGTAAGGTATATATCTATACATGGTAAGTTTCTACTATATAGTATATTATACATCTTCTTGCTATATGCAACATATCTCTCTATACATATCTTACTCCCCCATTGATTTTTTAACTTATTGCATGATCTCCCCCATATCATATGTCTTTCTCCAATATATCTTTTCTCCCCCTTTTTAACATTAATGCCAAAGATTTATTTTATTTACTTATGTAGTAACACAAAAATGAGATAGAAAATCTAAATGTACCTTGAGAATGATTTCCAAGGTGTTATCCCAACTGTCTTGCAGAATCTTGCATGTGTGAAGTTCAATTTGAACTTCTGCTGATAATTCTATCATGTGATCTGCAACGGAGAAATTATTGTCATGGATGAGAGAATTTCAATGTACATTTTTTTTCTGCAGTGCATCCATGATAAAAAGAATCATATTTTGTATATCTATCAATGTGGATCTTATCCGTGCTTCTTCTCTAAGCAATTCTACTTGCATATCTATCAAAAATATTATTCTTTGAAAATGTGTAGCTTGAACTAGGGTCAAATTGCAGTTGTTGAGCGCTAGCTTTCAAATCTTCATCTATTTTGGACAATTTGTCCTTTATTTCTTTAGTAAACTTAGAAACATCACAAAGCTTTCCAAAAAGTGATGACATATTTGTACAAGATGCTTCTAAATTGCCCAAAATTGTAGAGAGTTCTACTTGATGAATGGCTATCTACTGAGAAATGTGCTCTAGCACTTTATTATCGAACTTCTTTTCTGCTTTTTGTACTAACTTATCTTGTCCCTTAGTATCTTCATTAAATTTTTGAACTGCCTTTGCTAGCTAATGCAAAATTGGCTGAGAAGAGTCAACATCAATACCTATGGCCTCTGCCAAAATTTTCTTTGCATCTTCGATTATTTTAAATTCCTTATCTCTCTCCTCTCTTAGTTTTTGTTGTTTAGCCTTCTTTTGCAGGATTTCACCAAATAACTACATTTGGTCTGAGGTAAGCTTGGTAATGTCCCAATTTGGGATAACAATTTCATCATCTAAATCAATTTCTTCCTCTAGCTCTTTACCTTTACTCAAAAAAATTGTGCTTGGTTGAACCTTGGGCGTTGTCCTTACACTTATTGCTTTTGTACCCAGAATAGACGCAATTGTAGACATGATAGGATTAGCTATAAAAACTAATCCTATGCTTATTGAAGGAATATTTATAGAAATAACTGAAGAATCCAAAATTGGTGTGCTCAAAACTGAAGTGCTCAAAACTGGAGTAGCCAAAATTGAAGTAGTCAACTCAGTTGATGAAGGAAGATTTTGCAACTTGGTAGATGAAGTGGAAGCCACTTCTGTCAATGATGCATTGCGCTAAGTGGGAACAAAGAGTGATTGGAATTTTGGATTGGCATTGGTGGTCACAATCAAACTTGTTGGGGTTGTCTCTGGGCTTGATGTGGTCACTGGTTTGCTTGGAGAGTGAGGAAGTGAGGCAATGACTGCTATAGCTATCTTAACTAGATCAGTCTCCTCATCATCTTGATTTTCTTCCTTGGTAGCCTCTTGTCCTTGATCCTCTTCATCTTCTTCATTGTCAAAATGAGTTGCTTCTTCAATATTCTCTTCTTCATCTTTCTCCTTATCTTCTTCATCATCATCATTTTTAACATTAACTAGAAAATCAGTTGGTTTATGTAATAGATAGATGTTCTTCCAAGTGTTTGTTGCATTCCTTACAACATGCTCAATGTCCTTAATCAAAACTAGACAAGTATTAAACTTCAGAGTCAATTTTTCTTAATTTTTCTTCAATGACTCTTTTACCTTAGCATCTGATATGCTCAGTAATAGTTGCCTCAAGGTTTTCCCATATATGTCTTTGATAGTTTGCATGGCAAAATCTCATCTTGGCTTTATCTTTTCCAACAAATCATTAGGAATTTGAGAAGCAAGCTAGTTTGTGAGTATTTCCATTTACCCATCTTATCAATCACCAGGTCTTCAATCTACTTCTACTCCTTTGTTGTCCTAATTTCATATTTTAATGATTTGAAATTTGTCATTTTGGCTCTTGCTTCCAGATCTTTAAATCTATCTTGGAAGGTGGGTGGATTTTTTTTGAATATAATGTCTCCTCCTTCCTTGTTAGATTTCTTCCTTGAAGATCTCCTAGTAAAAATTGCAGTCGATGGCTTTTGGGGCTTGGTGATAATCACTTTGCCTTTCTTCCTTACTGGCTCTTCTTCCTCAGATTCTGCCTCATCCTTTGCTTCCACATCCTCTACTTCCTCATCTTCACCTTTTCTCTCAATTAACAAAAGGGTTGAAATAGCTCATTGACAAGTTCAATCCTGGCCTTTGCTTCATCATATGTTCCAAAGTATGTAGCCTTAAGAACAACTAGCTCATTGGAAAGAGCTTCAATGATGTCTTTGGTTTCATCAATATTGACCTCATAACCAAGAAGTTTTACCCACGCAATTCTAGGCTTAACTGCTTTAATGTACATGTTGTCACAATCCACCATGAAACATACATCATCTTTGTAGTCTTCAACTAGTTTCTTGGGGATTTAGAACCTATTGTTCATTTTCTCTTTGAATACATCAAAATAATTATCCATAATGTTATTTTAATTTTCACTCATTTTTGCATTATACTCATTTATCTGATATAACACAGGCACATCTTTTCTCCATACTATAGTCCTTTTGAAGGGAAGAATTTATGAACATAAAAGAATAGACAAGTTAACAAGGAACCGAACTTACATGGGTTATTCTTTAAAGTTCTTATGCTTTCCATATTTTTGTTGAATTGTTTCAACAATAGCTCGACAAGGTCAAATGAAAAATTGTTCTTTACCACCTTGTATGCCAAGTCCAGAGCTTCACATGACATAGTGTTCAACCTGCCAAAGCTATATATTTTATGTGCAATGACATGAATACCAAACTTCAATTCTATAGTAGAAAAAATATTGATTTAGATTCCTCTGTAGTCCCATTCTGCTAGGGTTTTCTTTTCCAATTCTACCTGACCTAGGGTTTTTGTCATTTTGGCCTTGGCTAGCATTGGGAGGCTAGTGATTTGATGAATCATCTTCTTTGTGATCAACACTAGTTGTTCCAACCACAACTAACCATTATGCACTTGACTGAGGATAAACCTAATCCATTTAACTTAAAATTTGTGAGGCATGTGAGGGATATGAGTTAACCCTTTGATTTCTAGGTGTTGGTGCTTAGGATTCAAAACTCCATTTACACACAGTTGGCCTAGGGCATCATCCATTTCCAATGTGTCAATCTCGTGAATAACACGTTTGAAATAAGTGAATATCGTTGATCAAAAGTACCTTTGGAGGGATTTGAGACTACGCTCCACTCGAATCTAGGGTTTCAACATTTGCAGGAGTGAACTTGAAATCTAGTTCTTTCAATTCCACTCCACAAACCAACATGTCAAATCCTCATTTAACCTTCTTGCTTCTAGATGTCATCTTCACTTAGTAGGGTTTGAGGGAACTCAAAAACTTTTGTTGGAAATTCGCTCAAATTGCTTGGAATCTCTAAAGATCGCACCTTCGCAATAGCACTCAAAATTTTTGATAAGAAATGACTTCAATTTCATGCTTTTGTTAAGAAAATTCCATAAATGCTTAGTATGAAGGTAGATCAACTAACATCATATTGACAGATTGTCATCCACTACGCTTGCATTAAACACTCAGCGAAGTCTTTGTGACTCGGTAACTGTAAACATCTTTATCACTCCTAACCTTGCTTGGTGGATTCTATGACCTAACCTCACTCGGTAGAGAAGATAACTCAGTAGACACTTGTACTTGGTGATCACTTTGTATCTTGAATATTGATTTGGATCATTATGCTCTTTCAGTCTGGAACTATTTTGGATGTCTTCTTTGATAACATAGTTCCAGTTTCTCCTTTGAGTGCTTAAGTAGAAATGATAGAGTCACCCGATTCTTGAGTGACTTGATCATCATTACTTAGACTTGTATCCTCGGTAGACTTAGGAACCCATTGCTTTCTCATTTTTTTTGGATGTTATCAGCTTTTACCTTTATCTCATCTTCAATTCTATCAATATTCATGCAGTTCTTGGCAAGATGACCAAGTTATGTACAAATGAAACATCTTTTAGTAGTGCCTCTTTTCCTTAAATGATGCTTTAGACAATTTATTTCAATATGTCCAAATTCTCCACAATAATGATATCTACACCAGGTGTTGTAGTCCCAACCAAATATTACTTTCATAATTTGCTCTGCAAGATTCAATACCTTGGTTTTGCATTCTGATGACTTGTGTCCATGTTTCTTACATTTGTGGCATTTGCCTTCAAATCTTGGTTTCTCTTTGCATTCATTAGTCTTATGACCATGCCAATTGTAATTGTAGCATTTTCCATTGAATTTTACTTTTTTATTGCTCCAGCATATGTTTGATGTATGACATATCTTACCACAGTGATTGCAAGTATGTCTTTGATTCTTTTGAGCTCCTTGCTTGGATGATTCTCCTTGTTCTGTATATCCAATTCCTGATTTTCCTTTTTGCCTATAGAGGTTTTGCTCATTAAATGGATTCGTTTCATTGATTTGCTTCTCAGAGTTTAGATCATTATGTAATCTTTCATTGATTTGTCTTTCACAATTTAGATCATTCCCCATTCTTTCATTGATTTTCCTTTTAGAGTTTAGATCATTCCTCATTCTTTCATTTTCAAATCATAGGCTCATGATTTCCTCATTTGCATTGGAGAGCTGATCAATAAGGTCTGCTTACTGAAGGGATTGATTTTGAATTTCATATTTCCTTCCATCTATCTCTTCTTTTATCTTGTTTTTTTGTCTCATCACTTCACATAACCTTACTACCTGAATTTCTTGTTCTCTTCTTAATTTTCTTACTTCTTACAGGGATCCATTCTTTTCTAGGAGTTATTTGATTGCTTCATTGGCTTCATCTGAATTGCTTGAATGAAGGCCTTCAATTCTTTCTTCAATGTAGAGATGATCATTCATTTGAATTGCAAGTTCTTTTCTTCTTTTCAAGGATTGTGAGAGTTTCTACTTTGCTTTCGTGAGTTGGGCAATGGTTTTTTCTAAATCTAGTATTTTATTGTCAATAGCTTTGTCAACTCTGAATATCTCCATAGCCTTGATCTTTACTCATGTTGTTAAGCTTTCTCCTGAGAACTACAATTCTCTACTACCAATTGTTGGAAATATTCAAGACTAAGCTAAGTTACTAAGAGGGGAGGGGTGAATCAGTAACTTTTAAAACTTGAACAATTTCAACAATTAATCCAACCATTCAATTAGCATATAATCCATCACATGTTGTCTGATCTAATTGCATGCATAACAAACTAAAAATATGAAAGCATTCATAACACTGTGACACAAAGATTTGGTGACCCACAAACCTTCCAAATTGAAAGTAAAACTGGGATGGGGATGATACCCACAACTTTAGTACTGCAGTATAAAGTTAGCCTGTTAAAGCTTACATTGGTCACTTCTAATGATCTACCCTATTAGGAGCAATAAGGATTGCTAGGTCCACCTTGTGAAAGGATTTACAAACATAAAATTAAGTATGACTTGGTAAAGAGATTTACAAAATACCGTTAGGTCTACCTTGTAAAAGGATTTGACTGATCCACTCGTTAGGATGAAATAGTAGACGATCTCTAATCTACAACTTGGTTTGTTGAATGAGATTCTTTTAAGTACTAATCACCTTGTTGTGATAGATATGTCTTTGTTGCTCCTTATACTATTGTAGCCTTTTCAATTCTCTCTTCTCTGATGATTATATTGATTTCATGCTCAAACAATTTGGATATGATTTACATATATATCAATCCAATTATACAAATTACAAAGTCAACCACAATACAAGTTACCACAAATATTACAAAGTCAGCCCACATGAAGACATTCAGCTTCTGAAGACTGACTTCATGAGGTTCTAATACTCGGCATTCACTATCAATGCTCGGCATCATCATGCACTTGATAGACGTAGAAGCTTGGTCCATACTAATCACTTCCAAGTAGTCTTCAACTCAATCTGCACTACTAACTCAGTACATAATGTGAAACTCGTCATATAAACTAAGTCTCTTGATTTACATTGTATGACTCGGTAAACACTATCACTTTGAGCTTAGTATAAACTGAGTCACTTGGTTAACACTGAGTAGCTCAGTTAACACAGCACTCGCATGACATCCACTGCGAACTTGGTGAACACTACACCGCTTGGCTTGCACTGGTAAACTCAGCATACACTGAGATGCACGGTTTACACGGTTGATCTTCACTGTGACTGTGACTACTTGATAACCACTGAGACTTGTCCAAAGGACTCGGTAGCAACCATAGAACTCGGTGACAATTGAAATACTTGGCAAACATTGATAGCTATACAAAGAGCTCAATAGCTATATACAATCTAAATAAGTGTGTGTCACTAATAACAAACTTGACTGATATGTCAACAAATAACATACTATCATAATCCTAACACATTTTCCTATGATTGCAACAATCCTTCTCTAATTAGTTCCTCAATATTGTCAATCTAACAATCATAACTTCATCATCAAATAATTCTTTTGAATTTCACCATCTACATAAGTTGTGTTTGACCTTTTAAAAACATCATGAATAATCTTCCTTTTCTTTCTTACCTTGATCTCAGTGTCATCATCGTGCTCCTTGAATTATGTGTGATTTGTCTTGCTTTCTCTATTCAAAACAACATATGACCTTTGTTTTCTCTTTGCTAGCTTATAAACTTCCACTGTTTCTAATAAGTCACACTTTGTTTTGATAAGACTTTGCTCCTAGTTTATCGATAAGATATAGTAGTTTTTATAAGAATTTCTTGATATAATCTATCTTTTGTAAAATGAATTTTCTCACTTCTTTACTCAATCCTGATTATTACCCAATAGTTCCTTCTTTTCATTCTCCAAATAAATAATCAAACTATTTAATTGTATAACTGCTTGTTCTAACTATTACTTGATAAGATCCCTATCGACATGCCCTAGTCATAACTTAACATTCTAACAACTTTATCTCCTAAAGATATGGTAACAAGTGTCAAATAGTTTGACTTCAATGACAAATAGTAATTTGATATCATGTTTATCAAGCATGTACACTTAGCTAATAGATGATTCTTACTTACTAGGAAAGTGTTCGTTTATGCATTTAATCAAGTTAAATATCTTTCCTAGTCAGTTAATGTTTTTTATAAGATTATGGAAGGGCGTCTATTTGGATATACATTTTTCATGACCTTATCCCATTTCTCTTTTGATGGTGTATTCTTGCATCCCTCTTATTTTGATCATATCCCTTCCCTAACAATTCCATGGTCATTGTTATCACTAGCACTTCCATCACCCTTTCATTCATATAACATTTAGTATTGTACTATCCACCCATGTATCTCATGTTTTGCCTTTACCAACACATGTTTTTTGCCATCCCTCCCTCTCATCCAATGCAACCAAACCTTTTTATAATTTACTTCCATGTGAGTGCATATTTGACCCTTATCTCATTATCTCACTACACTTCTCTTATTTTAAATAACCCCGCTACTACCCAAAAGTTTCTACCTCCATCTTAGTTATATTATTATTTTGTGATAGGTAACATTTTATATTGTATTAATTTAAAATGATGATTCTTACAATAGTGTGTCATGGTATGAAGAGGACACTATAACAACCCTCAAATCAACCCCAATTAACAACAAGAAGTTAATACATCCTAGTTGAAAAATGCATTAACACCTTCAAACTACACCTGACTCATTACATTTGAACAAACAAAAAAATTGGTGATGCCATGATACATGTCATAAACTACCCTATCGATTCAAGCCTTAAACTAGTTTGCAGCTTCCTCCTTGGTGAAGTTTAGGATGGAGTAATCATCCTCCACTGAGTGTCATTGTCTTCCAAAGCCGCTTGTTTCTGCCTCCTTCATGAGCGACACATTGGCCCACCTCCCAACTCTTGTCAACAACCTAGTAGCCTCTCATATTTCTTTACCCAACTGGTAACATGGCAATTCACCCAATGGCTTCACACTCTTGTGTGGAGTTATCTTCATGTAACCCTGCTTCCCATCCTCCCAAACCCAAATCTTCTCTTGTGGAAAACTAACTATTTTTTTCCATCCTTCAATCACTTTTGGCACATGCACCTCACAGGGACTTATAGCCAGCCACACAACCAAAGGCTACAATGATGAGTCTCCTCCTCCAATCTATCTCCAAGGTTCTTGTGCCATATCCAGCCCTTTCCCTAACCCAACCTTGTCAATGATATAATCAACTTCCAAGAGCCATTAAGGGTCAATACACACAACTATGACCCGTCGAATTTCCTCTTTTGTCCACCAATGAGAAAAGCCAAAGCAAAAAAGAGTGGGACTATGTCAAGATTGGTCCTCCTTTGCCAATATGAATCCAAGTACTCTGGACCAAAAATCTACATAACACAGCTTATGAAATCATGGTCCTTAATGAGGAAGACATTCTTCAAGTGTCACACCTAAATTTTTCCATCATAAGCCTGTGTTTGATTATCTGACTCCAAGGCAAAATTGGCCTCCATTTCAAAAAACTCTGCTCAAATGCTTACAAAAAAAGAGGCCCTTCTCCTACTTAAAAATACTCCCACAAAGGATATGGAATCACACATTTCAAAATCCTCCTACGTGTGGATCCTTTGTCATGTGAATTGAAGCGCTTGTTCATAAGTGTCCTCAAGGGGGGGTTAATAATTATAAATCACTCCTTTAAAAGGAGGTGGGTAGATATGATGCCACAAAAAACATACCATCTTCAATCAAGTTTGAGAAGACCAAAGTCTTCAAAAAAATTATTTGGTTTCCCAAAGGGGGCATCCACTCCCAGGTTGGCCAATTTATCAGCCACCACATTTGCCTCTCTGTAGACTTGGGAAACTTTGTAGTCTTCAAAGTCTAACAAAAGGCACTTAATCTAGTTAATGTGCTTATCCAGATGCCAAGACTCCAGTTTGTCTTTTTTGATCCCATTGATGATAATCTCCGAGTCTCCTTCCAAGTGTAGTTGCTTGATGCCCAGCTTAACTCCTAACAAAATGGCCTCTTTTGCTACTTCACATTCTACCACATTATTAGTCTCATCCCTTAGTTTTTTTGCAACAAAGGCCACAAAATTGCCTTCATGATCCATGCAATAAATCTACATTCAAATATGCCTAGTTTACCTCAGGCAACCCCATCAAAATTAATTTTAATCCAACCTTCCTCGGGTGCCTACCAAAAAGATCTTTCCTTCCTTTGTCAAGGATTAACCCTTGAAGGCTCATTAATGGGTTGGAATTTAATAGTAGGAAACTTTGCTTGCAAACAAGCATCAAATCTTGTAAAAGATGGGTTATGCTCACTTGATGAAGTTGCAAATAACATGACTTTTGCTAGAGCTCTCTCTAATCGTTGTCCAAAGAGACTTGTAGTCTCTTCCTTTCCCTAGAAAATTCTCATGTTTCTTTCCTTCTACAACTCCCAAAGCATTTTTGATGGGATTATGTTCCAAGCTGCTCCAAAAACATGTCCGTTTTTCTTCTCCAACCAAGCTTCTAGCGAACCTTTTAAAGTTTTCGTTAATGGACAAGCCCAATCTAGTTTGGATTTGACCATTGTCCACATCTCTTGGGAGTAACTACAATGGAGCAAGGGGCAATAGTTTCTTCACCATCCTTGCACAAAGGACATCTAAAAGGTCCCTGAAAACCCATTCTCTTGAGTTGTTCACCTATTAGGATTTTACCATTGTCTATTAGCCATGTGAAAGCTCTTACTTTTGGTAGAAATTCCTTCCCCAACATAGCTTGCGCTCCCAATCCACTTTGTCATGATTCCCTTCCAGGAGCTAATAACCAATCTTAATTGAATAATTTCCACTTTTGGAGCCACACCAAATAAGTTGATCCACTGAATTAAAGGCAACCAAATCCCTATCCAACAAAATCTTCTTCATACAATCCTTGTCCTCATTGTTGATCTCCAAAGATGAAGGATCCTTCCATTTCCTTGGGTAGCCCAAGTCTGCTAGCTAGAAATCTATGTAATCTTTACTTGGGTACCCCAAAGTTGTTGCATCGTATCAATCAAGCTTTGAGAGACCCCTGAGCTAATCATCTTAAGGCCTCCATCCCATGAATCATACCAAAAATGTGCCTTCTCTCCATTCCCTACCTCCCAAGTTAAATTATCAGTGATTAGCTCTTTGCGACTAAGAAGGAAGTTCCAGATGGCTGAACCATGTGAAGGATTCGAAATATATCACATAATACCCTCTATATTGCATGCTATTATCATTTGAGGTTTTTACATATTAGTTACTTTTTAATTTTGTGATACCTTGATTTGATTTTTATAATCGAAGGTTAGAACATATATTTACAAGTTTTTATTATTATATGCATGAAAATTGTCTATGGTGGTAAGACCCTAACCAACATGTTTCTAAAATTCTTAATAGATGATGTTATTTGATGGTCATAATCTTTACCTTTAGGTTCTCTGTAACACTTTGATGGCTAGCTACAACATTCCTAAAAAATATATGAATATTTATTTTAAAATTGTGACTTGAATGATTAAAAAAAGTATATCCAATAAAAATTATAAACCTATTATTATATTATTTATTTCTAGTTTTCCCAAACTATAACATCCATTTGATAATGACAACTATAAGAATTTTCCTTAGGGAAAAATTCACCCAAGACCAAGGAACTCAAACACAAGCACAAAATAGACTAGAGTATGATCAGAATAACTATATAGTATTAAATTCAATGTACACGTACACTAGGAGTGTCTGTATATAAAGGCCTCTGAGATGCTTCTAGAATGCCTAGGAATCAGCATCATAATAAGTCATACAACCAAGTAAATGTCCACCAGATATGGGTTATCCTCCATTATGCACAGGAGTAAGTGCGATGATGAGAGGATAAGCCTACAATGGTGTAGCATACAAATTTATGTTGTAGACACCATGTGCTAAATTAGGAGTGTGAATAACTGTGTTGTCTACATGACAACTCAATGAATGATGCAAACTCCAATGTTGCAGATACCATGTGCTAAATTACAGTTGCATACTTCTATGTTGTCAACATGACAACTCATAAAGGTAAACAAACTCCTAAGTGTCTCACAAAATAAATAATAAAATAATGCAATATGATAAATAATGCATTAACCTAAGTAAACTTAAGTAAAGTGTAAATAGTAAATATCTATTTACACCAACAACAACATCAAAATTATGTCTTTTAAGAGACTCCTTATAATTAAGAATATTGTAGTTGAGAGTTCCTCCATCTCTTATGCATGCTCCTTTAGAAAATACTTAAGCCAATATATTAATATCCAACACATTAAAATATGGTTCATCATATTAATTCTTTTACCCTTCCAAAATCTAAAAACTCTTGCTTGCATTAGTGTTCCTTCATCACTTTGTTGGCACTATTCTTCTTAGATCTAGTTACCTTAGAGTTGGAATTAGAAGGATTAGTCTCCTTAACTTCCTTTTGTGGTACAAGGTTGTCAAACCCCCAAAATGTGAAGCAGTTGAGATCTATTATCATTGCTTCACATTTCACCTTGTACATTTTGGTGAATCCAACTGTGTCAACTTTTTCTTTTGTGGTGTTAGATTCCTCCTTGCATTATATTGTGTAGTTAGATTTCTTGGTGTATCTAAATCTACTTTGTATGCTAATGTTTGCATTTGTGGTATTTAGATATCCTTTGGTGCTTACATATATATTGCATTCCATATATTTGTATTATGAAAATACCAAAAATAATAATACTTATTCATTGCATTTACTTTCAATAGGGTGTTATCTTTGTTTTCCAACAATATTCTAGACATTTCACTTAATGCATATGATGATGCTTCGGTGTATTCTTTCATTGAGGCTAATATATTTAGAGACCACGTCGATCCACCTTTAGTGATTCATGGTGTTCCTAACCTTGATAATGGCACTATTTGGGATGAACCTCTAGATGATAATGTTGATTACTCTCTTCCAAATATAGCTAGCTCATAAGCATGATTTTTGGCACTCGAGTATTGGCACTTAAATATCCACTCGAACTCCATTGTCTACCAAGGCTTTGCAAAGTGGTCGTTAACTCTCTTCATACATCGTTGTTTTGTAGAGTGGTCATTATTTCCAGAGGTTGCATTATTGTTGTTCTGTAGCAAACATCGTGATCCCTAGCATTCAATTGGAGATCTCGTGCCCTAGCCCTGACATTTGACTAGAGATCCTGTGCTCGTGCCCTGCCATGCAGAAATCCTCCCCCTGTAGTGATGGACAAGGAGCCTACGCTATGTGCAAGTAAGGTATGGAGAAGTTGTGATCAGACGACGTGTGCAAGATCTAGTCTATACGTCGTTCCCTTATACTCTAGAGGGGCTTTCTCTAGTTGATGACCAAGTGTTTAACAAAATACCTTTGCAAGAAGATTATCCACTGCAAGACAAGATTGCATGTGAATTGTTTGACAGAATGTCTGGTATCATATCTACTTTGGTTTATTCAAATACGACTTAGTATTGCTTATTCATATATTGCTTAGTATTGTTTTGAATCATGGACCCCCCATCCAATGCAGCAACATTATAGCAGATAGTTGATCGCTTGACATTATTAGAGAAGGATAATGTAGCTCTGAAAGTCACAACTCTTTCTCTCTCATCAATTTCCCAAGGTCTCTTAGTGCAGCTACAGAAGTTTGAATCAGTGAATCAAACTCTCCAGGATACTATTCACTCCCTATCTCAATCATTAAATGACTTGAAGCAACAGATTGTGGCTAATTCTTCACACATCCAAGACCTCTTTGCAACTTTTACCACACAAATGGCAAGCATTACAAAAGATATCGGCTCCATTATTGAAGACTTTGAGGACATTGGAAACCTCAAGGATAAGCAGACCGAGCTTGTTAATAAATAAACATCTCTTTTTATTGAAACAAAGCAGCAAATTAAAACTTGGGCCTCGACTTGCAAAAACTCTAGCACTACGCCTCTGTTAGAGGTCGAAAAAATTGTCCAAGAGAAGTTAGCAGAAGACCACGTTAGGCACTTTAGGGAACTCAACCTTCAGGTTAGATGTCTTCCTTCGTCCTCCATTGATCCTCTCCCCACAAGTTACTCATTTCTCAGCAAGCAACTAGGTATTTTCGATATTACATTAGATAGAGCATGGTTTGGACATGATGGCACCCTTTTTCTTAGGTTTCTCTCACTAGCTAATCAACTACAAGCTCTCAAGGCAAAGAAGAAGCTCTTCCTTCTTCCCACAAAGATATTTCTTAATGAAGACCTCACAAAATCATAGGTAGTTGTACTAAAGAACACTAGGAGCCTTATGGTAGAAGCAAGGAACAATAGGAAATGGGAAATAATAAGGACTCTAAAGGCAGTTATTTGTGACTCACCTCCCAAGGGTTGGGATGCAAGGCATACCCAAGCCAAATGGTGGTCTAAGCACCAACAGTTGGGCAAGTCTAAGCCCTTCATTGGCTCTCTTCTTGTCAACTGTTGGAATGGAAATGGCTCCCTGTGGTCTTTGCCAGGCTTACTTCATGATGTAGTTGGGTATGTTGATTTGTTAGTTGTTACCGAGACTCGTGAGAGTCTTGCTCAGCCCCTTCCAAGTTACACAAGGTATCAATGGCTTTCAATTTGCAGAGAGGAGGTTCGCGCTTTAGGTGGTGTGTGTGGTTCCAGTGGGGTTGCTTGTTTGATTAGAGATGATTTGTTCAATACTACCACATTGGTTCTTTCTAACACTCATTCCACATTTATGTGGATCCAGTTTGGAGGCATCGGTTGCTATCAAAAAGACATCTTCATTATCGTTTGTTACTTTCTGTCGACTTCCTCACCGTATGCCATTCATAGTGTTGAGGACGGGAACCCTTTTATAGACCTATTCAAGAGCATCTCCATGCTTGTGACTTTGGGTGACATCATAGTCTTAGGAGATTTTAATGCACAGACTAAAGATTTCCAAATCCTCCGGTATGACCATGGGTCCGATTTGATTTGTATTAATGTGAGGGATCCTACTAATATGGGGCTTTAGTATTTGTCTGAGGATCACAGTGGACCCCTAACTTGCTAATGTCACCACTTTCTCCAACTCTGTGAGCCCTCCAACTTGGTGATTCTGAATCGCCTTTCTTGCTTCCCAGGTTCTGATCATTTTGCGTGTTGGCCTCACAGTGGGGGTCTGAGCACAGCTGATTATATCTTCGTTGTTGCTTCCTTCCTCCCCTCCATCCACAAATTCACTTTCTCTTGTCTTCCCTTGGTTGATCATACCCTCCTTAGCCTTTCAGTCTATGTTCATTCCCACCCTTTATCAACCATATCTACTCACCTAGCCCAAATCCACCCCCATACCCGTTTCTATTTTGAGGATAGTGATCAAGACATCTTCATTTTCCATTTGAGAAGATTCCTCTGCCCCGCTAGCTTCACGGATCACAATCAAGTGTCCACCATGTTTCACTCACAAGGTACCACGATTTAGGAGTCGACTCTCCTCTCTATCCCTCATCACTCCATTCCCAGCACTCCTAGATCGGTTCGATGGAATACTTGTCCCATGAACCAGTGGTTTGATGATGCATGTAAAACTTTCCACCACTCTTTGTGCTTGGCTTTTGATACTCATTCCCTCGCTTTCACCAATTTACAACTCTCTTACAAATGCTTTCTTTTCCATAAGAAGCGATTATTATTGATTCACAAGACAGATTCCTCCAAGACACGCTTATTCAGTATCCCAAGTTGTTTTGTGCATCATGTTCCCCAAGTGTAGCCAACCCCAGTCCACCCCTGACCTTCACCTCCTTGCCTCCCATGTCTCCACGTTATATGACATCTCGAGTCAGCTCAACCCCCTTCCCAGCCCACTCCCCCATTGTCACTTATTCTCCACCTCCAACATTTATGAGGCCATTAGAGTTATGAGATGGAGCAGGGCGGCTAATGAGGAAGGTTTTCAGGTTGAGCTCTTCAAGCTCGGTAACATGATCCTGGGCCCTTATCTCTCTACACTCTTTAATAGAGTGGTTTGTTTTGGTTTTCTGGACTCTTGGTCGAGACACATTATTCACCCAATACATACTAGGTTGGCCTTTAATCCAAGAAACTATAGGACCATTATGATTGGGCATACATTTTCCAAACTTTATGCTACAGTATTGAATTATTTTATCCAGTGAGCTTAATAGGAGGAATTGCAAGGCTAAGGGTCAAGCAGGATTCAGGGAAAACTACTAGACCGTGGATCATATCTTTACACTACGGGCTATTATTGAGGAGGCTCGACATCACTCAAAGAAAGTCTACTGATGTTTTGTGGATTTTTGTAAGGCTTTTGATTCCATCCCTATAGCGGCCCTTTTTTATAGACTAAGAGATATTGGTATTTCTAACATCTTATTGACAACTATCATGAGGTTATATGAGATAGTGATTGGTAAACTCGGGACCACAAAGGGCCTCTCCGATCCTATCCAGAGCGCCATTGGGGCGAAGCAAGGCTGCCCTCTCTCGCCCACCTTGTTTAGGATCTACATTGACTCCTCGCTTCTAGGTGATGGTTGTCATGTACACCAAGTATTGATCTCCATCCTTCTCTTTGTTGATGATGTGGTTCTTCTTGCTTCTTATCCTAAGGGTCTTCAGAGGTTTTTGGATAGACTTGCATCTTTTTGTGACATGAGACAGCTGGTCGTGAACCTTGAGAAGACTCATGTTACGATCTTCAATGGTCTGAATACCTCACATCTTCATTTTCACTTCCAAGGTTGGGAAGTTGAGATTACATCATCTTACACATACCTTGGGGTTAAGTTTTATGGATCTCGTTTCAGCTTGAGATCAGCCATTCGGCCTCAAATTAGTAAAGGGTTGGGTTCCCTTGCCATGCTCGAGAGACTGCTTTAGACACCACTTTCAAGACACATCATCTAAGCTATCCCTCATGGATTCCTTAGTAAGACCCACAGTGCTCTATGGTTCGGTGGATTGGGGTCCTTCCCTTTTAGACTCGGATTGGGCCATGATCCAATGTACCCAAACTATGTTCCTTTGTCAGATTATTAGATGTCATAGATCTACCCTCCACAGTAGTATTTTGGTTGTTTGGTGCTCACCCATTCAGGCTTGGAGCCATTTTTTACTTGATCTGGTTTCTCCACCGTCTTCATGGCTTTGCTGACTCGAAGGAAGGCCAACATAGATACCCTTAGCCTACTGCTCCTCAATTGCTATTGCAGACTCTAATCCTATTACTAGAGCCCGTGATTGGTATGCTCAAGCTACTATCCGGTTGAGTTCAATTGGGATTGACATTGACCGTCTTCCTCCCTACCAATTCTCATTGGATGCTCCTACTCATCTACTCCCTCTCGATAGGAATTGAACAAGCATGTCAAACTTGACATTTATAGGCAGTATATCATACAGACCTGGGTGGATCCTCCAGGGGGACTACAATCGAGGATGGCTTTCTACGCCAAGCACTTCTTAGATATTTGAGATGGGATTATTGTACACCCTGAGTACTTACACAGATACTAGACACACTCCCTTCGTATCTCCCTTGGCTCCTTCAAGGTGGGCTCACACAGACTCTGAATCCAGGTTGATCACCATATTGCTAGAGAGGATCAGGTGTGTACACTTTGTACCTTAGCAGAGATAGAATCTAAGATTTGTTTTCTTTTCAGATGCCCCATATACTTCGAGATTAGAGAGAGATTTTACTATCTGTTTAGAGATTACAGATCCCTCTCGAATTTTTTCAGGTACACCAATCAGCACATTGTGCTCTATCTTTGTGAGTCCTTATAGCTTTGTGACCATACTTTATAGCTATCATTTCCCATGAGTGAGACCCAAGCATAGCTTGTTATGACCTTCTTCTTGCCCTTAACTCCGACTTGGGGTGTGAAGCGATCATACAGTTTCCCTAACACGAGCCATTCCAAATCTGTGAGACCCCACAGGGGACCTTTTTGCCAACAACACTCCTCTCACAGCACTTAACTTCATCACAAGGCCTCTGGTAGCCGCATAGATCAGTCGTCGTTGGACTTTTTCCCTGTGAGGACGGATACCTAATCTTTTACGTGATATCTCTTGCTTTCTTCTTCTTTTGTTGTGCTTGTTCTTTTATGGACACTGTTTAGTGCTCTACTTGTCTGCTTTTATCTTGGTGTAAGCTTCCAGTCTCATAGACCCACATTGTGATCTTTTGTTGGACATTAATAAAATTATCTTATCTTATCTTCCTCATGAAAAAGACCACATGGTTCATGTCTTTTCTTTTCAATGTGACTTTTCTTTTAGCAACATGTTTTCTCCTAGTAGAGATGAAGCAATAATGAAAGATCACAATTCTTATCCTCTGTCTTATAGCAATAACTTTATGAACAATCAAGAGCTTCATCAAGTTAACATGGTCAATATCCATCAACCTTTTAATAAGCCTCTCATGACTGTAAAAGGTTGTCCTCAGATGACTATTAAGGGAAAATCTAGTGATCCTTTGGATTATCATCCTCAACTTACTACTTTTCCACCTTCTCAACTTGTTTTTCCTTCGCCACCTCATCTTTCTCAAAATCTTGGGTTGGATTATGCTTTGGTAACACAATTACGTAATACCCCCGCCAAGATTTCTCTTTGGCAACTTCTTCAAATATCTCCTACATACCATGAAGCCTTGAAAAAAGCTTTATTCAATCTCTCAATTATGCCTCCTAATCAAGGTAACATCAATGTCTTTTACAATGCATGCATGCTACCCCTATCTCACCTCAATTGTCTTTACTAATGATGATTTGCCTCCTAAAGAGATTCAAGATCATTCGGACACTCTTATGGTAGTTGTGTTTATTAATAAAACTACCATACGCTAAACTTTGATTGACAATGGATCTAGTTTGAATATCTATAGTATCAATATGTTAGAAGCTATGAATGTTGATTTCACATTTTTTTGGCCTGATTATATTCGTGTTTGGGGATTTCATAACCTTGCTAAGAGAACTTTGGGTATTATAACACTACCCATTAAAGTGGGCTCGTTGATATTGGATACTCCTATATATGTTATACCTGGACCCCTCACTTATAACCATCTCTTCAAAAGACCTGAGTTGTGCATTCTATGGATGTTGTTTGTTCAACTCTTCATTGCAAGGTTAGCTTTGTTTATAATAACCTTATATATACCCTTCATGTTGATGATGCACCTAATCCTTATTTAAACACGAAATATGATCGAGTTTCTCCTCCTACACAAGAAGTGAAGAAACTTGAAACTAAAGAAGACCCTTCTTCCGCTCTATCTGATGATGATTGGGGTACATTAGATTTTAATCCAACTTATATTGGTGAGTATAGAGTTAATGACCTTTCATTTATGAAACCTCGGCAAACTCTCTTCTACTAACTTTTTGTCGCTTCCACTCATAATGAATCTATCAAACCTAGTGATGAAAACCATATGTCCTTAGGCGATGGGGGCCGTAAGCATTCTTTAATTGTCATTTCCGATCATATTGTAGGATATGTGCAACACAATGATTTTTCGTCCAAATCATCTTCTACTAATCAAGAACTCACTTTACCTAAGCTTCTTCATGCTAAGGTGATTACTAGACCTAAACGTAGAAAGAAGCATAGTCAACAACTTATGAATCTTTCATTTTGCATGTATAATCATTAGCGCGGTCACCCTACTAATAATTGCCAAGCTTTACATTACAAGATTCGACAACTCATTAATAATAAGATTATTCACATATCTCCTTATGATGAGATCTATGTTAATCCTCATTTCTTTAAATAACATCTAGATCCCTATTATGTTGCTCCACACCATGTAACTTTGCTAGCCTATCTTTTGGAAGCCTATACATTGTTTGCTTTGGGAGTAACATAATAGGTCCTATTTTACCCTCTATTCCTACACTTGGGGAGTAAGGGAACCCTATCCATCTTTCTCCTCACAAGGATCCACTATTTCATTTGGTTGTGTTATTTGTTTATCATGCCACATCCAATCTTATATTATTAGCAAGTGGATTTTCATGGTAGATAAATCACTTACCTTGGATCCTCATAATAGTGTGTTATCATTTCCAGTGCAACACTGGTTGGCCATGTGGCTCTTCCCAATTCTACCACTCCTAAACATGTTCTATAACAAGAATTTGATGACAATGCTATCTCTCTTCAACACTTTGGCCCTAGTGTTTTTGGATGCCCAGTTTGGGTATCCTTTGTTGGTGAGCCTAATGATAACATCACTTGGGCATTTGTGCAATGGCTTAGGAAGAACTTTTCTTCTCACTCTTACCCATCTTCTCTTGGGGTGTGACTCTAGTTTAAGGACTCCTAGCCTTTGTGGTTTTTCTTTCTCTCTTTCTAGTCAGAACCTTTTTGTGCTATCTTTGTATTGTCGATGGCCTATGCTTCTACTTTCAGACCTTGTTTGTATAAAGGTCACCCCCTTGTTGGTGGAGGTTATTTTCAAAACCAAATATCACCTTCCCTCATTTCTAGCTACGAAAACAACCTAACTAATTGTATTATATATTTTACAAAAAAATTAAATTATTTTTTAAATGTGCTAGCTAAAAAATAAAGAAATCAATGCACTTGAGTTCTTAAAACCTCCATTACAATCATCCATAAGTTTGTATAAAGCATGAAAGATGTTCAAGCGGCAAAGGTTATCACATATTGTCATCCTTGGATTTATAATAGAATTTAGTAAGAAAAACTCTGCTAGTTGTAATTGTCATCCCTAGGATTATAATAAAATTTAGTAAGGAAATCTATGCTAGCAATACTTTGTTAATACTAAATTTAACAAAGGAAATTTCTATACACAATGCCAAAGAGAAATTCAAGCGATCAAGAGGAAGTATATGTTGGTCCCAACTGGTACTGAGCGAGGAAGTCATTAGTACCAACAATCAAACCAATTTTCTTTACATTTGTTCTAACCAAACTAAACAACCACCACTTCACTACTAGAACAACAATAAATGCAGTAAGATAAAAGCATGTAAATTCACACAAATGCATTCATCAATTGACACATACTTATACATGGAAACACTTGATGAGAGGATGAAAACCACAATAGGAATAATATACCTACTAGCCCTTAAAATGCATGTAAAGGATTGCTTGATCAAGAGTTGCAACTATTTCTTCTACAAACACATCCTATTAGGAATGCATATAACTTTTCAAAATTACAACAGCCTATAAAGCTAATGATTGGATAATTTACAAATCTCTTTCCAAGAGAGACCTTGTTAGAGGATTTGCAAAAGCTTACTAATGAAGCTTGCCCTGTTAAGAGCTACAACTAGATGCAATGGTGAGAAAGCTATCTAACGTATGATCTAAAAATAGCATTGTCTTGCCTTGTCTGTATCCTCAAAAATGCTTTTATCTTCCTATTTATTTTTCTTGCCTCATGAGCACTCCAGTCTCACCTTTACCCTAGGTTGTTCGGAATAGCCTATCATTGTATTAGTAGTTCCTGCAACTACTTTCTTGAAGAGCTTAAACTTTGAACAACTCTCTGCTATTATAGTACTTGTACTCGATCTATCTCAACGACTATATTATCAATAGTCTCTCTACATTCTCTAGCTCTTTTACAAAATGAAGTCTAGGCACCTTTAAGAACTCTACAATGTTAGGGCACAATTAACCATGACAAGAATCCCACTCAATTTTGAATTCCATGTCTAATTTGTTCATAGAAAACCTGACCCCTACTCCTAGGGTCTAGACTAGTAGCCCTACCAATCCTTTTGTGAGCATACATGTAGCCTATGTCCTTGCTTGTTTATGTCATTTCATTCTTTGATATTGTCACATCCAATCTTATTGATCTCTTGCCTTGTCTCAACCATGGTGACTCACCTTGCAATTTGATCGGTGATTAAGTATCCTTCATGCCTCCTTGTCAATGATGGCTTAGACTTAGTTAACATATGCATGTGTATGCATACTAGTTTAATCTTCTACCAGTGACAATGTTACCTTGAAAATCCCCTTCCCGTGACTTTTTTACCACTCAATGACAACACAATTATACAATCATTAACTCGATAAGACTTGTGGGATCAGCAGTATATCCATGCCAGAGTTATTTTCTTTACTTGCAATAAAGTGAAAAAATTGAAAACTATAAAGTTTCTAAAAATTCTGTGAGATCAAACTGAACTAATACCTTCTCCCATGCTTACTGAAGATTATCTTTATTCAGACTTTATAAGAGATGTCAATAATGAAATTATTATTCTGAAATCTTTTATTTTTGGAAGTGATCGAATAGGGCAGACTTGCTTAAAGGAGTAGAATTTATTTTTTTTGTGTGTCCTTTAACTACAATCACACCTTACCTATATACCATACCAAAAGGGCATGTCCCTTTAAGGAAAATGACCCTATCTAGATCGGCCCATAATGCTTCATTGTGATCACTGCCCAATCAAGGTAATGAAGATGTAAATAGACTTAACTAAAACTAGTTCAGGTTAACACAATCATTTTAAAGAAGGGATGTCAATCATGCCTAGAAAGAGCAATATAAATCTTGAGCATTTCATAAGGTGTTTCAAGAATGCTAAGATCAGTGCAATCTGCAGAGTCAGATCAGAATGTGATCAACATTATAGTTTTAACAAAAACCACACCAATATCACTAAGACCTTAAAAATATAAACTTAGACAAACTAAACTATAAACATCCAAAATTTACTACCAATTGACTATATAAATCATTATTTAGTTAATTGTCCTTTTTCAATAATATCCACTTCTTCCCTAAAGCTTAACTAATAAAACCAATATAATAAATTAGCCTTAGTCCCTTATTCATCCAAATTAATTAATCAATCAATCTGGAAGCGATTAGTTGATCATAACTAATTAATTCATACTACGACTCCCTGCAACATTTAAATCCATCGTCATTGTTTATTCCTGTCCATTTAATCATATTCATTAAATCCATTTACATGGATCAAAATCTAAACTTGCCATCATCTGTTGTGTCCCATCTCCTCCCATGCTTTCACTTGTGAGAGTACCACCTTATCCCACTCCCTTGTTCATGTGTGTGCATGTATGCTTCAAAGCATACTTTTGACTTCCACCTCAACCCTCCTATGCTCCTAGGTATGAGCTTGTTGGCCTTATCCACACCTTGCCTACAAATGTGCAAGCATGATACATTGGAGTCATTCTAAGCCTCCATATTACACCTTTGATTTTTTCCTCATCAATCAATTGTTCACATGTTAGCGCATCTTCCACACATGCCATCTGGCTAACACAAATATCAACATGTCTAGCTCTTACACTTCATATGATACTTTCCATATGACGACAACTTCAATCCATTGCTCCATCTTTCCCAAATTCTAGCCCTTTGCCAATAACTCATTATAGCCTTCTGTTTCCCCCCTGGAAAATCTATCAGTCATAGGCCTTTCATCCGGCTTGAACATATTATATTTTCATATCATCATGCTATCCATTTGATCTCTCATCATTCAACCCTGTTATCATGCTGCTGGTCTACTAAGGAACCACATTCCACCATTAGCCCATAGTCCAAAAGAGCACATCAAGTGGGGTATTAGGTGCACTTTGTGTCAGCTCAACCAAAGGATCAACAAAAAACAAGGTAAAGCCCATGCAATGCACTTTGAATCCTCTTTGTTCTCATCCTCGATATTTTTCTTACCTTCCCGAACCACAGATATAGTTTTAAATTAATTATTTTAGCCATTTGGCATTTAATAAGCCCTCCAATACCAAGAAGATGAATCTCAGAGAGAAGGTAAATGCAAACAATAAAATTGGTTTCCAGCATGATGTTTTATTTGTTTAGCCTTCACAATTGACATGTTTATAAATTTTTATACCTACCCACATGAGAAACCATTTATTACTGTCCGTGGTAGTGTAGTTCACACCTGCCCTTTATAAGTCAAGTTTCACATGCCTCTGATTGGATAGAAATGTATTTGGACAGAAATCACTTGTAAAAGGCCAAGTTCAGTAGAAGCTGCAGAAGAGAAGTTATATTGTTATGCAAATAACACACCTACACCACCTACAGAAAATGTCAGCATCATACAACAGAAATCATACTCGCAACAGCCATTGACATAAATTCAAATACCTTCAAAATAAGAAAGCCAACTAACTCACTGTCTGAGGTTCTGTGATGATGACATGTTATTTATTCAGTAACTAAACTGATACAGCTACAGCTTGTGAGTTCCCGAAATCTTTGGGCTTCAGAACATAACCATTTTACTCATTGGCTGTGCTTTCGACTATCACCACTACATAGTATGATTTGACCATCAGAAAGATTCACAAGTTATGTAAAATAGTAAACACTTCTCATTTCTTGGAACAGAAAAGCATACAAACAAAAACAATCAAGAGCAAAGTGCCATTATTTTGAAATTCCAATACCTATCAGAAGTGACCCAGACATGAGTATCTAGCATGATCTAATTAAGAATGAAACGAGATTAAAGATTGGCTGGAAATTAATCTCCAAAAATCAACTGAAGTAAGATCTGTCCATTGACAAAAAAACATCAATTTTGTCAATCTAATTCTTCTAATGTATTCTTGTTTCTTATCCATGTCTAGAATACAGAATTTGACTTACTATCAAAACTTTATTAAAGTCTCCGTCTGGCATTTGTCCACATTCAAGGTTTCAAAATAATGAACTGTAACATGTGATAGCCATTAACTAATCACATATTTACATGAGCCAACAACAGATTTTGCTAAGAGTTACCTATTTTCAGAATCACAGTGGAGAATTCTACAGTAAAATGAAATTACTGCCTCCATCTTAAAATCCTGACACAGGCAACCCCTTGCCAGATTTAATTTACATGTAAAAAAAGCTTACGCATTATGTGGAAAAAATTCCCTCAATGTCTAAATTTTATGGTACAGAAGTAAATTCACGTCCTAGAACTATGACTAATGATAACTATACAGGCACAACCTCTGAAAGCTTAATACTATAAAACTTGTTGGTCCTGACATGATGTCTCTTGCAGGCGTGCTGAAACAAAAGAATAAATAGTAAATACAACCTTATCCACCAGAAGTTTGACAAACCTATTCTTGAGTTGAAAGCTAAAATGTAGTTTAAAATAAAGAAAAAATAGATTGAATATAAGTACCAATCAGATGGGGTAGTCAGAATTGATCCCTAGAATGCGAACTTTGTGCATATTTGGGAACTTTGCTATAACCAGGACAAACACAGCCACCGTGTTCAAGAAAAGCCAAGGATTTTTGTAATCAGTTGTGTGAGATGCAATTAAGTATCTAGCACAAAGAAATTAGAAACTGTTAGAATCACTGCTAGCCTGTATTTCACCACAAACTTCAATCTTAATCATGAAGCATTTCAAAATAGGGGAAACTTGACATATTGTTTTGTATGCAAAATAATATTTAAGACATGCACCATTTTCCATCCTTAAAAAAAATGCCTAGAGATTTATGTAAAGCATATATTCATTTATATTTTAGTAAAGCATGAATTAAAACAAAAGAAGAAAATATCCGTCTTTAGCAGCACCTACATATCCTTTTATGGCAGCACCTTAAAATGTATCCAACTGTACAAGAACCAGACAAGGTAAAAACAAGAGGGAAAATCTGGAATCATTTCTTGGCATTTACACCAACAACATGAATTTCTGGTGTAACAAGCCTAATGATAAGTCAGACCATATAACACCTCCAAAAAAATAAAAAACACAACAGAATCCTTATGCTGCTTATAAAGAAAAATGAAAAGATACAACACACAAAAATCTACAACAAAAATTTAAATATTCAATACTCTGAACCAATGTCTCAAATATATACTACTACTTGACCTGTCCCCTTGATGTTAATACTGATAGGCCTTCATCGTTATACTACAAGGCTTAAACCATCTAACACCACTAGTGACACCTGAGGCCTAATAAGTGATCCAATTAAAAGGCTGATCCGCTTCATCTACATCATCTTGGATCTTTTAGGCTCCATCTACCTGATCCTTTGTCTGAGACTGAAATCAATCTCTTCACTGCAGTTTCAATCTCTATGCCAAACTGTTATAACAAGAGATTGCAGATATGGCCCGTTCCAAGTTACTGGATATGCCTTTATAGTCGTACAATATGTACATCTCGTGTATCCAGTGTACTGCAAATATAGATACACTAGTATACATATCCAAAAAGGCAGTCACGACCAATTAAGTGGATGAATAAAGCCATGTCAGATCTAAAACTTATTTGGAGTCTTGCATATCCATATCTAGGCCAACATAAAAGCCGTCAAGGGATGCACAAATGATACAATAACATATGGTGGTACAGAAAACAGGGAAAAACACAAAAAAGCTAAAGCTTACTGTATCTTAATCCTAAACAACCATACAAACCAAAGTCAAACCTAAAATAAATTCAAACTCAACCTATGTTCCATTGTGTTACAGGGATGGTGGTACAGCAAGAAGAGCATTTTGAAGATGACATAATTCTGACAATGAGTTGCCCTATGGACGGGGGTAAATTGATGCAGCTTTAATACCAGAAGCTATAATACTTGTTTAACCAGGTAAAGTGATAGAAAGGGAGATGAAATCGTGATTAACCAGGCACTACAGAAGAATAGTTTTGATAACTTGTTTTTATCCAACTGTTTGTTTTATTAAAACATTGTAAAAGTTTTGATTGTCATCAAGGACATCCGGAAGTTTGATTGGAGGGGAGAAGAAATCATTATTTACCAAGCAACTCAGATAACCTAAGTTGCTGAATTGTGAGAGTTTTCTGGGCATTTCCAGGTACGAAACATACCAGAATATGATTCTGAAACAAATTTCTTCTGGGTATACATCTGGGATTTGTGTTTTTAAATGCTGAAATGTTTAGTGATTCTAGTTTGATGTTTTAGATATTTTCAAGACCTAGACTGTTGATTAGCAACACTTATCTACCATGAGATCCTGGCTTTTGATCTTGTAGATACAGAAACCTGAATTTAAATTAGAAGGATAGTGTTCCAAATTTTGAAATTTGTAATGGTTTTATTTAGCATATGTATAGTTATATGACATTGTAAACTTAATTCTGTTTCTAAGTTACCTACACACAAACACAGAATTGTATGAACATATGAAAAGCATATCCAACCCCTACAAGCAATTCTGCCTTACACGCGTACCTGTACCCGTACCCATTCCCATTCCCATTCCCGTCCCAGCAACTTAGTAGAAAACTAGTTATTTTTTAAACTTCTTTTAAACCAACAATTTTTTAACCTAGTTTGTATGGTTGAGGAACATCTCAAACATCCCCAGATTTCCTGTTTCCACAACATTTCCAGAGTTTGAAGATTTCTGGGGATGGCCAGGGACACCTTTGCTCTCTTTTATTATTCCCAAAGCACCATTGGATACAGGGACAAGAGTTTGCGAGCTAGATGCATCCCTGTGAAACACACCTCAACACAAATACATGAAATACTCTCCATTCATTTATTTGGATTCAAGTAGATTGAGCATGGGATTCTTGCTGAGATGAGGTGATTCTGAAAAGCACTTTATGTGCCCTCTATCTGATGTTAAGGATTAAAGTCAAAATTGAAGTGCATTGCAGCATTAGAAGCTCATAATCTGGATACATCCACACCACAGCAACCAGACTTCGACTCTGCACAAACAACCTAAGCTGATTTTGGAATCAACCTAAAACATAGCAGACCGACAAATTGAAAACAAAGATGAGAAAGATATTTCTTCAAATCAGTTTTTAATATATAAAAATGTTGTAACCTAATCAATTACAAGCTAGTTTGATGACATACACAAGTATATATCAACCGAGTGAAAAAACAGATATGTGCTCATGGAAACAAAAGTTTTAAAAATATAAATATCCTAGGTGCTTTTGATGTACAAAACTGGTGGATTACAAAATTGATGGCATCAAAGGTAAAAGTCACAACATGGAATCATAGACTGTTGTAGAGAGAAGCTTTTTATCGCCCAGTGCAGCACAGGGCAGACTGCTCATCTCACAGACATAGATAGGTCCTTGATACTGTTATAGTAACGGTAGCATTACTCATGATCAGGCCAATAAAAAAGAATTTTGAGATTGGATTTCTTTTCAGTTCATGCACATAAAAGATGTGTAAACATCATACGTTTATATATTTGTAATCTAAAAAACAAAAACATTTGAAAAAATATACATCTTTTTTAATACTTTCAAGTTTTCAAAATACAGAAATTATTAATGAAGCTTAGATATAATATCTTAACAAAAAATATAATGAAGTTATTAGTTTTAGACTTTGTTACCAATCTCTGTGTGCGGATGCAAGGAACAGATGCATGTATGTGCAAAACATTTTGGGGGCAGATGTGGATGTGTTTGGATGTGTGTACACTGTATATCAGTGTAACACAGGGACGTGTCCCCCCCCCCCCCCAACCCGCAAAACTGAGCCATCTCGGAGACGGGGATCTCCCCGGGACGGGAGGATGATGTCTCGACGTTTCAGGCAATGCCACTTAGAGCGCCACCACCACCTTGTGGGGGTGGTGGGAGGACGCGAAGGAGTCTCCTTCATTGTGGGGGGATGCTAGGATGTCACCCACGGCAAGCAAAAGAGGCACTTTAAAATTTAAAAAGTTTAGGGCATTTTTATAAAGTTTTAATGTTTATATTCTTCATTTTTATTCACATTTGCATTTCTCATTGTTTGAAACACCAAGAAGAAGAAGAGTGAAGAGCTGAGATAAGGGTTTGTACAAGAGTGAAGAAAGTGTTTGCAAGTGAAAAAGGAAAGCCTAGGAGCAAGAAGAAGAAGAGGAGGGTTTACCATCTTGTTGAAGGAGTTTTCAAGCAAAAGGTAGGGTTTTTAACTTGTTTTTCTGATTTTCAAATGCATGTTTATAAATTATTGCTCAATGTTTTTAGTTCTAAATGTGTGTTGTTTCATTTTGTTATAGTTATGATTATCATTCATTCATTGAATCATTTATAAATATTAAATTATAGATTAAGATTCTTGATGTTTCATTTTGCAAATTTTTGTTATTTACTATTTAGCTTTAAAATTTAGAAAATTTTAAAACGGGCATAGGCTAAAAGTTTGTAAATTCAAATTGTTAACTTTATTATTAAAAAAAATTCATTTTGTGAAATGCAGTGTCAAAATGAGCTCCCACATTGATACTCAGTGATAATGAGATGGAATTCATTCAGATGGTGGCAGTGAATCAGAATATGACCCTGAGCCTGAGGTTGGGACTGAGGATGATGATGACATCGTTGAGAGGGGTGAGCATGAGAGTGACATTGGGGCTGGGCCAAATCAGCAAGGGGCCCAAACTAGTTCCACTTCCATGGGTATTGATTTTGTACTATCTGGTACTCCATCTATTTATTGCCCCTCCCCATCTTTGGCAGAGTGGGCTAGGGGTGAGTTTGATCAAAATCTCCTTTAAAACAATTTGCCACTAGAATAACAAGCAGATCAAGAACAGGGGACACAAGAAAGTGGAGATGCAATATTTGTGGTAATGTATGGTATGGTAGCACTACTCAAGTGAATGCAAACTTCTTCTTTTGGATAGGTAAAGGTGACTTACCATGTAAGTTTTTGACAGAATCCAAAAACTTGAAGTTTAGAATTGAATTCAACAAGCTTTGGGGAGTTCCAGAGGACTTGGGCCTTCCAATGCCTACTACCTTCGTTGGTAGGCAGCAGATTCAAACTATACAGGAGGTGCATGAGCAACAAATACAAGGGCAACAACATCAACGCATGTCTTCTTCTAGACCACTGCATATAGCTTCATCTACTACATTGCTAAGTGCAACCTCCGCACCTTCCTCTACTTATACCTCTATAGGTGTAGCAGCAGCCTAGACAAGCAAGGGGAAATGCAAGGCACGGTCTAGTGACAACAACCCTATAGCAAAATTGTTTGCAGCCCAAACGAGAGAGAAGTTAGATGCATGCATTGGGACAATGTTATTTGCCAATGGCATTCCACTTCATATTGTTCAGTCTCCTTATTTTAAGGAGGCTTTTCACAATGTAGTGAAGGTGGGGTTACCATCATATGTGCCACCAGGTGAGCACAAATTGAGGACTAAAATCTTGGATGATGAGTATGCCAAGATTAGTGAGTCCATGGAGACCATGAGGGTTGTTTGGGAGGAATCGGGGTGTAGCATTACCATGGATGGGTGGACAAACATTAGACAACGTCCACTCATCAATGTCATAGTCACATGTACAAAGGGCCCATTCTTTCTTAGGGTGGTTAATTGTTCAGGGCATTGAAAAGATGTTGATTTTCAGTTTCAGATTCTTCAAGAAGCCATTGAGGAGATTGGGCCACAAAATGTGGTCCAAGTAGTGACAAATGCAGCTTGTGTGCAGAGTTACAGGGAGGCTTATTGAGGCCACATATCGGCATATTTGGTGGACTCTTTGTTGTGTTGCATGCTATGAACAATGCTCTAGAGGACATGGGGAAGATTAGCTGGATAAAGGGAGTGGTGAGTGATGACAGAGATGTGCAGATGTATATCTACAACCAGCACACCTCGCACTATTTAGGAGCTTTGCCAGGAAGGAGTTCCTGAAGCCAGTTGAGACACAATATGCATCCTATTTCATTCTCTTGGAGAGAATGCTTGAGTTGCAAGAGCCCCTACAACTAATGGTTATGACGAATGAATGGAATAGGTGGAATGGTTCCAAGTCAGAGCAGGGGATGAGGGTGAAGGATATAGTTAAGAATGATGTATTTTGGAGCGATGCAAAATAAATTGTCTATATTATTAGGCCAGTCTTCGAGGTGATTAGGTATGGAGATGGGGATGCACCTACACTTGGAGAGGTGTATGAGTGCATTGATTCTATGCTCAGGCAAATGAGGGCAGTTGTGCGAGAGGACCCCACATTAGCCTTCTACAATGATCACATTTGGCCTATTATTCAGCATAGATGGGACAAACTTAACACACCCTTACACATGGCTGCATATGCATTGAATCCAAGGTGGTACATGACTAGGCCTGGTAGAGTTACACCACTTCACGATGATGAGGTGATTTATATTATATAACACCTTAAGACTTAGATTCTTATCATTTACATTACTAGCATCTTGATTTTTCTATTTGCTAATAATTTGTACTTTTTAAATTTTTCAAGTGAAGGAAGGGTTCTTCAAGTGCATTGATAGGATGTATGACCTTGAGACAGCAGCTAAGGTTCACATTGAGTGGACCAAATTTGCTACTCTTAGGGGTTACAATCAAGCGGCAAAGGCAGATATCAAGACTATGGCATAAGAGGATCCCATTTTGTGGTGGTCAACTTATGGAGCGAAATCCACAACCACCACACTAGCTATTTGATTGTTGTCTCAGGTACTTAGTTCCTCAACTTTTAACTTTTCATTGTTCATCGTTCATTGTTCAACTTCTAATTCTCGAGTCTCAAATTGGCCAATTATTTTTCATCTCAGGTTTCTAGTTCCTCAGCTTCTGAGAGGAATTGATCTACATATAGCTTCATCCACTCACTTAAGAGGAATAGATTTACCTCTCAGAGAGCAAAGAAGCTAGTGGTTGTACACAGTGTGTTGCATATCAATGATCGCAAGACAAGTTTGTACAAGGAGAGCCTAATATCACGATGGGATGTAGAGCCCAAGGAGCCATCGTAGATTGATGAGGAGGATGCTTTAGATCTAGACACAGGGCTAGTTGGTGTTCCCTTTTCAGCGCTTGATCTTGGAGAGAATGATAGTTCCAGTGGCAATAATCATTGATCATTGATTCAGCATTTTGATTTGGACTCTTGGAGACTTGTAGTTTTTGTTTGCATTATACACTTATTTTGATAATCATGATTCATGGCACATGATACTTATTGTAATCATCTTTATGTCATGACTCATATGATCATTGATTACTATTAGATAGTAGAATCTAAATACTCATACTATTGATCTGAAGATCAATATATAGACTAATATTTACTATTTGTTGATGTTCAATGTTCATTGTTTATTTGTCATTTGATCATGAATCATAATGTTCCAATTGAAAACTTCAATGCAATGTTCAATGTTTAAGTTTTTTACATCTTTTTATCTTATATTGTAAAATTGATGTACATCGTTTCATAACTAGCATTTTAAGTACCATATGTATAGTATATACACCTCTGCTCCCTCTGCCACCCCCCAACCCCCTGTGCCCAACCGCTGTCCCCAAATCAAGGCCCCTCTGTCCCCCCATCTCTAAAACTTGTCCCCCCGTCTCCCAAGGTGGTGTAACTATGTTGTATATATAAAGATTTTAAATTTTATATATATATGTGTGTGTCTGTGCGCACAAAGACATGAAAGAAATATACAAAATTCAAACATTTGATAAACTTCACTAATACATATTCAAATTGTAATTCAAAAATTCAAGAAGAGTATAAGATTATAAACCATATCATATACGTCTATATTCACGATTCCAATGCAAATCATAAAATCATCACAATTAAAAAATCAAAATACAATTCACGATTCAATGTTCATCAATCTGAATCGGAATCACATGGATTCGCAAAAAAATCCCCATTGTCATCAACACCAACAGCTGCAAGTTCAAGATCATTTGAACAAAGAATGGTTCTACTTGTTGCAAATGCACCATGTGTCATGATGTTATCAGCATCATTATCTGTGATTGTAGTAAGATCTTGAATTGTTGCATCCAAGTTTGCACACTTCGGTTCTACATCCCAAAGCTTGGTTGCCCCTTCCTTGTAATGGTCCTCCTTACGTGACAAAAGATGCAAGTTGGTATGAATGTAAACCAAGTCTTCCTCTTTCTTAGAGCCCAACTGGTTACAGTTCACTGAGTGGATAAACGAGGGTGTGTTGCAATCCCATTCAGCAATAGAAGAACTTGCAACTTGGACAATGTTCACAACTACAAAATTAAAGTAGAACATAAAAATGAAAAGCAATTTAAAGAATTGTAGAATACAAGTGGTAAAATTAAAACAATTAAAACTTACTTGTGAGAGGATTTTGATTGGAGAGGTTGTAGATGCTTAAATGATTGACCGGAGAGGTACCACCATGTGATAGCTCCCATGTCACAATGGTCATTAATCACAATAGGACCAAGTTTTGCTCCCAAAGCAAATAAGCTAAATTTTGTTCTAAGTTTTTAGTGAATGTCATCATCTAAGAAGACTCTTGCAAAAGCTTTGTAGCACCCACTAGCAACTTCTTCATTTGCATATGGTGCTACTTTGTCTAACATACCAAATACTTTCTCGCTATAGTACCTTAGAGATAAGGCATATGCAAGGAGGTGCAATGGGGAAGTGATCTTTTCTCAACAATGATGAATGATTATTTCTAGTTAATTGCAAAAGTTTCACATTGTGTAGGGTCATTCTCATGTATTTGTATAGAAAGTTTTACATCCTCTACCATTGTATCCATGCCATCATAGACATCCCCCAAGCAAGGCTGATATGTATTAGCAAAGTGAAGCTTAGTCATAATAGGGTCCGTGAAATCTAATACAAATTGCACACATACCCACCGTCATCCAAGATGAACACCTTGATTTTTTGTGCCCTCTCTAAATTTGAAGCCTTCCACATACCCCACTAGCTATAGTGTTAGAAATCTATTCAGCGCTCCCCTCAGTATTTTTGACAAGGGCTTAACCGCCTCCTATGTATTATAAGTTGAGTGGTTGTATCAGGCGTTGATAGATTGGTCTTTTGGTGCAACGGTAACCCCACTCTAACAAGTGGTATCAGAGCTTGGTCACAGGTTCAAATCCTTAGACCCTTGGGTAACACTGAGGGGGAGATTGTTAGGAATTTTATTCAAAGCTCCCCTCGGAATTCATGACAAGGGCTTAACCGCCTCCTATGTACTATAAGTTGAGTGGTTGTATCAGGCATTGATAGATCGGTCTTTTGGTGCAACGGCAACCCCACTCTAACATATAGAAATAACCATTTGTCTTGATGCTCCTTGCACCTTGACAAGCCATTTCATAAAAATACTATGAGATGCAAATCGGGGTTCAGCCAAAGTAAGTTACTCATAAGAATATGTAAATAAATATTACGCGATGTTATATACAATGTGAAAATTGAACATGAAATAAAATTTATTCAAATTAAATTTACTAATTACAATTTACCTTCAACAACTCTAATCGCCAATTAGCAACTAATCACCAAGTTTTTCACACAAGCAAGTAAATGCTCAAAAAAATCGCAACTCGGTTGATGATATGACTCGGCAATTTTTGGGTTTCTCGGCAGATTAATTGTCAAGTTTTTTGCAATGACTTGGCCATGTTAACAGACTACTGATAAAGAGGAAAATTTTGTTTTTTTTAAAACAGTTTGTGTATCAATGTTTGGAGGTTTGAGGAGTGCAGAGAAGGGTTCCAAGATATTTTTAGGTGATTGCAACGCTATTGAAGGCAGATTTGAGTGGATTTTAAGAGAATTTCAACCGGTTTTAGAAGACAAATCTCTTTCCTAGGTAGGTTTGTTGAGATTGTTTTTATACTTTTAAAAATGTTCTATTGTTTTCTTGTTGCATGTAAATGAATTCAAATCATTTGAAAGCATGTCAACTTTGAGAATTGTTTTTGAATCTTTTTTTTTTTCCTAAGAATATGTAATTTTTTTTTTTTAAACAAACCCTAGCAGTTTGAATAGTTAATGTTTAACTTTGTCTAAAATTAATGAAACTAATTTACCTAGCGTATATCTCTATGTTCTAATTTTGTTAGTTATTTTTCAATAAATTTTAATTTGTGTTTTAAATTTATGTGTAGAACAACGGTTAAGCATTAAGAAGGCATGGCAAGTTCACATGAAGAGTGGCCACAAACACCATGCCCATCTGGATATATAGGCACTAGGCCTAGAAATGCAAGAGATAAGGCATGGCAATACGCCTATGAAGCTCCAAATGATGTTGGGAATGTTATATGCATTGCATGTGAAAAAGTTATTTCTGGAGGCATTAACCACTTCAAATACCACCCTACAGGCATAAGAAACATGAATCAACTCCTTGTCGCAAGGTAACTGAAGAAGAAAACGATTCATTAGTGCCCTACTTGCATCTCCTAAAGAGAAAAATTTGAGTAGGGCGAGGGAAAAAAAATAGCTATGAGCAGTCATCGCTGAATCTCAAGAAGCTCCTATTGATGTTCAAGAAGAAGAAGAAGCACTTGAGAACATAGCAAGATCTCTTCGTAGCCCATGGATCCACAAACAAATTGCCTTTATTGCTGGTTCCACTCCCTCTTCTACATTACCTAGTTCTTCATCACCATCACCATCAGGTTTAAGGAGTTAGTTTAAGTCAAGAACACAGTTGGATCACAACCATCATTAGAGGACACAGGATGGAACATGGAAGTGCATGTGCAAATTGATATTGCATGTGTTGATTTTTGGTTTTTCAACGATCTCTCGATGTATGTGATTGATAGTCCCTATTGGCTGAATTTGATGAACTCAATTACAATATCGTGCAAAGGATACAAGCCCCCCTTTTCAAAAGAATTTGAGTGGAAGGTTCATATTTTATTATTCAGTAACTGTAAATAATTGAAATCCACTTGAGTTCATTTTTATATTTTATATTTTAACTGGTATTTCCTATTTATTACTAAAACTTAATTTCACTTTAATTTTGTAGGTTGCTTGACAATGCAGTTGATAGGGCAAGAATATTGGTGAAATGACACAAGAAAGAGTGGAAGAAATATGGTTGCACTATTTTATATGATGGGTAGACAAATGGAAGAAGTAGAACCATTATTAATTTCTTGGTTGCTTGCAAAGATGATGTGGTGTTTTAGAAGATTGTTCATGCGTCCAGTAAAGTGAAAAATCCACACACATTGGCTTTAATGTTGGACAATGTTGTTATGGAGGTGGGAATAAAGAATGTGGTGCAAATCATCACAGATAATGCAGTAGCATATGTGGCAGCAGGTAATTTTAAATTTTTATATTCAATATGAATCATGAATCTAATTCTATGGTATTATCGAATTTAGATTTGATATAAATATGGAAAGTTTGCAACTAATTGTTGATTTTTTACTAATATTTTAGGTAGAATCCTCCAAGAGAGGCACCCCACACTTTTTGGTCACCTTATGCAACACATGTCCTTGACCTTATTTTGGAGGACACAAGAAAACTTGATTGGGTGAGTCCAGTTGTGGAAGATGCGAGCGAGTCACTAAGTTTATCTATAATCACCCATGGGTTCTCAATTTGATGAGAGGGATCACTAAAGACAAAGATATGGTGAGACCCACTATTACAAGGTTTGCAATGGTGTTCTTGACATTAAAAAGTATTATCGACACAATAATGCCTCTGAAACAAATGTTTGTGTGTCTTGATTGGGTTGCTTCACCTTATGCAAAGAAGCCTAAAGGAGAGGTTGTGACACGGATAGTCTTTGATGATAGTTTTTTGAAAAGGCTACTAAGATTGTGGAGGTAACTTCAAGAATCAAAACATTAATTTTTTTGTTGATTCAAGTTTCATTATTAATTTGTAACTTACCATGTTAGTAACTAATTTGTATTTTTCAGAATTCATATGTAGATGTCTATGCCCCTGGTTAGAGTCGTGTGCATATGTATTGGACAACACTTCCTAATGGCATGTCGTTATGAGGCCATGGATAAGGCCAAGGAGACTATTAGAAATTAATACCATGCAAACAAACTCAAATTTGACCCCATTTGGGAAATAATTGATAGGAGGTGGAACAATATGCTCCACCAACCCATTCATGCAGCAGGCTACTTCCTCAACCCCCATTTTAGGTACTCTGATTCTCCTTGAGATTTTACTAAGACTTCAAAATTCATTTTACTTTCTTTTTAAAGGTTGATTCCTATTCAAATCCTAATGGAGAGATCATGAAGGAACTCTCTAGATGCATTGAGAGGATGATATGAGACCTTGTTGTGACCGAACAACAAGTTATCTTCTATGCTAGCAAAGAGAGCAAGAGGCACTCGAACCCCAGGCAAACTGCCAAAGTTTAAAGTCAAACTTTAAAACTTTTGCAAATTGATAAGTTGTGTTTTTTAATTATCTTTTTTCGTTGCTTTATAACTTATTATATTTTGTTTTGCAGATGGATGGTGGGCAATTTCTGGTGGCAATACCCACAATTTAAAGAATTTTTCTCTTAGAGTTTTGTGCCAACCTTGTAGCGCATCCCATTGTGAGTGCAATTGGAACTTATTTGAGTCCATCCACAAAAAGAAAATAAACAGTTTAAATAAAAAATCATTCAATAACCTTGTCTATGTGCACTATAATCTTAAGTTGCCCATAAAAAGGGCACAAAGTTCAGCAGTGCCTAGTCCACTTGATCTGGATGAGATAGATCCTTATTCCGATTGGATAGCGCAGGATACAAGTCCATTTTTTTAGCGGATTATATCACTAATTTGGAGGGGCAGGCCATGGAGGAGGCCGGGGGGGGGTGCTGAAATGGATTTCCATTTCACAATGGATGACATTAAGGATGAAGATGATGAGGATTCAAACTCAAAGGAGGCATTACCAATGCCACATATAGGAGATACATCCACTTTCAGGACAAAGAGCGAGTCAGTAGGGATGTCGAGTGAGGAGGCACAGCCATGAACTTCACAGTCACGCGCACTCATAATGCGGGGCACCTCTTCCAGGCCTACACCACCTCTCTTTTTTGTTAGTAGCACTGGGAAGAGGAAGATGTGATTGTATTAATGTATTTAGTGTTTACTTCTAGTTCGAAAGAAACTATTTACTATTTTGCTTCCCATCATTAGCATTCCACATGAGAATGTGATTTGTACACACTATGCATTTATATATATCTAAACTCTGCTTGTTTCTATTATGTTCTCTTTATTAACTCATTACAAGCATATTCTCATTGAAATTTGCAAAAAAATGTATTTCTAATTTAATTTGAGTTGTTTTTAAGGTTTCAGAGTTATTTGAAAAACTGGCCGACTTTTTCCCGAATGAAGTTTTTGGGGCTTGGTGAGTTGTTGTCGAGTGAGAGTTTCCAAACTATGTCTAAACATCAACTGTGACATGTGATGGTTCGTCACAAACATATGTATCCCATCCCCCTCTTGTATGGTGCATGGTGTCCAAAAAATATGGTCATATCTGCCCTCAACCAATTGGCACTGTTTGTAATCACCATGACCACATTCTCACTATCTACCAACTCTATAGCCTCAATGAGAATTTTGAAAATGAATTGTGAATCTTTCACTTCCCCCTCACAATCAACTGCCTTCAAAAACATATGCCCCTTTGGGCGACACGACAATCACTTTAAATTATGGTTGGTTTTTTGTATCTTTCCATCAATCCAAATCAATAGTAACACCCGAAATTTTCCATGAATTTCTAATTGATTGAATATCTTTTTCTACATAAGTCTTCTTTATTAGCAATAGAGTGGAACGCACCTTGTAATGGTCAGGACTGATGTAATAAACCAGTGCTTTATTTATGGCTGCCACCATTTCCTTCCAATATGATGATCTCACAAAATTGAAAGGAAGACCACTGGCATAGAGGCAATGTGCAATGGCTTGATCAGCAAGCTCTCTTGCCTCCAATCCAATGGACCTCTTTTGCAGGCAATAATTTCTACTTCTTCCTCTTCCACTCCCGATATATGTACTTTTGCAAGAATGGGTGTTTTGAGGATACAATTGGTTCCATGGGTAATTGCAATGTTTTCTTTGAGGATGGAGGTTGATGGAAAGTTTTTTTTTATCTTATAACCAAATTACCAGCAACTTCTTGCTCTTTTACAAATGAAGTTGTTTGTGCATTAGAGAACCCTTTCCCATCTGTGCCTTTGCAAATTGCAAATCCTTTATCAATAGGGCTCATAAAATGAAGTTTGATTCAGGAATATGAGCTATTAAATGCTCTGCTTTTGATACTTTGACAATAATTATACTTCCAAAGATAAGAGCCACCTATGATACCCTTGTGGTATGTCTCCATAAAGAAAATCTTTAAACAATATTGAAATTATCGGCTACTTGCCCTCCCACTGAACTTTGACTACTGGCTGTGGTCATTCTTTCACAATACAATCCAATTTCTTGCTATAATAAGAAATTAAATAAATTTAAATTAGAAAAACTATGACTATCAAACATTCAGGTACAAAACAATGATACAAAACTACTAAAATAGATAGCTAAACTTGTTCTTTATTTCCTTTAAAAAAAACTCGAAAAAAAACTTCACAAACTTTAAGTAGTTCATTAAAGGACTCAATAATAGGATCAAATGCTTACTTTAGACCCTTGAAACTCCTTTGTAGAAGCTATCTCTTTCTCTACGAATGATCCTCCTTGAAACTAATCACCTTTGTCTTCAAAATGCCAAAATGGAGACCAATTGAGAAGAGAGATTAGCTACAAACAAAATAACATGAACAATGGTTGCATGGCCTCTTTTACTGTCATTTTAGAGTTTTTGAGCAATAAGGAGAATTTAAAAAATCATATTTGCACATGTCTAATTCAATTTATAGTGGCAAAAAGTGACTTTTGGGGTGTTTTTGCCATATAGGCTCGCGAAGACTTTTGGAAGCACTTGGATCCCTATGGGTGTCATTCTAATGCAATCCCTAGGCATCCAGATGCACCCAAAGGCTTCTACCTCAAGATCGCCATTTGGATGCATCTGCTTCCACTTCTAGAGGTAGGAAGCTCACACCAGTGACTGAGATTTTAAATATTATTTTAGCACTTATTGTTAATAACCTTAGTTACCTCTGTTCGTGGTTTTGCCCCTATAACCCTGCCTGGGTTTGAACTAGTTCGAAATACAAGTCCGGTTCGGCCCAAGTTTAAACAGGGTTCGATTTTCTTGGGGCTGGTTCGAACCCACAATCCAGGAATTCAAACCCGGGCAAATTTCAGCTGCCCAAATCGAATTTGATGCAAACCTAGGTGAATTTCTAGCAATAAACGGCTTTCAAGGCATTTCTTATAACAAATTTGATATTGTTTTAAGTTCTGCAGCCCTAAAAAGTGAATGTAAATAGGTTATTTTGGCTTCTAAAATCATTTGTGGTGTGCAAACAGGTGATTTTGTGAGCAAATAGGTGATAGAGCAAAAAATAAGTTTGTGCAAGGTGGAGTTGGAAGATTGGATTGTTAGCTATATTGAAGTGTTTGTGTCTCATTGCTACATCTTTGCAAGCTTACAATCGCAGGAAGAGGTAAGTTTTTGTTCTATTTTGCTTTTGTTTCAATGTTTTGTTTAAGTATTTCTTTTTCAAATATCTTTCATGCCAATAAGATCTAGCTATTATATTCCCTAAAGGCTAAAATTTTATTCCCAATAACAATATTTCAATATGCATTCAATTTCTTATCATGGGAAAAGGAGCTTCAGAGGGATCTACATCTTCCTCAGTAGACAATGCCAATATCCCACATGAATCTCCTTTGTGGAAGTATGTTGATATTATACATCCTCTTCCAGGAGGTGGCAGTTTTTGTTGGAAATGTTGGTGTTGTGATGTAGAAAGAAACAATTCATATTATCATGTGGTGGGCCACTTGTGCGGATACCCTGGTAGAGGAGTGAAGAAATGTCTTGGAAAGAAAAATGCATCTGTTCCAAATTCATTAGTATTAAAACATATTGAAGAGCATAAGCAAGCTGAAGAGAGAGATGAACTTAGACAAAATGTCATTGATGGCAATAAAAATAAGAAAAGAGCAAAAGGAATGAAATCCACCCCAAATGTTGTGATAGAAAATCACCCCTTCTATACTACCTCAGTTGCCCCTAATTCTCAAAATGAAGCACCCATTCAACACAAAAGAAGGGGACCACTTGAAACTGCATTTCAAAATCGGAGTAGGGAAATTGCAAACATTGATGCAACAAGATGCTTGTATGCAAATGAGCTGTCTTTTAATCTTGTTTGCTCTCCATATTTCAAGTAAATGTTGAAAAGTGCTAATGCAGCACCTGTAGGGTATTTACTATTTAGGTGCCAATTTTGAGAGAGTACGTACCACCTTGTTGGATGACGAGTTCACGTTGATTGATGAGCAATTGAAGCTTATCAAGGATTCATAGATTGAGACAGGGGTAGCAATTGTTTTATATGGGTGGAAAGATGCTAGAAATCATCAATTGATCAATGTTTGGTGGTGTCCCCTAAAGGGGCAATGGTTTTGAAAGCAGTGGATTGTAAGGGGCATGTTAAAGATGGGTCATTTATTGCTCGTATCCTAATTGAGGCCATTGAACAAGTGAGTGCATAAAATATTGTCCAAGTCATAACGGCCAACACAAAGAATTGTAAAGCTGCTGGTTTGTTGGTTGAAGAGAGATACCAACATATTTCTTGGACACCTTGTGTAGTTAATTCATTCAATCTTATGCTACAAAAGATTGGGAAGAGTATTGAGCGGATCAAGGAGGTGCATGCAAAAGCTGAGGACACCCAGATGTTCATCACAAACCACCACATGACCCAAGAGATATTCAGGATGTTCTCACATTTGGAATTGCTGAAGGCGAGTAAACTTGAACTAAAGTTAGTTAAAAAAAATTTAAATAGTATCTTAAAATTTCTGATTTTTTGATTATGTAATGTGTATTCTTTTATCAAGTATGTATCTAATAATTGTATTGTTTTTGCTCTATTTTGTTACAGGTTGCTGAGAGACATTTTGCATCAAATGCAATCGTCTTGAGACACTTATGCAAATGAAAGAGGCACTTACCAATATGGTAATCAGCAACATTTGGGCTATATGAAGGCAAAGCAACACTGAGAGGGCAACCAAAATAAGGAAGACGATATTGGATGAAAAATGGTGCGAACATGTGGAATATCTCATTAAGCTCACCGCACCCATTATGATCATGCTTACATACGCACACATAGATAGGCCTTGCCTTGGAGAGATCTATGATGGCATAGACTCAATGCTTCAGAAGATCAAGCAAATCGTAAATGAAAAGGAACAAGATCCTAAAGAGACCTTCAAAAAATTGCCAACAATTGTTGTAGAAAGATGGAACAAAATGACCACTCCTCTACATTTGTTTGCCTATGCATTGACAACCAAATACTATAGCACCCAATATACTGATCTACTGAGAAGGCTACCACCCTGTAAAGACTTTTTCTTGATGATGAAATGCGAGATCTGATTACAGATGAGTTCATACAGTTTGTGGATGCAAATAAATTAAGTAATGATGTTCTTCGTCATCTGTTTAGGAAGGATGCTCATAGTTGGTGGTACCTCCATGACCAAAGATTCCAAACATTGCAGCCCCTTGCAATCACAAGTAAGCTTAATTATTAAAAATTTGTTATTAGTTTCCTTTGTCTTAAAAAAATTGTTATGAGTTTCATCTGTCCTCAAAAATTGCTAGAAATTCTAAGATTCAAGATACATAATTTTAAAAAATCATTTTAATTGTTTACATATCATGTCTTCATAGATTGTTAGTTTGTCCGCTTTAGAGAGAAATTAGAGCACATTCTTTCATCCATTCAGTGGAGCTCAATAGGTTGCAATCAAAAAGAGCAGAGAACTTGGTATTTGTGCATTACAACTTGTGTCTCCTCTCGCACAAGACTGAAGAATACAAATAAGGGGAGACAAAGAGGTGGGATGTAGATGCAGGGTTGGTGGACTTGGATGTTTCTACTTCTCAGCTTACAATTGAAGACTTTGAAGATTTTGATGCCCATACTATTCTTGTTGGTGCTGATCCCATTGGCCTTAGCTCTATTGTTGAGTCAACTAATGCGGAAGGACTATGAGGATGAGAAGGAGAAGAAGAAGAAGATGATGATGAAGATGAATATTATAATTTTATACATTATAATTAATCGAAACTTGAACTTGAAACAATGATACTTGAACTTCTTGTTATGATTCATGGGTCATGATTTAATTTTAATGTTTTAAATTTGAATCTTTGATGTTGAACTTGAAAATTGAAATATATGATGGTATGATCTTGATTCATTATGCTATGATTACATGTTTAAACTTTATGCCTATGGTGTTTTTGTTGTTTAAATGATTAAATCATATGATTTTTTGATTCTCCATGCTTCTAGGCTTCATAAATATGTATATATATTATTTTTTTATAATTTTTACATGTTTTTGTATGAACGACCCAAAACCCTTTCAAAAAATTTGCCATACCAGCAAACCGGTTCTTCAAACCCGCATTTCGAATCGAACTCGAACCGGTAACTAAGTTAATAACTTTAATAAAACGTACTTTGTGACCTAAATATTTGAACACAGTAAGCATACAACATAGTTCAAAAGATAATTGTAATTTTTTACTTCAAGAATTGATGTCTTTGTTTTAAAGCTCACTCTTGCTTGCTCAGATCGGAGCCTCTTCACAAAGCCACTATTGGTGCAGCACTTGGTAGGGGTCTGACCCCAACAGGATCAACAGAAAGAGCCCCCAATGGAGTTGAGGTACAGTCCAAATGAACCTTCAAAACTACACAGACCTTCAAGGTGCACACCATTTTCATAATTTTTTTATAAGCAATAAAACAAAGCTTATAAAGCCCGAGCAAAGCTGTTATTGGAGAGTTTTATGCACATTTTCCATGCACAGTGCAAGTCAAGGGCTCAAACTAGCTGAGAACTCAACAAGTACTCACGAAAATTGACAAAAACATTCCATGTCTACCAACCAGCTAGAAAAAAATAAAATTTAAGTGAAGAAGAAGAAAAAAAGCAAATTACAGTCAACATAAAAAGCACAGGTTCCATATTGGCATTGCCGAACCTGCCTAAGGTACATCCATGATGAATCCAAAGCCACATTTCCACCCCTCACCAGGACCAGAAACTGCAGTGAACCAGAGACTGCAGATCATACCCAGATCTAAGGTCAGAATGGACAGGTTAAATAACATAGCTCCAAACACTTCAAAACCTAGGCATCAAGGCCATAGAAAAATAATTAGAACCTAGACAAATGAGAATGAGATGGATATTCATCGAAGAATAAATACTGTAATCAATCCAATGTTTGGTTACTTCAGTAAAATCCAAATCTGGTCACCTTTTTGTATAAATATTGGCTTTTCCTTAGTGTAATTAGCTCATTGAGTCGGACACATGGGAGTGATGAGTACAGAAAACCTAACAAATACTTGCAAGAAAATCTGTCGGCCTCATTTGGCCAGTGTCACCTTGAGACTCAGAAAGTTTACCCTGATCCCAGGGAGTTTTGTAACACTGATCTCCACTATACAGCTCTGCCATATCCAACACTTATTTGGACATGCATAGCCATATTTAGGATGTATACAATCTGTAATCAGATAGGTACCGAATATAATGGCATATAGAAGACCAAAAGAGGAATGACCACAGACAAAAAACCTAAAGTATTCCTTACGGCAAAAGAGACAAAATACTCATTTCAAATGTTGATTTTGATTTCAGCAAGTTGGTAGTGAGGGATTCTTTCTGGGATCAAATGATTCTGCAATGGGAGTTCTGTGTCATACATCAGTATTCAAGTTCTCCAGCTAAAGGGGTTCTATACTTTCAAAATCAAAGGGTTTCGCTATTTTATCTCCACACTTGAATCAAGTGCTCAGTCAGATTCCAAACAGAAAATGGTGTAAAGTAATCAATCATGAATCCTTTCAAAATATGTCAGCCATAATGTGAATCGACATCTTCCAAGTCAAACAATGATTATGAGCAAAAAAGACACACCTTTTAATGTTATGGTGCCAAAACAAACCATTAGATGGTACTGCTGCAAATGCTAGGAACTAAGAAAGAGAACAGAATCAAAGGCAGAAATATCAAGACTTTGGGGTTTGAAATACCACACGACTCATGATGCAAGTTGGAGCATCAAAGGCAGAAATATCAAGATTTTGGGGTTTGAAATACCATGCAACTCATGATACAAGTTGGAGCATCAAGTGTAAAGCAATGAGCGTGTTGTTGAAGAGAAGTCCAAAAGTCCAATAAATACTAAGGAAAGAGCAGAAGGAAGATGGAAGACATGACAGGATGGAGAAGCCTGAAATATAATAGGGAGAAGGACCAGCAAAGTTGGAAGAAAGACTCATAAGGGGAAAAGCAGATCGCAACCAAGGATCAGGAAAGACATGAGACAAAGTACAAACCTGATATCTACATACTTAAATGTAACGGGACATAACAGGAAGCCATTGTATTATTAGGGCAGTAGACAGCAAGTAAATAATCTAGGGTTTCTTTTTGCTCAATAAAATGCATGTGATGGAAAGTCTGCAGCTTCGATAGCATAACCACTGTTAAAAAAACACACTTATGAACTTGTGACATGGAAAAGTCTGAAATCTAATAGGGAGAAACAATATGCAAAGTTGGAAAGAAAGACATGCTCAGAAGCACAAAAGCTAGAGAAACATGGGGTTGCAACCTCCCCCGCCCCCCAAACCCCACATTTACAATACAAAGATGTCCTAGGGACAGGAGCAGGGCATCCCCCCACCACCTCCATTTTCCCACATGTTTGCCACCAAGATGTAGCGACTAGACACCTAGGCATTCCTCAAAAGTGGACAGATTAAAAAGTGAGATTGATATAAAAAATCATGTTTGTAAATTTCTATTTGATGCAAGAGCATCGAACTTGGATTTTGTAGACCCTATGTTCTGCGTGATTAGGGTTATATTTAAGGCATATCTGTGGACATTGTCCTATGTGCACATAATGATTGGATGGATTGTATTGGAGTTAGCACTCTTTTGGTGGCTATTAAGATAATATCTTATACTTTCTATAATAGTCAACTACTTGTTTGTAGTCCGTCTTTCAGTCTAGATAGGAATGTTTCCTATCCTGTCTCTTTTGTCTTCAGTCCAGATAGGAATGTTTCCTATCCTGTCTCTAGTTTTGTTTCTAATTCCGTCTTCAGTCTACGTTGTTTCTTTTAGAAACAACGTCCTTGTAATTCTTTATAAGGAACACATTTGTTCCTCTGTTAATCAATCATCTGGAAATCCGTTAATCTGCCAACTCTTCTTGAATCTTGTAACATGGTATCAAAGCTATTACTTAAATTTTTTCGAAAAAATTTATAATTTCTTCGTGAAATTATTTGTTTAAATTTTTTCAAAATTATTTCTGTTGAATTTCTCTAAAACCCGCTTAGGGTTTTCGGCCTAGAGAAATTCCCGAACTTGGGTCTGCCTGTGTTTGTTCAGCACACTCTAGCCCCATTCGTCCATGCACATCGATCCTTGAAGAAAAATCTGCCATTTTTTATCAAGAAATCTGAAGTTTTTTCAAGCTTTTTTCAGCTAGGGCCGTTTTTTTTCGAAACCCTAATTTTTGGGGTCGAAAAAATATTTTGTTTGCAGATTCTTGGTGGGTTTTTCGAGAGCTCAACTAGGTTGTCGTCCATTTTTTCTGGGTGCCTCAATTTTTGTGCCTCGATTTTTGAGCCAGCGGATCCAAAAAATGACAGTAGATTCCTTCTGGGTTTTTCAAGCTCTCTTCTGGGTCATTCTCTGATTCTTCTGGGTCTTTCGTAATTTTGCCTCGAAAAACGTGCCTTCACAGATTGTCACAATTTTCATTAAAAAACGTGCCATAGCATCTCTAACAAATATTCTGCTCGAACATAATTCCAAATTCAATAGTCACAATTATGGAACCTTGAAGCAGCGCATCATCGCAATCTTCGAATATCGAAACACCGATCAACTTGTTCTGGGTGTTACGCAGCATCCGACTTCTCCGGGTCTTGATCAAGGCAAAGCTACATTTTTCGCCTTCTGAATTTGTTTCTGTTTTTCCTAGGTTTGTTGATTTTCTCCTCAAAAATCATTTCAAGTTGTCTATAATACGCAAGGTTGTGTGAGATTCTGGGTTTTACCGTTTTTTCCACAAAAATGAAGTTTTGTAATTGCAACTTATTTTGACTCATAGCACTCGTCTGGCAAAGCTTCTTGGTTTCAGCATTTTGTAGATCCAGGGAGGGTCTCAGTTATCGCAAAATGTTCCGACATCCGTACGTTGACCATTAAGGGAGGGTATTAAGATAATATCTTATACTTTCTATAATAGTCAACTACTTGTCTGTAGTTCGTCTTTCAGTCTAGATAGGAATGTTGCCTATCCTGTCTCTTTTGTCTTCAGTCCAAATAGGAATGTTTCCTATCCTGTCTCTAGTTTTGTTTCTAATTCCGTCTTTAGTCTACGTTGTTTCTTTTAGAAACAACGTCCTTGTAATTCTTTATAAGGAACACATTTGTTCCTCTGTTAATCAATCATCCGAAAATCTGTTAATCTGCCAACTCTTCTTGAATCTTGTAACAGTGGCTACTTGTAACGTGTTTGTTGTTTCCTAGGTGGATTTTGGCGATTGTTTCCATGAACTTTGATCTGTAGGAATTAGCTTGTGCGATCTTAGATATGGATCATTGGATGGCATGTGGGGCGATGTCTAAGGCCATATACTCTTATTTTGTCTTATGAGTTAGTTTTGGTTCCAAACTTGGGGCTTGTCCTAAGTGTTTATTTAATTTAGTCAGTCAGGCTAACTTGTGCTTGAGTGTTTATTTGATGTAATTTGTCAGGCTGACTTGTGGTTTGATTTGGTATAAGTAGAGATTCTTGTCTTGTCTAGAGGTATCAATTGGTTGATTAGTTTAGCAAGGAGTAGCTAGAAGCATCTTGAGGGATGATAGCTAGAAGGTGGATCTTTGCATAGGAGGATTGAGTTGCATTCCTCTATGTAATGATTGTAACCCGGTTACACTCGGGCATGTTGGATGTAAATCTCATGATTATATAATGAGAATATATGTTGTTTTGGATCTAAATATCTATGTTATTGTTATATTGCCATGGTGTGGTTACCTGGTGGGTCTAGAGCAGAATTCGATATAGTGCTAGTTGTGTGGTGGATCGATTGTCTATAGAGCCCTAGATCTCTTTGTTGTGAGGTGGCAAATTGTGGTTATGGCTTGCAATTGCGGAGGACTCGCAAATGGATCATTTTGATTTTGAAACCTTGGTGTGAGAAAATGGAGCTTTCTTTGAGTGAACAGATCACTGAATTGAGGCAAGTTGTGAAGATGGAAAGTAGATTGCCCAAGTGTGAGGCAGCTAGAGTATTGCAATCAGATCGTTGATGTGAGGCAGTTGCACTTTGAGAGGAACCTGATGGATAAGTTGGATAAGTTTTGGGCTAAATTCAATCAATGGATTGAAGAGATGGTAGAGTCATGTTTGAATTGGCATCTACCGATCAAACAGAGAGTTGTCTAGCCGGTTAGAAGGATTGTTCAAAGAAGAAGACACTGAGGTATCTTTTGGTTTTCATGAGCAGATGGATGGATCTAACATGGAAATTGCATAGCATCTTATTGTGGATAATGAGATTGTTGATTATGAGATCTACATTTGTGGCAATGAGGATTTACATATGGATATGGATTTGCATATGGTTCCTGATCTAAATTTATATGTTGTTGTTGATGTTAAGATTATAGCTACAGTCGGATTGATTTAATCATAAGATACAATGTTGATATAATATATCATATATAATATTATCCTACATATATATAATATTATATATATCATATTAATTTTATATATATATATACTATACTATACTATACTATACTATACAAATATATTATATATAATACATATGATATATTGTGATTTATATTATTAATATATATTATTTAATAATGATTAATCATAGAGACATGAGATATGTCTCCTACTCTTATAAGAGATTGGATCTGCATTTGAAAAACACCACTAACAATGGTAGCGTAAATACATTTGCAAAAATGATCCTTACAAAATTAACATGGTATCAGAGCCAACTGAAAATGTAAAGAATAAAATAAAAATAAAAACACAAAGGCTTCCTCAACGGGTAGCAAACATAACAATCAGCGAACTACTCATGGAACGAAGATGAATTGAGAGGAAATTTTAAACTACTCATGGGACGAAGATACCATGGAGGTGAATAATAGTAATAATCCAAATTTGAGCAAGGATGAGCAACGGTTCCATGAGACATGGTAATTCTCAGTGACAGTTCAAGGCCTGTCTATGAACTCCCTAAGTAGTTTCATACTTGAAATTACCGAACCCTCATAACATATTAAGCAAATGTAAAAGACATTCGCCACCAAAATTTATCACACTTGTCAGCATGAAATTTTGAGTTCTCATTGTAGAAATTGAGCCTAGTGATTTCAATCCCGCAAAAAATCAAGAAACAATGGAAAAATCTTCCCTTCACATTACCATATTTTCTCCCAACTAGGTCCAATCCTAATGTTGTCTACTTGAGCTATGCTTCATGCTCAAAACTAATGTAACAATCATTCTTATTTTCTATCACATTGACATTTCTGATCTCCAATGGGTACAACAAGGAATAGGCATGTATGTCAATGCATTCTCAAAGCACGAAGAGAAAGGAAGATACAACAATAAAAAGCTCAATGAGTGGAAAATTGCACTCCATAACATTTTTCATTCCGACTATGAGGTCAACAATATTGAGAGATGAGAGATATTTGCAATTCGGAAAACCTGCAAACATTATAGAGGAAAAATAGAAATCATCGAAATACAAGTTTGAATAAGCAAATAAAATATAAGTTGCCACATCTTCAAAGGTAAACAGGGTTCAGGCAGCTATCAAATAGTCATAAGTACAAATGGGGGAATAGCAATAGTGGAGACATATCATGATTTAGGAAAGATTAGATTATAATGCATGAAGTCTCTCTAAGAATGAAGCTATTACAAGGAGAAAGTAAAAAAAGGGGAGAAAGATTGTCATCTTACAACCCTTAACATAGTGAATGAAATGTGGTTGGCCTATCGCAGAAGAGATTAAAGATGTCCTAAGTTGAACCAAGACACCAAGCGCACGGGTTTGCCATTAATTGAGGAAGATAACTGCACTATACTTAACTACATTCACAATTTTCCCGATCACGTGGAATGAACAAGTGTGGGCCTGAAGGCAAAGGCAATCAAACCATTTGGCAACTTGATGTCATAACTTCTGCCACCGTGGAAAGACCAATGAAATTAAGAAGGGGTACGGGTAGCACGACCCCACCATATCATGCACAATGACAACAACATATTATAAAGGTTTCCTTACATCATCATGAATCCTGCATAGTCCAGCACATATAAAGAAAAGATCTACATGGACAGCCAATGGATTGCATACTTGGTACTCGATGCGAAGACCAATCAAAGATCAATAGGGGAGAGACCCTTTTTTTATATTAGAGAGAAACAGATAAAAGTGCAGAGGGATTATCATTGATATATCATACTCTACCCTAATCTACATGCCAACCAAGTTATAAGGTAAGTATAGCTAAGGGAAGTATGTATGGTGTAATGTGAAAAGTTCTCTTCATTGTTTAAGTTCTTTAAGGGGAGATATAATAACCTTGGAAATGGTGTATAAAAGAACATAAGATATGTTCTATTGATAAATGTATAAAAAATTTACTCATATGTTTAATATGATATGGTTATACTTGATAATAAAATGAAGAAATAATATACTGAAAGCATAGATTAAAATATACATATATTCAATATATGTATATATTTAAATATCTATTTAAATTGGATATTTATTTGATCTATATTTTTAATTGAAAGTTATATAAAGATTAATATGTTATATAATTAGAACATTATGAATTTTAATTTTATATATGAAAAATTATTTTCTCACAATTGCAGATTATTGAATATCAATCTATATCAATATAATTGAGAATTATAATGTGAATCATGAGAAATATATTTATGTTACTATTAGTAACAAACATGAGTTAAACTACTAACATTCCTATTTGAATTATAAGTATTGTTTGCCTTGATCTTCTTCCTTCGAAAATATTATTGCAAGAAGAGGGAGATTGAGATTCAGAGGGAGCCTGACATTTCATTTGAGACAACCTTAAAAGAGAGGGAGCAGATAGAGAATACGATTCAGTCAACCTTCAGTGATCTCGGTCCTATTGATTCGGAGGGAGTAAACCATGTTGAGATGGAGTCTCCAATGATCAATACATTGTAGCAGTCAAGAGGATTGTGATTCATGAATATACCTCATGACTATGTGATTTTAATGGGCCTACCCCCTGTGTACATCATGAGCAAGTGATAACTTCCAAATGATGTCACTTGCCTTTGTCAATGATCTCTAAAATTTAACATATACGATCTCCTTAAAACCAAGGCAGACCCTATCAAAGCGAAAGGTGAGAAATATCCTACAAGAAAACTACAAGGATTATTCATGGAAGCAGAACTTCATTCCTCTAGATACAAATTGCCTAGAACGAAATTATCGCTCATGAGAACTAAGTATCACTAAATAGATACTATCACCCAACAATGTTAATGGAATGAGTGGGAATTTTACATTGAGGGGGGGAATAATAACCAATGTTTCATTCCCATTGGTTGACAAATGTTTATCCAACCATATGGACCGTCATTGGAGCAACTTGCATCAAGAACATTAATGTGCAGATAAGTATTTATTATCCTTGAGTATTATATTTTACTTGCTTATCATAGTCCCTCTTATTTGTAATTCTACACACACTATAAGAGTTATTTGCCTTGATATTTTCCTTTGTATTTGAAGCCGACATTGCAGGTAAAGAATGACACATCAGACAGCATATGACAGTAGCTTAAATAAGTTGTGATCAGGCTAGATAAGGAGAGGCTCTTGAAGCAAATATCTTTGATGATTGAGATTATGAGTACCCTTCTACATTACGAGGGTGTATGACACTTCTTCAAAGGCAACACCGAAGCTTAGAAGATTAATGCTCAAAGGAAGTCTAGAAATGCATGTGTGTGACTGCATGATTTTGATGGGCCTACTCTTGAATACATCATGAGGAAGTATTGACTTATCACCAGAAAGTCGGAGGATTGATGTTAGATTTAGAGGGAGTTCAAAAGGCATCCTTAGGTGAAAAGAGCTTCTAATGGAGTAACTAGAGGACCTGACTTCCCAAGACCATTATTCAGAGGAAGAATCTTCGAGGCACAATCCTTCGTGAATGATATCTTCTCTATGAGGAGAAGTTCTAAGTGAAACTCCTTCGTAATACAATCTTCTTTGTGAGAGAAAATTAAGGTGAAAGCCTTTGCACCACCCTCTAACTGGGTTCATGGTGGTTAGTATTTCACATATGATATGCAATGAAAGGTGACAATCTTTCATACATATATAAACAAAAGGTAACCATTGTAAGGTAATGATTTTATAAATGGTAAGACCTGTTATCATGACAAACTTCATTAAGATGTCCCAGAGAGCTAGAAGTCATGATAACGAACATATCAACTAGAAGGTACCATTGTAAGGTGACGATCTTATCAATACTTGAAAAATCTCCTAACACCAAAATGTGTTGGAGCAAGTGTTATCATGGTTCTTCAGGCCGGATTTTGCCAAACACCTTGATAACCAATTTATCATGGTTCTTCAGGCCGGATTTTGCCAAACACCTTGATAATCAATTCATCATGGTTCTTCAGGTCAGGTTTTACCGGATGCCATGAAAATCAATTTGTTATGGTTCTTCGCACCAGATCTTGCCAAACACCATAACTTAAATCTATCATAGACCACACCTAAAGTGGTATTCAAATCTTGTATTATAATTGCTGAAATTGTCTCCTTGCTAAAGAGGGAGTGTTGAGAAATTTAGCCTCATAGTGAAATGAAGCAAATTCCATATGCAATATATGTTAATATATATGTGTGTGTGTTGATGGATTTATGTTGATATCATTATATATGTCATTCCAAGATTATCATACTGAGATGATATACCTTCAGGCCAGATTTTGCCGGATACCATGAAATTCAATTTGTTAAGGTTCGTCAGGCCGAATCTTGCTGCACACCATAACTTAAATCTATCACAGACCACACTTAAAGTGGTATTCAAATCTTGTATTATAATTGCTGAAATTCTCTCCTTGCTAAAGAGGGAGTGTTGAGATGTTTAGCCTCATAGTGAAGTGAAGCAAATTCCACATGTAATATATGTTAATATATGTGTGTTGATGGATTTATGTTGATACCCTTATATATATCATTCAAGGAATATCATACTGAGACGATATACCTCCATATACTTGAGAGCATAATGTGTTCCATAAAAAATCCTCTCTAGTTAAGAGGGAGTGTTAAGATTATAGCTACAATCAAATTGATTTAATCATAAGATACAATGTTGATATAATATATCATATATAATATAATCCTATATATATATATATATATATATATATATATATATATATAGTGATTTATATTGTTAATATATATTATTTAATAATGATTAGTCATAGAGACATGTCTCTTCATGAGACATGTCTCCTACTCTTATACTTAAAATAGATTGGGATCTGCATTTGAAAAACACCAATAACAATGGTAGTGTAAATACATTTGCAGAAACGATCCTTACAAAGTCAACACTTCAGATGATTGAGGATGTACAAGTTACTATTGACATTGTTGATTTGGATTCACATATGGCTACTAATGTGAATATGATTTTGGACTCACATGTTGCTGCTTATATGTTATGATATTATATTGCTGCTGATATGAACATGGATCAACATGTTAATGTGGATGTTGCTATTGATGTAGAGTTGGATTCAAATGTTACTGATGTGGATTCACTTATTGCGGATGTCGTTGAGGATCTACATGTTATCGATGTAGACTTTTGGTGGTCGACATGGCTGAAGATTTACATGTTGCTATTGTTGTTGATTTGGGCTTACATGTTGCTGATTTGGTTTTGGAGTTACATGATGTTGCTGATACGGATTTCATGTTTGAGGATGTTATTATTGCTGATTGTGATCAGTTTCAGAAATTGTTTGTGAAGCATTACGATGTTCACTTTGTTCCTATGAGTGAGCATGCTGATAAGTTAGCTATGGTACAAAAGATTTCGATGTTTGAATGGATGACGCAGATATGGTTGATGTGCAGATTTGTTCCTTTGTTTGAGAGCAAGTGGAAGCTTTTGGTGAAGATGAAGTTGAGTGCAAACATTTCTTTGGGCATCAAAGTGTGGGACACACTTTTCTATTCACCCCAAGATTCTAATTCAAGAGCATCAAGCTTGGATTTTGTGGACCCAATGTTCGGCACGATTGGGCTTATGTTTGAGGCATATCTATGGACCTTGTCCTATGTGCCCATAGTAAATAGATGGATCATATTGGAGTTACCACTCTTTTGGTGGTTGTTGGTAATGTGTTTCTTATTTCTTGGGTGAACTTTGAAGATTATTTCCACAAGCTTTCATCCATGGGAGTTAGCTTGTGCAATCTTAGATATGGATCATTGAATGGCATGTGGACCTATGTCTAAGGACATGTAAACTTATTTTGTCTTATGAGTTAGTTATTGTTGTAAACTTGGGGTTTGTCCTAAGTGTTTATTTAATTTAGTCTGTCAAGCTAACTTGTGGCTTGAGTGTTTATTTAATATAATTTATCAAGCCGACTTGTGGTTTGATTTGGCATACGTAGAGATTCTTTTCTTGTCTATAGGTATCAGTTAGTTGATTAGTTTAGCATAGAGTAGCTAGGAGCATCTTGAGGGATAATAGCTAGGATGTTGATCTTCACATATGAGGATTGAGTTGCATTCTTCTTTGTAATGGTTGTAACCCGGTTACACTCGGGCATGTTGGATATAAATCTTATGATTATGTTATGAGAATATATGTTGTTTTCGATCTGAATATTTATGTTATTGTTATATTTCTGTGGTGTGGTTACTTGCTGGGATCTTGGTCACCTCCAAGAGGGGTACACCCAGCCTTGCACTGCATCAAATGGTAATTTGATCTAGTACTAGCTGTGTGGTGGATTGATTGTCTGTAGAACCCTAGATCTCTTTGTTGTGAGGTGGCAGATCGTGGTTATGGCTTGCAATCACGGAGGACTCACAGATGAATCATTTTGAATGCGAAACCTTGGTGTGAGAAGATGGAGCTTTCTTTGAGTGAACAGATCATCAAATTGAGGCAAGTTGTGAAGATGGAAAGTAGATCGCCCAAGTGTGAGGCAGCTAGAGTCTTGCAATCAGATAGTTGATGTAAGGCAATTGCACTTTGAGAGGAATCTGATGGATAAGTTGGATAAGTTTTGGGCCAAATTCAATCAAAGGATTGAAGAGATGGTAGAGTCATGTTTGAATTGGCATCTACCGATCAAACAACAAGTTGTCTTGCTGGTTAGAAGGATTGTTCAGAGAAGACGAAACTGAGGTATCTTTTGGTTTTTATGAGAATATGCATGGATCTGACATGGAAATTGCAGAGCATCTTATTGTGGATAATGAGATTGTTGATTATGAGATCTGCATTTGTTGTAATGAGGATTTACATATGGATATGGATTTGCATATGGTTGCTGATCTAAATTTATATGTTGTTGTTGAGATGACTGAGGATGTACAAGTTACTATTGACATTGTTGATTTGGATTTACATATGGCTGCTAATGTGGATCTGATTTTGGACTCACATGTTACTGCTTATATGGCTGGGGATTCTATTGCTGCTGATATGAACATGGATCAACATGTTGTTAATGTGGATGTTGCTAATGATGTGGAGTTGGATTTACATGTTGCTGATGTGGATTCACTTATTGCGGATGTGGTTGAGGATCTACATGTTATTGATGTAGACTGTCTGGTGGTTGACATGGCTGAAGACATTCATGTTGCTACTGTTGTTGATTTGGGCTTGCATGTTGCTGATTTGGTTTTGGAGTTACATGATGTTGCTGACATGGATTTCATGTTTGAGGATGTTATTATTGCTGATTGTGATCAGTTGAAGAAATTGTTTGTGAAGCATTATGATGTTCACTTTGTTCCTGTGAGTGAGCATGCTGATAAGTTAACTATGTTACAGAAGATTTTGATGTTTGAGTGGATGAAGCAGAGATGGTTGATGTGCAGATTTGTTCCTTTGTTTGAGAGCAAGTGGAAGCCTTTGCTGAAGATGAAGTTGAATGCAGACATTTCTTTGGGCATCAAAGTGTGGGACACACTTTTCTATTTACCCCAGGAGTCTGATGCAGGACCATCGAGCTTGGATTTTGTGGACCCTATGTTCTGCGCGATTAGGATTATGTTCGAAGCATATCTGTGGACCTTGTCCTAAGAGCCCATAGTGACTGGATGGATCGTATTGGAGTTACCGCTCTTTTGGTGGTTGCTGGTAACGTGTTATTTATTTCCTGAATGACTTTGGAGATTATTTAATCTTACCGACTTGTGCCTTGAGTGATGATTATTTAATTTAATCAGTCAGGCCAACTTGTGGCTTGATTTGGTATAAGAAGAGAGTCTTGTCTTGTCTAGAAATATCTGATTGTTGATCAGTTTAGCATGGAGTAGCTAGGAGCACCTTGAGGGATGCTAGCTAGGAGGTGGATCTTCGCATTTGATGATTTGCATTCCTCTTTGTAATGGTCGTAACCTAGAAAGCCTTACAATCGAGCATGTTGATGTAAATTTTATGACTGCATTATTAGAATATATGTTGTTCTGGATCTGAATATCTATGTTATTGTTATATTTCCATTGTGTGGTTACTTGCGGGTCACCTCCAAGAGTGGTACACCAAACCTTGCACTACATCACTATTCGGGAGAAAAATGCATCAAAAATGATAATCCAAAGGCCACGCACAAGGGAAAGTGTGCTCGGCGGCAGCGGCACTGCCCTCAACCCCACCCTAAGCATGCCCAAGGTACTGCCCCTAGACGATTGCTGGGGAAACTATGTTGAACCAAGTTGATGTTTTTTTATAGTTTATGCCCACTTCCCAAAGTTCACTGCACTGCATTCTGACATTTTATACTTGTTTTGATATAATGCTACTCATTGTTATCTTTATAATATTTTTGATATAATAGAAATCTCCCATTTGCTGATTCGACAATATTGTTTAGTATTTTAATTTCTGATAGTAATTAGCAATTAGTAGTTCATTGTTCAAAACTACAATATTTATTGTTCAATGGTTCAATGTTCAAGTATTTACTATTTGGCATTTACAATTTTGCTATTTTACTTCTTATATTGTTATACATTTTTCCATAACTAGCATTTCAAGTACTACATGTATAGCATATACAGTCGCTCCCACCTGCTCCCGTCACCATCTCCAAATTGAAGCCCTTTTCCCCCAAGGCCTATGTTACACTAGGAAAACAAGACATAACAAGAAGCCATTGCGTTAATAGAGAGTAGAGAGCAAGTGAATGAGCTAGGGTTTCTTTTTAGCAAAATAGAATGCATGAGAGGGAAACACTGCAGCATTGATAGCATAACCACTTTCAAAAAACTATGTTATGAACCTGTGAGAAATAAAAGTCAAAGAAAAAAGATCTAGAAATGAATAATGATGGCAAAGAGCACTTTCACGCGTGTTGGACACACTGTATTTCCAGGGTTAGATATTCTGCTCTCCTATACTATTGTATGTGCAAAATGATTAATGAATATCAGGATTTCTGTCAGAAACCATTTCCTAGAAATGAGAGTGAAATAGAGAGAGACCCTAACTACTATTGAACCATTTCTTCACATACTGGGGCCTTCTAAATGATATTGTATAATATCTGCTTTACAGCTTGACACTAGAACATATGACCTTATCAATAAGATAGTGTATACATAATGATAAGATAACAAGAGTTGAAAAATTGCATCTATATAAATTACACAACTTAAGCTTCTTCTACACACCCACTGCAACTTTCTTCTTATAAGTAAGGAGCATACTCAAACATATTCTGCCATACACAAACTGTGAGACTCTATGCTCAAACATATTAATTAAGCCAAATGGATCAGGTTTTCAACAATTGTCTCTCCATTGCACAGATTTAAATAACAATATTATTTCTACTGAGCTATTTAATAAATAGAAATCTTGTAGTACAGTCAATTTCAACTATGAAAATGAAGCAAAGAAACAAAGTGGAATATACATGTTGCTTTTGCATAAAAAATCTAATGCTACTCCATGATAAATTGGCAACAGCTTTCAAGGAAAATCAGATGGTTACAGGGATGACAGGACCACATCTAGCTACATTCAAATAATTGTTTTATTATATCAGTTTCCTTGCAGTTATCATTTACTGCTGCCAGTTATGCAATATAATCATCTCCTAATGTGAAAAAGGAATCCCAAAATCGATCTAACTATAATAACATAGAGTATACTCACAGAACTAGAGGAACTGCTGTAAGAAATTTCCTGTTACGAGTCAGCTGCTTGCCATTATCCATCTGTTCCCACCATGTTAACTTGTTGTATATTCCCTGATCTTCTGAAAAAGGAGTGCCCTTCTTCCAATGGAAAAAGTGATAGGTCACCTAAAAGTCATGAGAAAAGCTAGTCAAAATTCAAGCAATTAATATTCCAAAAAAAAATTGCATTATAAATTCAGGATCAAGAGGCATGTGCTCAAACATATTAATAAAAAACAGATACAAAACACTAGAAGGAAAATCGTCATTCATAGCAAATTGAATATATTGTTGGACCAAGTTTAAAATTTCATTACAAATAATGACCACAACATCCTTTATCTCTGGAACTAACAGTAAGGGTAGATGCTTCAAAGTTTTGAACAACGTATAGAGAGTGCATATTATTACCAAGATTAAAATAGACATTCTATATATGATATATAAGGAGCAATTGTTTACAAAACTAGAATAACATGAAATATTACAGACATGGTCTTCATTAACGTACCCTAGTGATGCATCATAAGGAGCAACTGTTTGCAAAACTAGGGGTACCATGAAATATTACAGACATGGTCATCATTAATGTACCCTAGTGACGCGTCCTTGGGGTTTTCAAGCCAAGTGGCATCTACTCAATTTTGAGGGTGTTCCTTGAAACATCTTCTCAATTTGGCGGATATTCCTGGGATGTCACCCAAAATAGAAACTACAAGGGAACACTCTCACATCCTAATGCAGGAGCGTCTGGGTGCATGAGCAATCGACGTCAACCATATATTTTAGGTTCTTTCAGTTTTGCCGTGTATCTGTTAGTTTTCTTTTGTCTCAAGAGAATTTGCTCAACTCAAACTTGTCTAAGTGAAGAAGCTTAAAGACATTGGGAAAGAGTTTAAACAATTTATTCCGACATTTTTTCAGATCTGCTGAAAAGTTTATAATGTTTGTATTGTTTGCTGAAACACCAAATAGACTTGTGAAGGAAAGGTTTGAAAGTTTGCAAGTTTATCAAAAAACTTGGTTCATGAACTTCTCAATTTCCCAAAAGAAGAATTTGCCGAAAAAAGAAGTTGGTGGGGTGCAAGATGGGATGGTTCATAGAAAGGTAAATTTTCTGAACACCATTTTTGTCGAAAGAAGATTGATTTCAGCAAAAAGTACAAACACTATAACATTTCAGCAGATCTGAAAAATGTCAAAATAAATCATTTTAACTCTGTTAGTTTTCTTTTGTCTCAAGAGAATTTGCTCAGCTCAAAACTTAAGTGAAGAAGCTTAAAGTCATTGGGAAAGAGTTGAAACACTTTATTTTGACATTTTTTCAAATCTGCTAAAAAGTTTATAATATTATATTTTTTTGTTGAAACACCAAATAGACTTGTGAAGTAAAGGTTCGAAAGTTTACAAGTTTGTCAAAAAACTTGGTTCACGAACTTCTCAATTTGCCAAAAAAGGAAGTTGATGGGGTGAATGAAGGGATGGTTCATGGAAAGGTAAATCTTCCAAACACCATTTTTGTCGAAAGAAGATTGATTTGGCACGATCACCCATCGTAAACTTGCATAGACACTAAAAGAGATTCACATAAGATTCATTTTGCTGAAAAGGAGAAAACAAATAGTTTTTTCTTCATGGAGGGCATGTTTACAAAAGGTGTTTCAAAATGATAGCATATGGAGGTCAATATTCCATGTATTGAATAAGACAAAACATATTCTTAGAAATCAGGATAGTTTGAAAGATATTTCATGTTCCCTATCCACCAATTTTTTATAAGGGTTTATCTTCCAACAAAAATAGTATTATGTGGAAACCATTGTCTTTCGAAGCGGATGGCAAGGAAGTAGGACAGGTTGGAGAGGGTAAGAGAGGAGGATACCATTGCCAAGAAGAAACAACCCTTCGTCAATATTGTGAAGGAGGTTTCATCATTAGAGAAGAGACAAGATGGTTCAACATTAGAAAGGCAATAGCGAGAGAGAGAGAGGTGGATTACAATGTTGTTTTTCTTAAGGAAGTTGGATTACAAATGGCATGGTCATGGCTCGTCAACTCTTTACTGTCTTAAAGCCATTAGTACGAAAAGGGTATGCTCATCCAACTAGATATAGCTATAGCTTATGATAGAGTCACTCTAATTTTCCCGAATACAATTTCAAAGATATTTAACTTTAGCCATGAATGGAGGGATTGGATTAAAGGTTATTATTTCTTAGTTTACTCCTTGGTTCTTGTTAATGGTTCTTCTCTACAACTAGGGGTCTCTATAATAGGGATCCCCTATTCCCATATCTCTATCATTATGGCAAAAGCTTTGGGTAGATACATTGGCTTTCTCAAATTTAGGACTTTAAAAGGGCTGAAATCTTCCTCCATTTGGACAGCATTTGTAGATTGGCAGTTTGTGGATGTCACAAAGTATTTCTTTGCTCCATTAGTTCATTAAAAGTTAAAAGCAATACATTGGGAGATTATGAATAATTTTCAAGTTAAAAAGTGAATAATGCGAAATCCAATTTTTTTCCCCTTGATATTAGTGGGTAAGAATAAGATTTTGTATGCAGCTGCCCCCACATCCCAATTTAGCTTTTGTCTTTATTAATTGCCCCCAAGGTGATTATCTACAAAATTAATACCATAATGAGTGGTTTCCTTTGTAAAGGCACAAATTAGCATTTCCAACACCCCTTAGTCTCCTTGTAAAGAGTTGTTCTTGTAGCAATAAAGGAATTAGCATCAAGGATCTTGACCATTTCAATCAATCCTTGTGACTAAGCTTCTAGAGGATCATCATTAGTAAGAAAACCTCCATGATCAATGTCTTCAAGGAAAAGCACCTTCTTGGGGGCAATCCTATACTATACTTTCTTGTAATGTCCTCCCAAGGGTTTTGTAGAATTGAAAAGAATGAAGATGACCAAAAATCTCATAGTTAGACATGGTTTCTCAAACATCCAAAATCTACCTTACTAGATTCGCATCCCATAACCCTACATCTGGTGCAAATGCCCTTGGATGTGGATCCACAGCCAGGTGCAATCCGATTGCACATCTACTGGTATGGATGAGCACTTGGATAACATCTAGAGCACGCATCCAAAGTGCATTCGCCCAATAAAACCACTTTTTGACTTGAAAAATATACTTTAGTGTTTTTTTTTATGTTTTCTTCTACAAACCCTAAAACGACCCTTTATGAGGCCATTCATAGTAAAAACATATCATTTTGTTGGTCATTATGCTCTCTTCTCATTTAGTCTCTATTTTGGCATTTCAAAAGGCAGGTGATCATTTTCGAAGGGGATTGTTTGTGGGGTGTCAGAAAGCTTACACAAAAGAGATCTAAGCATGCAAGGTAAGTAAGCATTTGACTCTATTCTTGAGTTTTTTAATGATGTTTTTTAGATTTTGATGAATTTTTCCAAGTTTGTAATGAAAGTTTCAAATTTTTTTTTATTTCTACTTTGTTTTTAAACAAGAAAAACAAGTTTACTCTTTGTTATAATATTTTTGTATCTTTATTTTGCACTTCTATGCTTGTATTTCTTAGTTTTTCTCTAGTTTAAATTTATGTCATTTCTTATAATAGCAAGAAATTAGATAGCAAGAATGGCCAAATGCCAAAGTTCAGTGCATGCAAAAGGGAACAATAAATTAAAAATTGATATAGGATAACCTTTATGGAGACATACCACAAGGCTTTTGCAAGTTGCAGGAGGTGGGGGATATATTTGGAGGTGTAATTACTACGATTTACCAAAAAATAGCTCATATTATCAAGTGAGACTTCACTTTATGGGACCTGTTGCTAAAGGGATGGGAATGTGTAAAGGCCCACACAAATAGCAGGATTTGTAAAAGAACAAAAAGAAGCTGATAAAATGGCACTAGGAGCAAAACAAAGTGCTTATGCTTGGGAAAAGAAAAGAATGACTTTACGCATTAATACAATGGCAGTCTCCAAATATCCCTTCTCACCTATACCCTTTTACAAAAGATTAAGTATAAATTATGACCTGCACATGAGGTCCTTTAAGCAAGGCATTTGTAATGGAGACAAGAGATATTGCTCAACAAAAAATTGTACATGCCTCTATGCCAATAATGTTCCTTTCAACTTGTTGAGATCATCATATTGGTTAGAAATGATGTTGGAAATTTGTGTTTTAACTCATCCCTTAAGAAGGTAGTCCCCTTCTTATTTCTATGCTTGTCACTTGTTACATGCCACTATCTATAATTGCGTGACTTGTTTCCTCCTCTTTTGATGAAAAAATTTTGAACTTATTAAAGAAAACATGACTGAAAAGATTTGCTTCTACGTTACCCATGGACATGTCCTTGATTCTAAAACCCCCTATCCCTAAATCGGAAACAATCCGGGGACTTGGGGATGGCCAAGGGATTATCAAAAAATAACTACAAACGTTTCCAAAATCTGAGGATGGCTTCAAAATGGTTTGGGGACGTCCCTACATACTAGCAATAGTTGGGAAGAACTTCGATGTCCCTTGACTATCCCGAGGCAGACGAGATAGGCAGTTTCAGCACATAAAAAATGCATTGTTCTTTTATAAAACTTTCTTTTTAATTTTAAGGTAGGCCCCTATTTTAGGTTTCCCCTCACATACTTGTACTATTTCATAGTTTACTCCTGCTATTTGGGAACCGTTGATTAATATTGGGAAAAATGAATTTTCTATTAGTTTTGGGCAACACTTCACTAACAATCATGAAATTAAGAATGTTGTTACAATCATGCTACATGCTCAGAATATATTGCAGACTGATTGCAAGGTATTGGGAAAATCTAGAAAGTACATTACAAACCTAGAACCTGCAGCTTTATGTTGTTTTGGGCTAATACATCAGTGTTGGGTTGGTTTTGGTTTGATTTGGGTCATTTCTACAAGATATGGTGCATATTGGAGGTTGCATCAAGATGCTATCTTACTGTAATAGACCTATATCATGATCAGAACTATATCACAAACATGTTTGTATTAATATTAGTCCACTTACAATGAGTTCGAGGTGCAGTGTCAGGGGTGTAGCCGCAATTTAGATCATTGGTGAACATGGTCTCGAGTCGCGCAAAATGCAGTCTCTATCATTGCTTCCATTTTCCAAGTCATTAGATATGGGGATAGGAATGTACCTAGCCTTGAATAGTTATATGCGTACATCAATTCTATGCTTGGCCAAATGAGGGTTGCTATGTGAGAGGAGTAAGCATTCTACAATGAGCACATTCAACCAACCATTTAGCACAGATCAGCTAGGTTCAACACTCCCTTGCATACCATTGAATCTAAGGTGGTACATGCCTACACTTGGTAGAATTACAACGATCCAAGATGATGAGTTGAAGGTAGTGGTCTTCCGAGTGCATTTGATAAGATGAGTGATCCTAGTACTATAGGCACGATTGGCACTAAGTGCAACAAAATTTGCCAATCTCAAGGTCATTCAAGTGTGGCAAAAATGGATATAGGAACTATGGCACATAATAACCAAACCTTGTTGGGGAATTGTCATGGATAGAAATCAAAGACTACCACAATAGTCATTTGTTTGCTATCTCATGTTTTTAGTTATTCAAAACACAAAGTGGAACTGGTCTATTTATAGCTTCATCCACTCTCTTAAGAGGAACATAGTTAACTCTGGGAGAGCAGAGAAGCTAGTGATTACATAGTGCCTTGCATTTCATTGACCACAAGACTTGTGTACAAGGAATCTAACAGCATGATGGGATTTAGAGACAGATGAGCCATCACATATTGATGAGGATCAAGATGTTGCAACTTCGAATGTAAGTCTGGTTGGTCTTTGTTTTGCCAATCTTGACAGTGAGCAATCTAGTAGTCTCGGTGAAGAGTTTGTCTCAGAGGCCTTCCTTCACTACAATTGAATTAAATTGAAAGGTTTTAATGACGTTCACAAGACCGCCGGTCTAAGGGACCAAAAGGACAGTTAAGCAACCAACTATAATTTCTCTCAATTGTTCCTTTTGTTGTGGATCCAGATTAGGAAGCTAGCTGTCTTGTGTAATCTTGCCTCTTCAAAAGTTCCTTCATGTTGCTCACCTTTAGGCTATCCTTGTACTCATTGTGAATATCTTCACATGCAACACACTCTTTGATAAAGTGTCATTCTGTTCCCACCACTATTTTGACATTTTGTGCTTGTTTTGATCTCATGGTTCTCATTGTAATCATCTTTATGATATTTTTGATATTATAGAAATAGCTAATTTGTCGATTCGACAATTTCATTTGTCAACTTGATATTTTATTTAGTAATCAATGTTCATTGAGCAAGTATTAAGTATTTATAATTTTACTAGTTTGCCAAAGTTCCATTTGAAATGTAATTTTTATACATCTTTTTGTAACTAGCATTTCAACTACTATATGTATAGGATATACAGCACTGCCCCCCCCCCAACCTCAATCGTCCCCAAATTTAGGCTTTATTGTCTCCTCATCCCCGAAACATGTCCCAACATCCTTCCACCCCTAACAAGCATTGGAATACTAGATTCAACTATTGCAAGTGCAAGAGGGCTAAGAAGGAGCAAGAAGAAATATTATACACCAAGTTAGAAGGATTATTGGATTTTCAAGAATTATGTAAAGTTCTATGTAGTGTTACAGGACTCAACAAGACCCGAGGCAAGCCCATCAAATTGAAGCAAATTGCCTCAGGACTCTGACTCGGTCGAGTCTTGACTGACTCGCCGAGTCAACTGACTCGGATGACTCACCAAGTCTTGTCAGCTTAACTCGGCCAGTGGGCAACGTTCTGAAAAGAAAAAGAAAAAACAGATTTTTTATGTTTTTCTTTTTATGTTTTGTTATGGTAAGTGTGTGTAAGACCTTAAAAGGTCATTCTATCACTTGCAAACACAAAGAATAGAGAAATAAGAGTTAAGGGAAGAGTATTGGGTTTTGGGTGATAGATTAGCAAATCAGTTGGATCTCATCTATCAATTGTTGATTGTTTGTGCCACTTTGTTGCTTGCATATAAGCATTGAGAGGAGTTGAAAGAAGCATTTGGAGGAGTCTCCTTCAAACTTGGGTTATATTTCCATTTCTAGAGAAAATTTGAAGAGGTAATGCAATTGGAGTATCTTAAGTCACCATCTAGTGCTTAAGGATGCAAACAAAATTAGAGTATGTTCGAGCATATACACTCGAAGAGGCGCAACAGGTTGGCAGCAAAAATGTTCAATAATCTTGTTTTTGTTCACTTCAACCTTTACTTCCAGTGCAAACAAATTTTTTGGGCATCGACACATCTCTCATTGTATTAGAGAAGGTTGATATACAAGCGGGGTGGAACACAAAGGTTGATGGTCCTGACTTCAATGATGTAGACTTGGAGTGGGTTGATCAGGTGGATCGAGCGGCAAATGCAATGGCGATGGCAGTGGAGGAGGCTATAGCACAAGGAGACCCAGTGCAGGACCCTAAGGATAAGAGTGATGGATCTAACTCTGATGATAAGGATTATGAGGACGAGTATGACGATGAGGAGGATGATCATGATGAGCATGTCACTAAGGTTCAACCTCAAACAGAAGGAGAGAGGATGGCTCTAGAGTTCCATGACCTATCTTAGGTCTACTCATAAGAAGACATAGTCGAAGACATAGGCTACTATGAGCCTTTCTTTTGATACTAGTTTTGAACTTTTGATTGATGAAGACTTGGAGTAGGTTGATCAAGTGGATCGAGCAGCAGAGGCAATGGCGATGGCAATGGAGGAGGCTATAGCACGAGGAGACCCAATGCAGGGCCCCGAGGCCGAGAGTGATGGATCTGACTCTGATGATGAGGATTATGAGGATGAGTATGAGTATGAGTATGAGTATGAGGAGGATGACCATGATGAGCATGCCACTGAGGTTCAACCTCAGACACAAGGAGAGAGGATGGCTCTAGAGTCTTCCATAACCTATCTTAGGTGTACCCATAAGAAGACATAGGCTACTATGAGTCTTTCTTTTGATATATGTTTTGAACTTTTGATTCCATGGATTGCATATGCCATGGATATTGTAGACATTTGACAATTACACTATATTTCAAATTTCTATTATGTTATTCAATTTAAGTAACTTCTTTCAAAATTTTGCATTTATACATACATGATGTTGTATATGTGTGCAAAGTAGCTTCTATTTATTTCAATTATTGTCTATTAGATATTAATTGGCTAACTGATGCATGAAAAACACTTAAAATTCTTTAAAATCGTTGAATTTCATGGTTTTTTTAATTTGCTAAGTCTGGCTGCCAAGACCAAGTCCGAGGCTAGTAACACTAGTTCTATGACTATTTTATTTTATCTTGTTAGCGTCATATTCTAATTAATTTTATAACTAATTTCATAGTCATGGTTACAAGAGCATATGCAATGATTCATTGTTCATTAATCATAGTTCATATTGTCATCAAGACTCAACATTGAAAGTTAGTTTCAACTTGGTCGAATCAAGCTAAAACTTGTGTCCATCCTCTTCTTTTGTGCTTTGTACAACCTAAAGTAAGAAGAACATTAGTGAAATTCATGATTAACAAAGATTAAAAACAATGATTTTTATTTGAACATCCTTTACTTTTGCAATTCATGCAAACTGAAGTTAGAAGAACAAAAAGAAAATCTGTCTTAATCCTCTGCATTGTATTGCATGCATAGTTTAAATTATAAATGGCATGATGAAGGATGAGGTTGATGGTCAAAGAAAAATTATTGAATTCAATTATGCACCTGATGTTGAGGTGGAGAGGCCCAATCCACTAGCTCCATGGCGAATGAACCACAAGTATAAATTGTCCCTCCTCAATATTAAAAAATTTTACTACCCATCCTTTCAATTGTAAGCCCTTTGAAACAATTTACAACAAAATTACTCATGAAGTTTTCAAGACATGTAGGGGCACAAGGTTGTGAAAGTGCCACTTTTTTGTACTTTAATTTTATGCCAGCATTACTAGAGTTAGCACCCACCTTCTTCAATTCCAAGGAAGGAATGTGGACACGTGAAATTTTAAGAAGACCGGAAAACTTCAAATATAGAGCTCAGATGCACAAGTTATGGGTTGTCAATGAAGATAATGCAATAAACCTGAATCTACTTCTTTGTTTAATAGGCTGCAGAGTCATCACTATCAAAGCCAGCAATAATATTCTACTTCTACTTTACGAAAACAAGTTGCATATATGCCAAGTTCTTCTACAAAGGCCCATACGGAAGAAACTTGATGGAAATTGGTGCAGGGGCACCTATTCATTGGATTTCTTATGGATAAATTTATATTTTACATTGTATTTAATATAGTTTGAATATTATATTTAGACCTAAATATCATTTTGAGTTCATTCAAATTATTTTGTAAGGCTATAAAAGCCATTAAAAGCATAGTGACTTACAAGGTCCTGAAAAATGTCAAGAGTGGTAAAAGCACTCAAATGTAAAAGAGTGGAACTGATACAATTTAAGTCTTAAAGCCATTTTAATCAATATTCAAGGGTTTAGGTAATGTTTGAAGTCATTTGGATAATAATTGTAAAAGTTGTTCATAAGTTGCCAAAATTGTAATGACAACGTATACAACTTGGTGACAACTTTTTAAAAGTTGGTTTAAAGATGTTAATGGGTAGTTTTAGGTTGGTTGAAGAGTTTAATGTGATTCCAAATTATATATATTTGATCTCCAAAATACGAAATTGTAAGTTGGAGAAGTTGGAGGAAGGATTTGGAATGGAAGTAAACTTATCTTGATGTTGTATATTTCAGTTTTCTGTTTATTTTTTCCTGCAATTTCTCCGAAGTTTTGGTTGATAAGAACTCATTTTGAATGGTAAAGACCTGAAAATTATATTTTCAGAAAGATACATGAGTTAGCTTTGATTTGGTTTTGGTTTGGATGATTTTCATTCCATTTGGAAGAAGTTATGGCTGCTTTGGTGAAGACTGGTCAGATTCTGTCATATTATGAACGCTTTTGAGGAAACTGCAATAACTTTTATTTCCTTGCTTGGATTTGGCTACAAATTTGAAAAAATTAAGGTAATTCACTTTTCTTGAATGTCACAAAAGGAATTGCTTTATTTATTTCATTTGTGAAAGTTATAAATGACCGAATAAGGGTTTTAAATTCTTCCCTTGTTGAGAAATTGTCTTAAAAGTTGCAACATTCATTTGAATGGATGGAAAAGATTATAAATGTCAATCCCTACCTAAGTATTCAGTGTAATATATTTGAAATTTTGGATTGATTCTATGCATCCATTCCTTGGTACTTTCCTTTATAATCCAAGCCTAATTAGGCCTATTAGGTCTGTGAACATAGTAAGGGTTAAGGAGTGTTGGAGTAGAGTTGGTTCTAGAACTTTGAGATTTTGTGGAAGGCCCATAAAGCACACTTTTGCTTTGCTCTCTGCATCAGAAATGCAAGTTGAAAAGTGATGCACATAACCCAATAGTTGAATTATTTAATGTGAAGCAAAAGCATATAGATGATTTCTTTGCCAATGGAATTTCATTCCATGTGGCTCAATCTCATTATTATGAGGAAACAGTGATGGTAGTAGGGGCAGGTCCATCATATGTATTGCTAGGGGAGACAAAATTGAAAACCACACATTTCAATAAGAGCAATTCCACATTTTCGCCAGTGTAACAATTTAGCAACATAAGTTACTTTTAAAAAATATTCTATATTAAATTATATAATACCTATTTAACTTTCTAAAGTAAATTAGTATCACATACTTAAATCTATAGCTTCTTTTCAAATAACCAACCATAGTAAGGATTGGAGAGAAGCACGCGACAAGGCACCCAGAACATTCACCACAACTTAGCCCAAGGTTATATTATAACACCCCTTAGACCCAATGGCATGAATCTCTCTCCATCCAACATTGGGGTAGCCGACTTTAGAGTATCTAATCTCCAGAGCATGTCCCCTTACTAAACCATACATGATTGCTTATATTCTTTGGTTTCACTTCCACAAACCAGCCATCATCTGGGTTGAAGAGGAACACACAATAAGATGCCTAAAACATTGGCCACAACTAAGCTCCAAGATATGGTATACCCCTTGGCACCAATTCATGGGAATCTCTCTCCATCCAACATTAGGGTGACCCGCTCAGAGGGAGAACTCGTATCCACTCCCAATTGTATCACCTTACTCACCCACACATAATTGCTTTGATGATTTAGTTTCACTTCCAAAAACAACAATCTTAGAGGTTAAAGAGGAACACATGATACAATTTTTTTTAAAAATTGCCACAACAAGCCCAAAGGTATGTTATAACAACCATTGAATCTCTCTCCATCCAACATTGGGGTGGCCTTTTTAGAGGGGTAACCCATATTTGCTCTCCTAATTGTGTCTCCTTGCTAATCCATATATGATTGCTAGCGGTAGAATAAATTAAGTTTTTAACAAAAACAATAATTGAAGAATCTAGATAGCTTAGTAATTCTCCTTGCTAACTATTTTAAAATATATATGAGAATATATATTAGACATTAACATCACAACGTCTACCACAATCCTTGCCAATTCACAGGTCTAATGTTTTCTAAATGTAGAACTCCAATATCAAAACTAATCCTCCACCACCTAAGGATCCTCTCTGGAATGCTCTGATTTCTTATTCTGAATTAACAGTATTTCATTGTAATTTGCCCCGTCTCAATTAAATTGTTGTCTTCTTTTATATCTTCCATTATGGGGAGTCACGCTTCTTCATAAGAACACCCTCTTTCTAAATGAAGTGTCTATTATAAATTAATTGCCGCCCCTTTAAGGAATTGTTTATATTAATAATTATTCTCAATTAATCTGAGTCAACCAAATTAATTGTGGATAATTATTTCTCTTAGCTTAGTCATCTCTCTTCCCAATACACTCTCCAACTTGTCCACACTGACACTTGGCACTTTCCAGTTTGAATTCCAAGACTATCATCACTTGTTCAGATTTGCTCAAATTGTTCTCCCAATCCGGCAACAAGTCTCGAGTTGTGTGCATGACATTTGAGAAGATGGACTATAAACTTGTACGTCATGCTATCCTTCGGTACCATAAACCTATCAAATTGTCCATGAACCCCACAATTTTGTAAATTCCAAAACAAGGGTTGATAATGCATTAATGTCTAAAATTTCTTTCTTTTACCAGTAATATGGATGGATGGTCTTTTTCTTTCTTGGGTTATATCGCTTTTGTATCAATCAAATCTTCTTCCATTTCATCAGGCACCTAAAAGATCTTGGGCGCTCTGATCATATTGAGGATTAGCCTAGAATACGCCCTCTTTCTAATTTAATTTTCATCTAGTGCATTGGCCCCAAAATCCTCGAGTTGCATCTAGTGCTCATATTTCACACCTCCCACTATTCTAATTTCCTTGCAAGGATCATAATCTATCCTTGCCTGAAAAGATGGCAGATGGTAATAAATGTAGTTCCTCTAGTGAACTCTCAACCACATTCAAATAAGGACACATCTCTACTTTGTCTTCTCGAATTGAAATTGGGAATTAACATCCCAATTTCCTCTTCTTCTAAATTTTGTCATAAGCTATTAATTATCAAGTGACCTCAGGTATGATCATCTTATCAATTGGAAATCACAGGAGCTTACACGGCTGTGAAGATGATCCCTGCAATCTGTGATGACCCCTTTTTTCAAATTTTTTACCTGTTATTCCATTTGAGGCATAAATTAGGAAATCATCAAATTTAAAACAACCGATGAACCTTTCTGCTATTAAATTATGTGAGGAGTTGAGCATTAACATTAATTTAATGGTTCTCATGGATGATTCCTCGGTCAGCTTATCCCGGTTATGATCATTTTGAGACAGTAGAATGACAGTGCAGAGGGCGCGTGAAACAAGCTCCAAGCGTATCCGACAAGTGCTCGAAATTACTCCGCCTTTCCCCCACCAACTCCCTATCTCAGAATTTCATAACTCAGGTGAAGACAAAGCCTTCTACACTATGATGTCGAAATGCATCCTGATGTTATTTAAATTTCTAGAACATATATAAGTATCTGTATCCTTTGATTGCAATATTTCTTATGTGTTAACGTTTACTTTGAATCCTATATCATCACATCTATACTAGTATCTGTATACATATATCCTTTGATTCGATAATTATTATAACTCACATCTTAATATAATATATCAGTGTTCTTTTAATACAATATTTATTTATATGTCATACATTCATATTTATACTTGTATATATATATATATATATATATATATATATATATATATATATATATATATATATATATATATATATATATATATATATATATATATATATATCATTAATGAAATTCCCAATATAACTCAATGCTTCCTTGATGTAAGAACTTAATATGAATCGCTTTCTATTTAAATTTCATTAGTCACTTAACTATATCTATATTGATATATCTATATTCTTCAGTATTGGATTGGTGGTATTTATTCTTACCTAATTGTATTAGTCGGCAAACTAAACTTGATGTCAATCCTTTGCGTGGGTACCCGACTATACGTACCTGACTCTACCCTTCAATGTAGAGACTGTTACAGTTTGGGCGTAGAGGCTGTCAATCTTTGGCCGCAGTGGTTATTCGTAACGTGGACGTGGAGGATACCTTTGACGTTGTTTTTGTTTCTAAATGCACTTTTCTTCCTATTCCCTTCTCGCACCCATGATATACCCTTTTTAAATTATTCTCTTCTGCACTCTTTTTTTTTGTTCTTCTTTTTGTTAACTTCTTAATTGTTTATGCTGTATTCTCACGTCTATCCTTTCAAACTTGACCTAACCCTAATATATATACCATTTGGAATGGACATGAGTGCCCCAAATTATATGTTTAATTATTGTTTTTATGTTCCTTATTATAGTCTATATGATTATATTATATTTATTTGAAAAGAATTTACAACTTATGGTATTGATATTTGTATCCATATATACAAAGTGCCAATATATTAATTGGAAATATTTATAGTTAATAGATTAGGGTTTTTGGATTGAAATAATATTGCATAATACAATTAGGTTTAGGTTCATTTATTTTATTAAATTGAAGATATTTACAATGGTAAGAGTAATGTATTTTAAAAGTTAATGTATAGTTATGATATTAACGTATTTTGAAATGAGTAATATGTTTGTAGTAATATAGTTATACATTTGGCTTGGTGATTATAAATTGAATGTTAGTGCTATTAGAAATATATTGAAGATATCAAATTTGAAATAATTAAACAAATACATTACATGTTTGATAAAATAAAAATACATTAATCTTGGCTCATGACACAATCTAATGTAGGAGTAAGGAACCGAATGAACTATACCCCATGCTACTCAATCAATCGCATTGCCCCAACTCATAATCTCATGTGGAATCATTTTTGCAAAGTCCTAACAATGCACATTACAAAAGCATCATTGACTTTGAAATAATCATCCTTGGCATACTAAAGCAACTAAAAGTAGCATTCATGCACCCACCTTTAAGCATTGAGCACCACTTCCAATTGTTCTATGCACCTTAATACACCATATCTTCTCATACAAGCCAACATGTAGATGACATAGGAGCTCATATAAAATTTCCCTTATTGCTCTAGATTTACCAATTGTTCACTTAGGTTATCACTAATTATTCCAACCCAATCCATGTTGATCCTTCAACCGCCTATTCAATGAAATACCACAACCATGTCTCGAACTCGTACGATTATAGAATTCCAAATATTTTGCTTAGCATCCCAAATATTCTCTCAGGTGGTCAAGCCAAAGTAGCTGCTTAGGCAATTTGGAATTATGAGATCTCTTCTTCCATAGCAATTTCTTGTTTATCGCATTTCATAATGGTCAATTCTAGCAATGAAAACTTTAAATGCTTGCTCTTTCAACTTCAAACCATTTTCCAAAATGTAGGTATTCTAAATGATTCTGAAATTATTGGTGGAGAAAGATTTGCTATGACTTTTTCCAACTCGACAAGACCATTTGTTTCCTAGAAACAACTCTCTCTCCAAGATTCTTCCCTCTCACTTCAACAATTTTCACATTACCTCAAAATTTATTTTAAATTCACAAAAATTCTCTAAATCTTTCTCGCAACTTGTCTCTCGATTCTCAAATGTGAAAATGAAATACGAGGGGTTCTCTTATATAGATATTTAGCTAGGCAAAACTACTTTAATAGTTGAGCTAATTTTGGGCAGCTTTTATTGCAAGTTTCGATTTTAGAGAAGATTTTTTGCCACTTGTCATGATTTTCCTTTGCGCTTTTTAAAAATGCCATTTTAGGGGCTTTAACTTCATGAGGAAGTTTCATCCATGTGCATTGTATTTTTTTACTTTTCCATGATTTTTCACCATAAATATTGGAAATAACTCACAAATTACATTTTTCAATCAATTTTGCTGCCTTTTTTTTACAAAGTTTATTGATTGAATATCAAATTAAATTCAATATTTAATTCCCAAAAATTGATTTATTTTCACTTGATTGTTTTTTTCTCAAACTTCAAAAGTTTATTAATAAAATATAAAATTTAATATTTATTTATTTCAATTTGATCCCAAAAATCAATTTATTTCTAATCCTCATTTTTTTGACTTGAATTTTGCAGTTGACCTCATGTTGATTTGAACCTTATTTAATGAACTTTAAAATATTTTATCAAAATTCGATTTTCTTTCTACTGTTCATACATTTCATCAGTCATATTATTTTCAACGTTTTTATTAATATTATACACTACATGATAAAAGTTTTCCACAATAAATCCAACATTTTATAAACTTCTCCCCATTGAGTCCAAACTTAGAAGAGGAATTTAAAACCTCTCGTATAAGATTCTTTAGTGCTTATGAGCACATCAAGACCACAGTGAAGAAAATTTATTTTTTTCCCTTAAGTTTCGAAAGTTGAAAATATTTTTTGCTCAAGCGCATTTCACCCTTTTCCATGCATTTTCTACCCCATGTTTTCCTTCATTCAATGCAATATGCACTTGGGTGCGATTTTGAACATCTTGTAAATTTTTTGTTTCCAAATATTCCTTGACTGGGCAGAATATGCAATAAAGAGCATTTTGGGGTCTTCATGGAATTTCCCTTCCTCGAAATTCCTTGACTATATTGAAATTGTGCAGAGTTGAAGTTGGAGTCCATTGTGGATTAGCTCATTTAAAATGTTTCTCCATTCACAAGAATACTCCCTAGATGTGATTCACCTAATGTCGGGAATTTTTTTTCATTATGTTCCTCCACCATCGTGATTATGTACTCAAGCCCAAATCAAAGCTATAGACGGATTTTTTCTCTTAAACACTATCCTCCACCACCATGAAGGCGTGTTGAAGCACAGTTGGAGCCTTGTCACTAATGAATCTTTTAACAATCCTTTGCCATCGTGCATTTGTGTTGGAGAACATTTTTCTTTCCAAGGCATACTCTTTTACAGCAAACATTCCATGGCTTGCATTGAAAGGTTTTAGAACATATTTAGTTGTTCTTTGCAGATTATTTTTCTTGCAACTCATCATTTCTCATTTGCAGATCCTTTATTTACTCTGTCCTTGGTTTGGTTATAATGTGCTAGGCATGTATAAGCTTGGAAATCTTAGCTTAATTTTATGTATTTTGCCCTAAGCACGTTATGTGGCTTCTACCATGGATATTCTCATTGCCACCACTTCTTGATACCACTGGATTTGCGCTTTGAAACATTCAATGGCCCTTCAAAATTGCATGTGAAGAACCCACACCCAAGGGTTTTTGGGTCTCCCCAATAAACTCCATCTTTACCATATCCCATCATCACATAGCATGATTAAGGCATATGGAAAACATTGATGTTTGTGGAAATTTCAGAATGTAGATTGATATTCTTGGACATGTTACACTTGTAAACAAACCTAGAATGTGGAGACGGCTTGATCAGCAAAATTTTGCCCTATGTTTGACTTGCTTGAAAAGAAATTCTTCATTTTCTCCCATATACGATGAGTCCATTTTGGGGCATCTTCAGCAAAGTTCTATTATTTTGGGGGAATGCAATCCCACCCACGAAGGATATGTATCTCAAGTTTTGTGTTGTTGCTTCTGACCTTCACGAGCACTGTCTTGTTGCAGTGTGTAACTCGAGCTTCATAAACTTCAGCAGGAACTTATTGCATTTTTTTAACATCTGTGCACATGATGAAGAGGGCAGATTGTTGCTCACGGGCGACATCTCTCTTGTGTCTCAAAATATTCTCTACGCTCCTTTGCATTCAACACCCTTAGCATGTTTTGGAGCTCCTTACTAAAATTTTCCTTTATTTTACTTTTCATTGCCTCAGGGAGAACTGTGCTCTAGTGCATCTAGAGGCCTCCAATGGACTTATTATGAGTAGTGTTTCGTGTATGTAGGGACTGTGCTCATACATGCTAGTGGTTTTCCTTCATCATGCAAGCTTTTAGGCATTTTGGGGAGTAGAACCTGTGCATATTTGTGTGAGTTTTTTTTTTAAATCTTAATTCCATTGTTGTCTGAATTTAGAGGGACCATCCTTTTGCAAATTCCTCAGCAATGTAATCGTTGTTTGATGAAGGGCTTTTGCCATTTCCAATTTTATTTTTTTCCATTTGTCAGCTTTAGGTTCTATGGCTCTTCTCCCTTGGATGCAACCCTGTGGCAAAACCCCATGCACAATGATCGTGGACACAAATCAGGTGCGGTGCAAAATACTTTCATCTTCAAATTGTGGTTGTTGAATTTTAGCCTGTCTTTGCAATTTGTTTATACTTTCTCATTAATTTTTTCAGCAATTTTCAATTGGATCAATGCTTTGATTGCGTCTAAGAAACTACTCTCTATTTGTCATCATCTCACCGCACCTCTATGCCTTCTCATTAGAACATAGAGGAATGATTTTAGAATTAGCAATTTTCAAATTTTACCCCAAAGTGCTCTCTTCTAACTTACCAAAACTTAACCCTTACATAAATTCCTAAATTGGGAAACAATTCAAAATTAAAACTTCAAATGACAAGGACCCTCTTTATTTGGAGACAACGAAATTTGCAACTTGAAACACAGGGAACAAAAAGAGACCAAAGCTACAGTGGGAAAACATAACAAAAAGGCCAAGTGCAACAAAAAAGACAGCGGTCCCATGTTTGATGGTTGATATGTGAATAGGTCACAACAAGTGATCAAGATGATCCTCAATCGGAAATGGCTTGGTCTAGCAACCTCTACCTTACTCTTTGTTAAATTTTATCGCACAATTTACTTCCGCTGCGGTGCTCTGATATTATCTCAATTCATCAATTTGAACAGCTTAACCAAGAATTTGAACAGCTTAACCAAGGCACTGAAAATTTGCAAAGTTGGCAATCTTTAGACAACTTCTCTCTCATCATTGTGAGAGAAGGAACAAGATCATCTTGTAATAGAATCAAAACTGATTTTGTAGGCCAAATGTTGTACAATGTCATAATATTTCTTCCAAAAGGCTTTCTACATATTAAGATGAGGATTAGAAGCATAACACATCAGTGAGCTTAAATGTTCTTTGCTATAAAGCTTTGAAGTATTTCCTATGTTATTAGCTTGATGATGGATTTGATTACCAATAGATCATTAAATAGAATCACATTGCAGGCCTTTTGCAGGTCACATTATTATAAAGTAATACTGTTCAAATGACCATCAGAATGTGTTTAGATGTCACATAATGATGTATGGCAGCGTAACCCTATAATACTGAATAGACACTGTTCTACCTCTGTGCATTCCTCCATCTCAAAATTGGTTTCAATAAGACAGATCTTAAACCAACCATAATTTAATTATAATTATTTGCTTTCTTCGCACCTAGTTTTAACAAATTACAATGAAATAACCAGCCTTGGGAATTAAATTACATATCATTGTTAATGCGTATGAAGTTTCACATTTGCTAGACACCATTCTATAATTCTATCAAAGGATTTTGTTTGTGTTGTGTTGCAAAGTCTATGTGCAGAGGAGCAATTATAAAACCTGTCTCCTATCTGTGGGCCAAGCTTTCAGTGTCTTTGAGAATATGACTTGATAAATCTTTAGAGGTCACTGAAGTACAGGTTGGGAGACTAACAGATTGCACGTGAATTATTTTAAGGATGTACCTTGCATAAAAAAATATCTTGATACTTTGACTGTTTCTATAGCACTATAATTGTCTAAGGGCCCGTTTGGTTGCAGGCATAGGAATGGTTATTCCAATAATAGCTATTTTCTGGAATGGACATAAGCTCATTTTAGGGGCAAAATGGGATATGTATTCCTATTCCTATTCCAATTGGTGCACCAAATGGAAAATAGAAAACATATTCTAATTTCCTATTCCTATTCCAGCAACCCAATGGGCCCTAAGTTCAGACAGCCTTAGCATCGTAATTAAATTGTCCAGAGCAGCTCTTACAGTACCATTGTTGGCATAAGAGGTTGCTAGTATAAGCACCAATATCTTAAAATAACAGTCAATAAATCTTCAGTATAGTGGATTGTTGCTGGGCATAAATTCATGAAGTTCAGTGGGTTATCACTGTTACTTAGGAGCACTTTGCATATTAAATCAAACCAAAATTCATGATGGATGACTCTGGTAATGTTATGTTGTTCATACATGATCAATATTGTAATCTGTATGTATATTGACGCCTGCAATAACAGCACTATACAATTGGACTGTATTATTACGACTAGGAGGAGATTGATTCCTGCAATTTTATATGACCATATTGAGTCAGACTTTCTCTAGGAAAAAAATATTTAATTTAGGCCATCTCTTCAAACTTGAATAATCAAATAATTTTATTAATTTCATTGTCTATAACTATTGTATTCATATTTCTGGCTGTATAACAATTAGTAGGATAAAAACTGGTTGTGAAGCTCAACCTGGAAACTATTCAAGGGATTGGATATTGAAAAGGTAATTAGGGGATATTACACAGTCAAGCCTTCATCCATGGTTGATCTGAAGAAAGTCTACAGGACTCAGTAAAGTCTCTGTAAACATGGTTGGCAAAATGATTCTTAAGTTGCTCCTCGAAGTCAAAGAAATGTAAATCTTCATGATCGTTAAAAGCTCACAAGGGCCATCACTAGGGTTGAGCTACAAAAAACCAATGTGAGAATGGCAGTTGAAAAGTAATGAGGACCAGGCTATATGTACCAGATTGCTTGTAATATTTCTATAACCTGCAGGCTGGCAGGATCAGGATACTTGGGTTATGCTGGACTTTGCCCTAAGTATCTATTCCACGTCATAATTTGTTACACAAATAATATTCTAAAATTAAATCACACTATTTATTTAACTTTCTAAAGTAAATAAGCAATCAATATCACATGCTTATATCTATAGCTTCATTTCCAATAATCAACCATAGTAGGGATCAAAGAGGAGTGCATCATAAGGCACCCAGAACATTCACCGCAACTAGACTCATGGGTGTGGTATAACACCCCTTGGCCCCAAGTGGCAGGAGTCTCTCTCCATCCAACATTGAGACGGTCTATTTAGAGGAAGCACCCATATCTACTGACCTAATCGTGCTAGTACACTATCTTACATTTTAGGTTTCACTTCCAAACAACCAACCAATGAAGGGTTAGAAAGGAATGTCTAAAAGGGTGCTTAGAACATTCGCCTCAACTAAGCCCAAGGTATGGTATAACACCCACTGGGGGGCAGGAATTGGGTTGACCTACATACAGGGTGAACATGTATCTACTCTCCCAATCGTGTCTCCTTATTAAGTTACTAAACCATACACAATTACCACTTCAAACAACCAAATGTCATAGGGGATGAGGCAGAACGCGTGATAGTAGCAAATTCTTTGCACACATTTTCAATGTTGCCTCCAGAGATGATATCATCCACACAAACAACAATGACTAAGATGTTCTCACCTTCATGTCTAACATAGAAGTTGCATTCAACAAAGCCTCTTTTGTAGCCTTTCTACTGCAAGTATTTGTCTAATCTAGAATATCAAGCTCCATGTGATTGCTCCAATCCACATAGTCCTAATTTTCTAAAATAATAAATACATCAAGATGTTCCCAGTAGAATTCTTCCTCCAAATTTCAATTGGGAGAGACTGGTTTTGCATCCATTTGAGAGACTTTGAAATTCTTGAAGCTTGCAAAAGCTACAAACATTGTCATTACTTCTAACTGAGCAACCAGTGCAAATGTTTCTTCAAAGTCGACACCCTCAACTTGTATATCCCTTGCATATAAGTCTCACCTTATTTCTTACAATTTAGCCAACTACTTAATTTGTTCTTGAAGACTCGTTTAGTTCAATTGACACTCGTACCTTTGGGTCTTAACAAGTTTCCAAGTTCTATTCTTCTCAATTTGCTCAAACTTTTCATCCTTTGCTTCTATCCAATCTCTCTCTTTACTTGCTTCTTACACAATCTTTGGTTCCCTTTTGGATAGAAAACATGTATATGCATTTTCTAAATAATCTATCAATCTTGTTGTTGGCCTATCATCTCTTTTTATTAGATCTTTTGGATGATTTCATTATATAAATTTAGGTCGTGTCTTTGTGGAAGCTTTTAACGATGTCTTTGAAGGTGTCTTTGACAATTGCACCACAGTTTGCAATTTTGAGCAACAATTTACTATAGAAAATGTATGCTTTACTCTTGGAAGAATATCCGAGGAAAAATCCTTATTTTGCTCATGTCAAATTTTCCCAAATTGTCTTCAGCTTTTCTAATATAACACGGGCACCAAACACTCCAAGTAGTTAACAATTGCCAAGCTACTTATCCATAACTCATAAGGAATCATGAACATTAGACTCTTGGACGTTATTATTGTAGAAAGAATGGACTTTAGACTCATTCAGCATTCTCCAACCCATCCCTTGAACCATCCTATTTTTCCTTTCCATAACACCATTTTGTTGTGGTGTACTTCAAACTGAAAATTGTCTTTTTCTTCCATGCGTTTTGCATAAATCTTGGAATTAACTTAAAGCAATAAAGACATTTAATCTTATTTGTCTCATTCTCCACTAAAGCTATAAATCCTGATAACTTTTCCTTTAAAACAGCAACCCAAGTCATTCTTGTAAAATCATCAATTAAAAGCAAGCAAGAGCCTACAACACAACGGTAAATTGGGAGCCTCTTATCTAAGAGGTCTTGGGTTTGAGTCTGCTCGAGCTTAACACATAATAATAATTAATCTCCACACATGATAATAAATAATCTAGGCTTCGGCCCACTACCTATCAAAAAAAATCATCAATTAAAAGAATAAAATATCTTTCACCTTGTCTAGCTGATTTTGACAAGATAAGCAAAAGATAAGTGCCCAACCTCTTAAATACTACAACCAGCTCAAATCTTTTTGTGACATGCAGCATTTTTCACTTTTGATGTTGTTGAGAATGTAAAGATTATTGCTTGCTCTATTAGTCTCAGGAATAGATCTTCCTTCTTTGCTTATGTCATACCCTTAAGAATTGAAAGTAAGAGTGTGTTCTTGGTCACGCATCTGACTCACACTTGAAGATTGTGTTTCAGACCTTCAACAAATGATACATTTTCTATTTTTGTTCTTCCATCATCAAGAAAAAGTGTCTTTTCCTAAAATTATGGTTGAAGCATTATCACCTAATCTTAGTGTATCACCATTTGTTTTCTTCGAACTAATATGTCTCTAGAAGCCACTATCAATATATCATGAATCACTTTCATTTTGTGCATGCAAGGCTGAACAAACTTAGGGTTTTTTTTACTTCTACTATCTTCTTTGTCCAAACCTTTTTCTCTTCCTTCTCACTCTATCAATAGGGTTCTAAAAAAATACTTCAACAAACTTTTGCAGTATCTCCTTAAAACATATCCTACTTGTAAAAACTTTGCAACATGAACAAAACTATTGCACTTTTGTAGCACATGATATTGAAATTCATTAATGTGGAGAACAATTCCTAATAAAAAGCCTCAACTTCGGTGCATATTCCATGCATGATCCTTTCTGGGATATGCTCCATAATTCTCATCTCTATGCCTGAAATTATTTCTTGCAAACTTACTACAAGAAAAACAATAACCATAAAAGGTATTATCAGACCTAATTATCTGTGCTTGCCTAGATGGTAGAGGTTATCTGAAGCTTTCATTTCTTACTCTAGAATGTGTACTTGACTTCTGTCATTTTCTTTATTTCCACAATTTTTAAGGCTTTAGGCCTAGATTGTTTCTATCTCTTCATTCAATTTCTTGAACATTCTAGGTGCTCTGGAATTTTGGCCTCCTACAAAACTTAACCACCCTTATCAAAAGTAGGCTTTTGTGCATTAATGATTTCACCCAAAATTTAAAAACTCTTTTCACTCTTTAAATGTATTTTTGGTTGTACAACTTTATCTAATTGTTTCCTCAATGAAACAATTTCAGCCTCTAATTTTTGCAGTTCTCTTCTTTTATCTTCAAGCCATATCTCACTCTTAATTTTCTTAGCTCCGTCAATAAAAATATTCAGATACATAATCTTATTTTTAGCTTTGCCAAAAGCTTGTGATATTTTGTCTAATGATTCCTTGTCACCTTGAAGCTGCACCTGCAGTTTAGAATTTCTCTTCTTAAGCCTTTTCTGTCTCATCATAGGCAAACAAAAGCTCTTCGAGATCTACTCCATTATCGGATTTATTTCCAAAATCTTCCTTTTCAAAACTGTTTTCTTCTATACACGTGAAAAGTATTTCCTCTCTTTCACTAGATAAGATAGATAAGATAAGAGAAATTTATTAATGTCCAACAAAAGACTACCAAAAGCGTCTAAGGGACTGGAAGCTTACAAACAAGAAAGCAGCCCACAACAGGAACACCAAACGGTGCCTGGAAAAGAGCAAACAAGAAAGCACAAGAGAACATCAAGGAAAAGACACAAGGTCCTTCTTCGGCAAGTAGTCCAACACTGAAGGATACAGTCCGGGATGAACAGGAATCTTGGACTGTCTCTGAGTACCACTGGAGGTGAAATGCCACTGCCTAGTGAACCTGATGGAACCCAAATATTTGCAAAATATAGAACCCTCATTTATGATAAAGTTGAAGATGCAAGATGGAGAGATAATCATGATAGATCATTGTTGTTGATGTCAAGAAGACATGCTCAAAATTGGATATTTCCATAAAGAATTGAAATGAGATACTTCATACACAAACAAAAACAATAACATAGAAAATATCCAATAGAGATATCTCCAGAATTTGTTCCTGACATAGTTTAAAAATAAAACAACTGTTCAGATCGATATACCAGCATGCAACAGTTCTAAACATTGCAATCAGGAGGAGAAAGGCAGGTTTTGATCTACATGATATTTGTGATAATAATTTTACCAAGCACACCAATATTGATGCAACCATGATTGAAGTTTTCAATGACTTTAACCAGCAGAAGCAAAATGAAAATTCTAATTTTCCTAATATCTGTGGTAGTAAGTTTACAGAGGTATGAACTAATAAAATTTATGCATACAGCTAATTCACAGCAACAATTAGAGATCGTTGGGCAATATCCAGTTTGACCAAACAAACAGAAAGTTATGCATACAGCAGATTATACATCAGTATTTTGTCACAGACTTAGAAGCAGAGGTCAGTAGGAAATATACTGTGGACAGTACTGAAATATTGAAGACTGTCATCTATTGATGATGACCAGAGACATTTTATCACACATTATTCTAAGGCCCCATGATGATTGAAGAGTGAATAGGAAAATATGCTGTGTAAGGAAGAATTCAGAGGACTGTATTAAGAAGCAACTGGAGTGAGCCTGTGCAAGTACAAAACACACAAAACATTCAGGCATGGAGTTTTATTTTTGTCCTTCCGATTGCTGTAGATTCATTTCCTGAGAACGTTTCGAAGATATAAATAGAAATAATTATTAATATTCAATCACAATTATACACGAATGATGTATTAAGTGGCGGAAAGATCAAATTTACAGGGGGAGCCTCCAGCAGTGATATACGCACAATATCTTCATGCGGGGAAGCGCTTCAGATACAAACAATGTGAGAGTAGCCATTGAGAAGTGACATGGATTCACATTGTGCTGTGTGTGTGTCCCAATGTCAAACAAGATAATATTAAAGAGCAACACCGTCAAATTTTGGCAAGCAAGAAAGGCTCAGAGGAATTCCCACAAAGGGACCTCACAGGTGTTAATTGACTAAAGTTGTGTTCATGAATGTGAAGGATAAAACGTAATTAATATCTGAAGGTGATTATTATGGCTAAGGTCATGTTCTGTCCAAACCAAATTCAGGAGACACCTGAACCATTTCGTATGTGCATATAGAGATCCCACAAAGAGTTCAAACAATTTCACTTTGTTCATTGGCGTCTAACTTTTCTTTCTTTTCTTGCAGGCATTGAAGCGTGAATCCTATCCGTAGCACCATGAACAAATGCATAACGTGTTATTGAAGCATATAAAATATACGCATCATGATCCACCTGTAACTTGGAATGTCGAAGAGCTCTTAAATTCTCTTTAGTGAAGACAAAGTGTTAGGTGCTGTCAGAGTTCAGAAAGGTGCGGATGCTATCATCCCACTAACTTGCAGAAGGCTCAGTTGACTGAAGATGGTTTTTCCACAAGAATTCGACACTTTTTACCTTTCAGATGCCATTGAAGTTAAGGGCAGATCCACAAATGTTGGCACGTTGGATTCAGGAAGAGTGAATGTAAATTGCTTGTCTCTGGCTGAGCTTTATGCACTCGTCTGAGGAAACGATGGTTAGCACTTTGTTTTGATCCCCGCACTCAGGAAGATAGAAGCATAGACATGATCTGGTAACCAAGCATGCGTGCAAACTACATTTATTTTTATATGTTTCATCACCCTTAGGTGGATGATCGATATATACTCGAAGAGGATCTCCACGTTGGCTACTTAAGCATGCATCAATTTAGCATTTAGTGATATTTTGTAAAGAAAAACCAATTAGTTTTATTCTTGAGGAGGTGCAATGGTCGAATATGTACCTCTTCGTCCTTTATAATTATGAGATGTAAAAAAGAAGGGAAAAATGAGATATACATATACAAATTTCCAAAAAGCCTTACATACTCAAGCTATTATGCACTTTGATATATTATTCTTGTATTGGTAAAGAAATGGATTTTTGGACTAAGCCTGTGAATTCTGGATCATTGAAGAAATATTTTTGTATGCGATTATCGAATCGAACTACTGTAGATGGAGCATCAGCAATGAGTGTCCTCATTGTATTTCAAATTTTTGCATAACCAGTAAGAAGTATTTATTTTATTTTATTTGCTTCAAGCTTTAGAGTTGGAAATATTATTAAGTTTCATCCTTTATAATTATTTTTAAATTCTATAAATAATTTTTATGCTAGATAAGTGGATGAGATCAATTATAGCATTTTAAAATTGATCATCATAGATATAGTGAAGTATTTAATTGTTCCTATATCCATGTCTGGTTTGTCTCCCAACCACATGAGTTAAATCATGTGACACAAACAAATCATTCAAAATTGTCTAAAAAGATGGGAAACTGTCAATTATCATCCACATTGATCAGAATAGTCTAAATAAATTGATTGAGGCAAAGCTCGCCAACAATAGTCTGAAATACTATTCAATTATTTGAGATAACTGCATGTTGAAAAGTTAATGGTACTTGACTTTAAAGAGGATAATAAACAGTTTTTCCCAAATGATTTCATTTGCAACCATACACAGAACCACCATAAGGATTATTTTTTACATTTTACAAGTCAGCAACCAATTTCGCAGTTGCAACTCCTGAGAATGGATTACTCATTCAATCTTTCATTTTTTTCAAATCTTCATGCTAAAATTAACTTGTTACATTTCTTTTGGCAATTTTCTGTATTTTAAGCTACTTAAAAATGTTTGCATTTTCATCAGTAATATGAAATTTAAACAAGAAAAAAATGTAACGCCACTGTTCATTCTTGAATTCAGAATATTTAGAATCTAGACATTGACCTCAACACTTTTGCCAGATTATAATGCTTCTTCAGAAGTTTATTATGAAGCAGCTAAAAATATATGTTTTAAGTTAGATAGCACAATGTGACTTCCATGCTCTCAAAGTTCAAAGAATCAAACTTCAGAAAAGAATATAATTAGTAAACCTTGTCAGGATTAAAATTACTAAAACTTGTGACTATCCATCCAACAATATGATTTTGAGGACTGATCTTACATCTTACCATTCAAAAGAACAAAATAGACAGCTCACAACAGGGACATGCCATCTGGCAGTCTGTTTTTGATGTCATATATAGAACACATATAAAAAGCCTAAACTCAAATATATCCCATTTCACATTCATAGTAAATGTAAACTGGATTTTGTCACCACAAAACGTATGTAACAGTACGAAACATTTTCAACTTAGTTTCGCGTTTCTTTGAGATAGTTCATTATTTAATTGGCTAATATTGATCAATCAATCAACCCCAATTTGTATAATGAACTTTTTACTGAAGGCTTTCGTCAAGTCCTTTTCATTTTTCATTTTATTAAGGTTATGCTTGATTTTTGAAGCCTTCAACGTCTTTTTTTGTGTTTTCAAGTGTGTGTTTAGTTGTGTTTAGTCTTTTGGTTTAATCCAATCTCTTGCTTTCAGTTTTCCCTTTGATTTGGTATTTCTTAGGGATTAATCGGACTTGGCAGTCAAAAGATATGATCATTTAAATGCCCAAAAGATGGACTCTACAGATGCAATTGCATATTTAAAATAGCATGTTATAATTTAATGTTGACATTCACTTTTTGAAAAATATAACATCAATTGACTTTATGTTATGTTTTTTAGCTACTTTATCACTTAAGTGACTATAGTGCACTTTATTTTATATTTTCATGTTGAGTTGCTTTTAAATTTTTCACTTAAGTGAATTTATTAACTATATAGTTTAATTTATTTTTGAGTATTACTATATGTTTCATTTTAAAACATCTAAGTTAAATATTACTATTTGAATAATTTTTGCACATGATATGTAAACTATATAGTGTAAGTATTATTTTTAACCCAATTAAGTGATATTAACTCAAAAATCAATTAGGCATGTGCTGAATTGGTTATTAAAGTTGCTAAAACTCAATTTACATGTCTTTTACATGTTTACATGCAAATGCATTCCTATATTCTGATTTTGCCTTAGAAATGGATGTAATGGACTTCCTAAAGTCCACTTTACATGAAAACTTCCTTTTACATGTAATAGCATCTGGAGAGTCCGATTTGCACTAGGAATGCAGTTTATGGACCTAGGCAAATAAAAAGTGAATTTTTAAAACATGTAAAGGCATTCCTAGAGTCCAACTTACATGGAAAAGGCATTTCCAGCCAAAGCATTATACACAATGACCAATCTAGAGTGTGATCTGCACCATTACATGTATTTTAAACAAAATACCAATATGCAATGTCTCCTCTAGAGTGTGATTTGCACTTCCAGCGACTAATGAATGCATTATTTAAATGGAAAAGCATCTATAGGATCTGATTTAACCATTCCAACTCATGCAAATACATTTGAGAAGCCTGTTTTTGCATTCCTAAGTCAAAAACACTTCAAAAACACCATTTTTTTGCCACGTTTTTGCTAAAAACGCCTAGAAATCTGGATTTTCAACCATGTTTTTGCATTTGGACCCATGTTTTTGCATTTGGGGAAGACATTTTTGCATTCACAAATCAAAAACGACCAATATATATGCATTTTCGAGCCACTTTTTTGTCAAAACATGACCCAGAAATCTTCATTTCCAGCTCACATTATTGCAGTTGGAGGTCATAAAAATGCAATTTCCAGCTCAAACAAACCAATAGAAAGGACACGATTTTGCAGTTGGGAATTCAATTTGACATTGGAGAATCACGTTTTTGCCCTATTTTGCAAAAACAACCCATGTCTTTGCACCAAGAAGGCATGTTTTTTATTAAGAACGCCTCATGAACACATTCCATGCAAAAAGATTTTGCATTTTGAAGGTTTTGTGACTTGTATTTGCACCATTACATACAAAAACGATCAAGTGTTTGTGCATATGGATTTGCATTTGCAATGTTGAAATGGTCAAAAGCTATTGAGTCATTGTATGCAGTTACACTTGGAGAGTTTGATTTTGGAGAGGAGACTTTCATTTCAACTTCTCTTTCTTCCACATTTGACTCATCTTTGTCCATTTGTTCAAAGGCAGGTCATATTGTTTGCAATTTTGTCTTTAAATAAGTTGCTATCTTCTCATTGCAAATGCTTGAAAATTCTCCTAATTGATAAGTAGGAGATGATTTCCACAGCTAGTCAAATTGTGATGTGAATATCAGGGTTTAACTGTGTGATTTTGAGTCAAACTCGATGACCCATGTTTCATGAGTAGTGATTCAACATGAATCCATCTCTCATGAGAATAAATGGAACACTTAGCACTCATTGGATCTAGGTGATGCTCACAGGGGTGAAGCACCGGGACTTCCCGGGAGGTCACCCATCCCAGTACTACTCCAGCCTGAGCGCGCTTAACTTCGGAGTTTCCTCCACAGTTAAACCCAAAGCTTGCAAATGGGGGTTGCAAGCTTTGGGTTTAACTGTGGAGGAAACTCCGTAGTTAAGCGCGCTCAGGCTGGAGTAGTACTGGGATGGGTGACCTCCCGGGAAGTCCCGGTGCTTCACCCCTGTGAGCATCACCTAGATCCAATGAGTGCTAAGTGTTCCATTTATTCTCATGAGAGATGGATTCATGTTGAATCACTACTCATGAAACATGGGTCATCGAGTTTGACTCAAAATCACACAGTTAAATCCTGATATTCACATCACAATTCTCCTAATTTCAAAAATGAAATTGCATGTAAAGGGATTTCTTGAAGTTTATCAAAGTTTGAGTCAAAGCAAGAGGTTTGTTTTTGTTTTGTTTTCAAGTTTTTGTATATGTTTTGTTGCTTGTTTTGATTTATTTTTGGAGAAAGTTTAAGAATCCTACCTAAGAATACAAGTGCATCCACATCCTTTCACCTTTCATCTTTCCATGTCAATGCATATTATGTCCATTTTCCTACACATGCAATTACATCCTCCGAACCCAATTACATGTGTACCTCAAGTAATTACTACATGTAATGACCACATGTACTTACCTCTAGAGGACTCGATTTTGATAAGAGGTCACCCTTTTAATACCAAAGTCGTCATTTGCACGCATCTCTATGCACCTAGCTTGCACTCTTGGTCATCCTAACAAAAACCCATCATTGCCACATGCAATCCATCCTTCCAAGTCCAACTTTCGCCCTTTCCATCCAAAGAGATATCCTTTCTGATTCATTTCCAGCCATCATGTGTGTTCCATGAGTATCTAATTAATACTGTGAACACCTTGTTCATTCAATGACCCATCATCCACACCCAAAATCTCAAAGCTTTCATAGATTTAATCCCATTGAAGCTTTCATGTTACAACAAGTCAAGATATGCCAGAATTTCTACAAAGAATGAAGACATCCAGTAAAGATGGCATGCTTCAAATCAAAAGAAGCAATAATTCATTTGGTCTCCATTTTCCCAATGGTTATCCAAGAACCCGAGTTTGTGTGGGAATGCACCAAGCACTTTGCTTCAAAAAAAGACGTTAAAGGTGTTGATGAAAGGATGTTTCGAGTTTACATCCGAACACCATCGAGAAGGTTTTCAAAGTGTTAGAGATTCCAAAATCTGCCAATCTACAAAGGAGAATGCAAGACAACTCAAACAAGAAAAAGCTTGATCACATCAAGTTTTCAAATGACAACTAGAAATCCATCAAAGAGAATGCAATGATGCAGAGTACAGGAATCCCCGATCCCACGATCATTATGAAGTACAAGGCTTTTGTTGATAATCTAGAGGATTGATTCATTCAAAGTCGACAGTTTCAACACTTACTTCAAGTGTTTCCCAGCTTTGTAGATGCAGAAGATGGATTGCATGTAATCCAATCACATTTAACTCAAAAGCATGTAGTCCAATAATTCTTCTTTCCCAGTATTACCAAGTGTAAGTTGGTTGAGTTGCTCCCACTTTTTCCTCCTTTTTCTCACTTTCTTTCCTATAAAAGGAGTGTCTCTCTCATTGTAAAAATCATCTTTTCTTGTATGCAAGAAAGCTCTACCAAACTTGTGCAAGCATAACTTTGATTGTGTAGTACCAATGTGGAAGAAAATTGAATAAAGGAAGCAATAAAATTTGAAGCTTTGACTGGAAGCAATTGTGATAATGCAAATTAGAAGCTTTGACTGTAATTTGTGCCTATTGTCTTTGATTCATGTTATTATTGTGTGTTTAATCATAGATCATACCGAGTTAAGAAGCAATCATAGCCAAAGCTTTGATTGAAAGCGGTTGTGGTAATATATAGACTAGAAGCTTTGATTGTAGCCTGTATTGTTGTCTCAATTCACAAAAATAGTTAGAATTCCCTATTTCTGGAACTCTTTGCGCTCCAATGGTAGAGATTATTCTTATAGAATAGATTAAAATAGGACCTACAGCCAAACCGGTACACTTTTAATCAGCCTTTGAGTTAGTGTATAGAAGTGTAGTTAGAGATTTCATCTTGCCCATTACTGTTCCGTGGGTAAGTGGATTCTTTCCTAAAAGCTAAAAGGAAAGAATATTGGTTACACCCTTCATAAATCCCTCAACTTCTTCCTTACCTTGAGTTGATCCAAGGAACAATGAGAATGGGGAGCCTTCCCTTTAAGGTAGGAGAGACTTTGTTTCATATGTTGTGGCTGATCTACCTATTTTGCAACTGGATTTTCACAAACTATCTGTTGTAAAATATCTAGCCAACAATAGAGATAGCTTACAACAGGGACATGTCATCTAGCAATCTATTTTTTATGTCATATTTAGAACACATCTAAAAGCCTAAAATAAGCCCTATTTCACAATCATAGTAAATGTAAATAAAATTGCTAGAAATCATCAATTCTAGAATGATTCACTGTAGTTTGTGGAGTACCTCAAAGTCCAATTTATATCTATTTTGAGTAACCCTAATCTATCTTGCAACATAAGACACCTCTATTTGGTACTCTATTTAAGTAGTGTGTGGTCCATGTTAACGCATTTAAATATGATTGTTTTCATAGCTTATTGCAAGAAATTAATTAATTCCTATGTTCCAAGCCATTTTGAGGACAAGGGCATGGTAGCAGCAAAGATGGCAATATATAAAAAATTTAAAATGCCTATGTTCCAAGGCATTTGGAGGACAGGGACACGGGGACAGTACGGATGGCAATATACAAATTTTTTTTTAAAATGTAAATATATATATATATATATATGAAATTTTCAAAATATATAAATATATTATAGGTTTTATACAACTTTACTAACGACATTTATGGTGAAATCAAAAAATGTATTGTTTGCTATGTTCCTCGAGGACGCATACCTGGCCTAAAACTCAACGTCTCAGGGATGAGGGCGGGGGGACAAGTATGGGACGTCCCCCAACCGTTCCCAAAAAAACATTTTTTGCTAGGGACGTTTCGGAAACTCGAGGACGCGGGGGGGAAAAAAGGGGACGGCCAGCCATACCCAGTACGGAAAGGGCATGTCTAGCCGTCCACCAAACATCCACCTTTTTTGTGTGCATAAAACTTTTTTTTTTAATTAAAAAATGTTTAAAAGCCTCCATCTTGGTCGGCTAGTGGACCCCACTCCTCCAAAAGCCCTAAAATGTTTATACTCTACACATTTAAGTTGTTTTAACATATGTTTGGTTTTCATTTTATGTTGCAGCCAGCTGGAGTTTTCATTTTGCAAGTAGAGGAGGTAATATTTTTGCTTCCAAGAGCTTGACCAAAGGGTTTGATCTTCTATTTTGCCCACCAAGTAAGTATAAAACTCTTTATGCTTCCATCTATCATTTTTTAAATAAATTTGCAGCTTGCGAAGTCTGATTTTTTTTATTTTTTCATTGTTTCAGCACATATATCTATTGCATATTTAAACACAATGAGCAGCAGTGGGAGTACGAGTAGTAGTAGTCAAGAAGAAAATGTAGGAGTTGATGTCGCTAGTAGTGACACTAGGCAAAAACCCGATCCTAAAGCTGATTTGTTTAAATACCCTTCCGCCATTATGAAGAATTTTGCAAAGGGTCCTTTCAATAAGAAAAAACCTCTTCTCCAATATGTCACACGTCGGCCAAAAGATAAAAAGATTTCGGGAGGGACTAGGGTGTGGGATTGCCATGTTTGTCTTGATGATTTTAGAGGCAGCTATACAAGAGTAAAGTCACATTTTTTAGGTGTTTCATGCCAGGGAATCAAAGCTTGTCCTAACTTGACTGATGAACAAAAATTAGAATGCCAAAGCTTGCACTTAGAGGCTGAAATGGAGGAGCAAAATCTTACAGTGACATCACCATCTATTCCCTCACAATCATTCATCTGCCATTGGTACTAGTGGCAGCCCAACTGGGTCTAGAGGGAAGAGAAAGATGAGTAGTGGTGAGAAGGGCTCGGTGGAAAGTATGTATAATGCATAGGCAAAGGAAAAGTGTGAGGCATCCATTGGTAGATTCTTTGTTGCTAATGGTATCCCGTATAATGCAGCCCGTTCCACTTATTATAAACAAATGGTGAAAGATATTTTGAGCATGAATTCCTCATTTGTACCCCCTGGTGAGCATAAGCTATGAACCACTATCCTAGATGAAGAGTACTCAAAGGTTGTTTTGTTATTTGAGGATATGAAACGCACTTGGGTTAGGACGGGCTGCTCTATTGTGATGGATGGGTGGACTGATGTTAGACATCGGCCACTCATCAATATCATTGTCACATCCCCTACTAGCTCTCATTTTTTGAGAGCCATAGATTGCTCAAGAAAGAAGAAGGATGCAGAATTCCAGTTCACCATTTTGCGAGATGACATAGAGGAGGCTGGGTCAACTAGTGTTGTACAAGTTATCACAGATTTTGCACCTATGTACAAATCAGCTGATTTGATGATAGAGGGTGCTTATAGGCACATATTTTGGACCCCTTGTTGTGTTCATTCCTTGAACAATGCATTGAAGGACATAGGGCAAATTGAATGGGTGAAACAGGCGATGCTAGAAGCTAGAGAAGTGCAAATGTTTATTTGCAACCACCACACTTCACTTGCTCTATTCAGGTCCTTCTCTAAGCAGGAGTTCCTCAAACCAGTCGAGACAAGGTATGTCGATTATAATTAAAGTTTACTTTTAGTTTGTTTTAACTTTAAGTTATTTTAAAAAATTATTTATAAGCTTACTTACATGTGATACTTTTAGTTTAAATTTTTAATCTATAATTGTTGCTATAGGTATTGCACATATTTCATCTTGATGGAGAGGATGATTGAGGTGTATGAGGCCCTTCAATTGATGGTGGTGAATCCAGAGTGGGGACGATGGCCTCATTCTAAGTCCTCTAAAGGAAAAGCAGTGAGGCAAAGGATCCTTGATGAGAGTTGGTGGTCCACAATGAAGTAAGTTGCTGATTTCTAAATTTACTATTAGTTTTTTGCTTGCTAGTTTTCCTACTAATAGTCTTAAAATTCTTAAAATTCTAATTCTGATCATTATTTTTGTTGGCATCTTGATCTTGCAGATATATTTGCTCTGTCATAGCACCCATTGTTGATGTCATTAGATATGCCTAGTTTGGGAGAGATCTATGAGACTATTGACAGCATGTTGGGTAAGATGAAGAGAAATGTTGCAGCAAAGGATCCTACATTGGGCTTTTATGAGGAGCATATTAGGCCTATTGTGACGCAAAGGTGGAACATGATGAATATCCCGCTTCATATGGCAGCCTTTGCTCTAAATCCCAAATGGTATGCACAGTTGGGTGGAAGGGGCCTCCCATGTGATGATCCTGAGGTTTTGGATGGCTTCACAAGAGCAATTGATAAGATGTATTCAGCTGAAGATGCCTCTACTCTTCGTGCACAGTTCCTTGACTTCACCAACCTTCGTGGCCCAAACTTGGGTAAGCCACAAACAAGGTTGGATAGAGTTGTTTTGGCACAGAAAGATCCTATTGGATGGTGGACCTAGCATGGGAGAGATACACCTGAGTTAAAAATACTTGCCAGTCGCCTCCTTTCACAGGTTGCTAGTTCCTTAGCTACAGAGAGGAATTGGTCCACATATTCATATATCCACTCTATCAAGAGGAATAGACTTACCTCTAAAAGAGCAGAGAAGCTAGTGACAATGCATCATGCTCTTCAACTTGTCGATCATCAGACTCCAGAGTATAGGCAAACACCAACTTTGTGATGGGATGTTGAGCCTGAGGATGTGGCCCAGATAGATGAGGATGACACAGCACCAGGATTGGTTGGGGTTCCATTAGATGAGACTACGCTTCCTGTGGAGGATGATAGTGAGGAGGACTCTGATTTAGATGCCATGGCATAGAGGCAGAATAAAAGCAGCAGTCTGCTTCATTTTTCTATGTTTTTCTTTTTATGTTGAACATGAACATGATTATGATACATTGATAATTTATGGCAGCCCTATACCCTTTGGGCCTATAGCTTTGGGCATATTTTGATTTTGATTTTCAAATTTATCATGCTTATCATTATGACATTAAGATATTGACAATTGTTAATGTTCATTGTTCATTGTTCACTGATATTGATATGCATTTTGACAATTGGGTACTAAAATTGGATATTATTTCCTAGATGGCATTCAAATGTTGTATGTTATGGTTCTATAATGTTTAAATGACATGCTTTGTGCTTAGTTTCATATGAATGGCATGTATATTTGCAAATTTCAATATATTTTTTAAAATTTTCCTATATATATATATATATATAGATAGCCATCCCCGTTTGCCGTCCCCCCTCCGTCCCCAAAATCGCCAAAAAAACTTGCCATCCCGGAAACCTGTCCCACCGTCCCCCGCCATCCCCGTACCAAAAACTTGGGGGAACATAGATTGTCTGAGACACAAAATAAGAATGCAACTCCAACACTTTGATGCATACATGAAATATAGAATCAACTTAGTGTCAGCTTAGAACCATTAGTTAATGTCCAAGCCCACTTGGATTTGCTTCTATTGCTGTCTTAAGAAAAACATTGACTTGTGGTGGTTTTTCAATGTTCTGCGGCATTTTATGGATGGAGATGGGGATGGCAAGGAATGTGTTTTGGTATTTTTCCTAGCAGGCCAATAATAGGGGATGTGTCCCCTATAACATAAGTTAATTTGTTACTAGAAATCTTGAAGACAATTGTTAGTATGTGTTGTAAGATGTTTGTACCTGTACAACTGATGCACATCACAAATAAATGCTGATCAGTGTTACTGGGAGCCACGTCTCCCCCCCTCCGAGACGTGAGTTGAAATGGAGAGGCATCTCTAAAACTTTTGTGGTTACCATTTTCCTTGAAAAGGGTGAGAAACTTCATGACAGAGTCTCTGAAAGTCTCAGCATCTCCAAACCTAAAAAAATGGAATCTCTGTGCGCCTCTGCCTTAATTAAAATAAATTTAAAACATAATATTATCATCATACTCGATACTAGATAGATTCTGATTTTTGTTTACAGTTCAATTTTTTGTTCGCATATCAGCGATGTTAAAATGCTAAATCAGTATTTAAAAATACTGAGTCTGAATTCACAGGTCTGAATCAAAACTAGTGTTATCCAATCTCCAAGAGGTAGAACATTTATTGATTTTGATGATTTGTCACTTGGATTTGATTCATATAAGTATTCATACTAAGAGTCACATAATGAATGGAGTTGACTGTTCATTATGTGTCTCTTGGTGAAGAGGCATGAAGTCACACAATTAACACTCCAAAAGACCAGTTCTTAATCGAGCATGTTTACTTAATAAACAAATCTTATTGTGACCTCTGATTTACATAGGATGATGAATCATAAACTCGATCCAATATATGATTGATATTTTGCAAGAAGGTAATCCACGATCTCCAAGAGAAATATAATCTGAATGTATATAGTTGCATATTCAATTTGATATGATAGTTTCGAACAATTAAAAGGATAATCACCTGTGATATTAATGGCAAGATTCATGCACAATTGCCATAATTAGTATCTGACCAACGCTATCATATCTCAACACTCCCTCTTAGCTAGGGAAGATAACTAAGTATATATGAATTTAGATATCACCTTACTCATGGTATCAAGGAGCATAAAGAATATCAAGTCATGTGACATTCTCATATCCTAGCTATGGTATGTGCATTGACATCACGTTACATTATATCTACCATAACATATCATAGCATGTCCACGGCTATTACATCACATAATATCCACCATGATTATCTCATAAAGAACATATCGATACACAACCGATATCAAGTCAGCATGATATCTATCAAAAAGTCCAAAAGATATTAACTATCATGGCATTTCTATGAATATCAAGTTAGCACGATATTCATCATGATAGTGAACATTGTAAAGTCATTACCTTACAATGTTAGATACAAGTGCATATTATCTGAAAGATAGTCACTTTTCAATAATGTACATAGGGGGCCCATAAAGTCATAGTCACACATATGACAATAAAAGATTTTACATTAAGTCACTACGAACACTCTCACATGGTGTTGTCATGGTGTCACACATGTGACATCCACCATGAACCAAATCATAGGGTGGATCCATTATGGCTTGATCCATAGGGTGAAAACAATGGTTTTCACCTCAAACTTTTCTCTCAAAGGAAAGAATATGCAAGGATACAAATAGATCATTGATGCTGAAGTTCCTTTTTAGCTAAGGCTCCATTCTCCAATGTAACAAGCTTGTCCCAGAAGTACACAGAACTTCTCACTAGTAAGAGGCTTGGCGAGAATGTTGACCATTTGTTCTTCAATGGTACTGCACCTCAACTGAAAGTTAGAGGAACTATCTCAACATGGTCTACTCCCTCTAAATCAATATCTTTGGATGTCAACATATTTAGATCCTTAGGTTGCTCCCTCTGTCATGGAGGTATGTCTTATTCATATACTACAATCATGGAAAATATCTTGTTACAAGGGACTCATCATTTGTTACATGATTTATTATTTTAACAGGAGCAACTTTGCATACACACATGTACTTGTTTGATTCCATAGTAACATGAGTGAATGTAATAAACTGTGGATTTATCCTTACATTTGGCTAAATCTGGCATCCATGCTAATTTGGCTTCCTTCTGAAGCTCAAAGTAAATGCATCAACCTCTTGACCTTCTCGTCCAAAATTGCTTTAGACTTTTTATTTTTTTGAATGAGCTATAAACCTTCTGACCTCCATGTCTAAGATTTCCTCTGTAGATTATCAAACCCCCTCTGAACCAATATAATCCTCGATGGTAAATTTAAACAAATCCTCTAGATGCTTCATCCATTACAGAAAGATACTTCTTATACGATCTCAATCATAGAAGTTATCTTTCTTCAAAAAACACATTATCTAGCATGGCATGGCATGAGATCGAGTTTGGCACAATATTTGGTAGCATGCCTAATGTACCAATCTTCTTTTCCTAGAAGAGCATCCTTGCACATCTTTGATGGTGTCTCTCTAATATCTCCCCTCAAATGGGAATGGAAAATTGTTTATTATTCCCCCCTCAATGTAAAATTCCCACTCTTGTATCATCGAACGATTTTGCATCACATAAAATATGGAAAACTTCTTTATGTTCTTTTTCTTCTTTACAAAAAATCATTGCTGGGGATCAAAGAAAAGAACAAGAGCATGATCAAGCAAATAACTCTTACATATAGGGATATAGTTAAGAGATTATGCAATTGACTATGAAATGCAAATAAAATTAGTATTTAAGAGGTGGTAAAAAATAATGCTCATCTCAAGATGCTCATTAACATCCTAATGGATCACTAGTGAGAATGTCAGTTTCTGCATTGAAACCAATTCTGGGTCGAATGTATTCCTAGCAAGCTCTTTGTTCAAGCATTCCAAGTACTCCTTGTTCTAAGTACCCCTCAGTATTTCTACCCTTTGTAGAGAGTGTTTCCTTGCTTCAAAGTCTTGAGGATAGGTCTCACTATTATACAACTGTTTTAAGATAAAGACCCTCTTATCATGAGCAAATTCCATTTAATGCCCAATTCTGAGCATCTTCTGCCAATACATTACTTGTTGACATTGAAGATTCTATTCATGAAACTCAACCTCCAATTCCTATTTGTGGGTGGTTGGTTCTAGACACAACAAACAAAGTTTATCTTCAGTCCAAGTAGAGAAGGAAACTGAATGGTCACCCTTAATTTTCTCAAGAACACAACTATGCAAAAGTGAGATGAACACAATTAATGCATTCTCTTGTGAAATGTTCATGTCATGTTTATCAAATCTAAACTCTTTTATTTTCCAGAATTAAATCTGTGATACAATCAAAACCTCTTGTCTTCTCCTAATACACAGTGCTTACACTGGCTCATTAAATGAGTTATCACCTACTCTTCTGAGTCCTTACTGGCCGTACATCAGAATAGCATACCTAGCACTTCAATCACCATCAAAATTATACAGCCTCTGATTTATGCAGCAGTATAAGATAGCAGCAGTATAAGATAGCAGCAGACCAAACTCTCATCTCTCAAATCCTTCAACTTCAACATCACATCCTTCATATGCTTGACTCAAATAACTTCCAGAAGGTACAGCTGAAGAAATATTCACCTTTTCATATTATAAAAAATAGTTGTCCAAATCTGCAGCTAGGTATATTTTTCACTGTCCAGGTATCTTCTTAAAATTACACAACCAAGTAATTATTGAAAGTCATCATACCATTCTATATGAAAAGAACTTTTATGCAATAGTAAACACCTAGCCATATCTGAAATATTGTATATCACTTTTTCAGAAACTGGCTTGTCTTTGATCTACATCCACGTACACTCCTCAGCAGAGCCGAACCAAACAACTTTAAATAGACAAAAGCCATGCGCAGATCCAAAATGTGAACATCACATAGGTTGAAATTTACACCAATCTAAAAAACGCTTGTAGAGTAGTCAACTTCCCAAAATGATGCCCATACACATGATAACTCTCAGCTTTTGTCCAAAAAACACATGTCCTCTCAATTCTTATAACACTTGGTTGTTATTCAAAATGTATACCTCCAATCTGTATAGGTGCTTCTCCAATATTTAAAGTCTTGAGCAAATATTATTATATCAGAATTCCATGGCGAACCGGTATACTCCATACATACTGATTCAGATTTGGACTTTCTTCAAATCAAAGAGTAGAAACTTAGACTGTATGAGTATTTGAGTTTGATTATATTGAATGTCTTTCTATGTGCCCAGAATTAATTCCACCTTACTTGGTGCAGTCCAAGGGATGCACGACTCTTTACCTATGTAGTCAAATCATCTTGATTTGAAGTTCACTTAAATAAGAAAGTAGCAGTCCAATTTTCAGTTTCTGCGCCCTAACCAATTGGTAGAAGTGGTGAAGGACATCAATTTCCCAGGCGCAAAGAAAATCCACTTTCGTCCAAGATGGTGCCACTTTTCCTATAACGTTTTGGGCCAAACAGTTAATGCACAATTCTTGGAATTGTGATTGTGTCATCTCCATATGCCCTAGAAACTCCATAACATCTCCTTGATATTGAAATTTTCACATAACAAATTCAATGTTGTATTTTTATTTTCTTTAACGGATCAATGCTATTTTAATCTATCGTCTGGGTCTGAGAAAATATAAATTGTCCCAAAGTATTAATTATCACTTGAGTGCAGAATGCTATAAGGTCATTGTTTCTCATGATATAGAGAATATACAAATTTAATGTCAAATTTGAATATTGTTATAGTCAAACATAAGTCTGTAAAAGGCATATGTCAAGATATATGCCAATAATTTACTCCAGTGTGTATGCAATCCGTTGGAGATTCACTGCAATTTCAAACAATAACCTCCATTTTGTCTTAATTTCCAAAATGACAACTTATACATGGCCAGCGAACACAAATTATCAGCATTTGTTTTCTATGGTACACAACTTGTCTTCACTGTTTTCCCTGTGTTTCATGATCGCATCATGTGCTGCTGTAGATTCTACCTTTTTATTATTATCATTCTTAAAGCCTCACAGGCAGGTAGGGAACCTGCTCTAATACCATGTTAAAAGGCTAAATCTGCTAAATCAGTATCGAAATATACTGAATCTGAATTCACAGGTCTGAATCAGAACTAGTGGTATTCAATCTCCAAGAGGCAGAACATTTGTTGATTTCAATGATCTGTCTCTTGGATTCGAACCATATGAATATCCAAATTTCATACTAAGAGTCACATAATGAATGGACTTGACTGTTCATTATGTGTCTCTTGGTGAAGAGGCATGAAGTCACATAATTAACACTCCAAAAGACCCATTCCTAATCAGGCATGTTTACTTAATAAACAAATCTTATTGTGCCCTCTGATTTACATAGGATGATGGATCATAAACCCGATCCAATACATGATCGATATTTTGCAAGAAGGTATTGCATGATCTCCAAGAGAAATATAATCGGAATGGAAAGATTTGCATACTCAGTTTGATATGATAGTTTCAGATAATTAGAGGGATAATCGCTTGAGACATTAATGGCAAGATGCATGCACAGTTGCCATTATTAGTATCTGACCAACACTATCATATCTCAACAAGCAATTTAGCATCAAACTATATATTTTTGAAATTCAAATTCCAATATGTAATGAATCTAATGATAATCTCAGCCATTATTCATCTGATGCGATGATGATCATGTGATTTCCAGAAATCAGATATGACTATGACATATGAAATGTGTTTTATGAACTGTGCAAAATTCTGATGTTGAGTGTTAATATTTGTAACTTTTCAATGTTCATTATTCTTTGTTTTCAAAGCACTATGATGTGAATCTATGTTATTTCTTAGGAATTTTAAAATTATATTAAAAAAATTGACATCTCCAAAAGTACCCTTGTCCTCTGTTTGAAAAATAACCGTACCAGTACAAATATCGGAGACCTCCAAGTCTCCCCGTCTCCCAAGTAATCTTGATGCTAATCAATTAAACATATTATTTAAGCTAGAACATGTATATTGGGATTTGTTAACCTAGAATAATGTACTTTTGGTCACATACATGCATGCCATGTAGTATGTACAATGTAGTTAAGACATCATATAGGAAAAATGTAAGATGGAAATGCACAATTAAATCCAATATAATGAAATATTTACAAAGCCTGGTGAGCTTGCCTCCCAAACATCTGTACCATCCCAAAAGGTTAGCACTTATAATCAGATGCTCTGTTAGGCCCCATTCTGAGGATTTCGAGATTTCACATTTATTATGCTTGATCTAGCTACCTATCTCCACTTATTCTGGCAACTACCAAATCTCCCTGTCACCCCATTTCAATCCTGACATTTTCTCCTCAGTGCAACAACACCTAGAGAGTTGTGTTCCCCCACAATTAAGTTCAAATTCAAATTAGGGCCCCATTGTAGTGTTTTGTTGGAAAGTTAGGTCATGTGGTCACCTGCGTTAACTTCAAATCTGCAAATGTGTGAGAGGCTTATAAGTGGCCTATCTCACCTCATTTTGACATCATGCATCCATAAAGCAATCAAGTGAATTCAAGATTTGAAGGCAAGCATCCAAGATCAAGCATTTCCTCAAGCATCCAAGGCATTTTGAAGGCAATCTTTTGAATTGTAGCAAGCTTCTCTCCCATGATAGCCAAGTAGAGGAGTTCTCAATCATACAAGATCATCATTTCTCCATCCACGTGCATTCTTTGTTCATAGCAAGTGTTCGTCAAGCATAACAACATTGAAGATCTAGAAATGGCATTTATAGATCCATATATTTGTTAAGGCATCCTTGATTACTTCCTACATCCCAAGGTTCAACAACTACAATTCAAAAAACACACAAGCATTTTCATAAATATGTGCAATCTCAATATTTGCTTAGGAAGGTATATGCACTTACAAAGTAGATCCAACATTTACCTTTACATTTACATACTTTCCTTTAGGCGATTTCATTGCATTTTTATGGTTGATTCCTAGATAGGGGCTTGACCAAGGCAAACTTATTTCCACAACCTTCTCCCTCTTTTTTCTATGTGTAGGAAGAGGTAGCAGAACTGTTGGGACTTAATCCAGAAAGTGCAAGATATGTTCGATCAACTATGAAAGATATGTTTCAAATCATTGCACTTCTCTGTTTGATTTTTGTTTGTCTATATCCCCTGAAATTGGTTATCTTTCCTTATTGAGCCTCGTATCTTGCATCATTATATCATTTCCCCTCAAATCCAACTTCTCTAGAATAAATATTGTGAAGGATCATTGACTCATTAAGTGCCTTTCTGACTTAAGCCTATTAAGTCATCTTCCTTCCACATGTGCATTAAAGAAAGGAGGGTAATTCCTTACATTAAATTGCTTCGCTTTCTTTACCCTACATTTATGGTGAACCCCGACGAATGACTTGAATTTTGATTTTGGTGTTAGATTCCCTTCATGTCCATTGGGTCCTTACTTTTTATTAGATAGTTAGTTGTACTTTTCATTCATTTTCATGTGCAATTATGTGGTATAAATTCATTTATGTTGCATAAACTTGATTAATGTTTGCATATTTCCTATAGAAGTTAATATTTGCATTTGTTAGAAATTTAATTTTTTTTGGTATAACATTGTGTTAAGTTCATAAATCTTCTACAAATGTATATTCAGATTTGATTGAGGCAAATATTACTAATGTTTACTGCAGGTGCAATCCTCTATATTCGATCTTGGATGATTAATAATATCTCTACCATGTAATTTGGAGGAAGTAGAATGCTTGGAAGATCAGACCGCTGTGTATGTGTCTTCCAAACTGCATTCACAACCCGTACATACATCCTATCTAGAGGGTATGTCCCTCAAGGGACATAACCCTTGGCATTAACAAACAAATTGTTATCCCTAAGCCGGCGATCTTTAGTAAATAAATTAGTTACGACTAACTAAGTTAACCAAGAACAAAATAAGGTATTTGTCTAAAAATCGTCAACACCTTTAGAGAATATATATTAAATTGAATGCCATTCATTAGGAGTATATGTATAGAGCAAGTACGGTCTGTACTATCAAACCTGTAGGTTTATCTAGGTTATATTCTTAACTTGATAATCCTACAGAGAGATCATATCTAGCAACATCAATAAATATGTTTAAGCAAGAATTAATACTCTGTATCTCTCTGTCTCTTCTTAGTATGTGATATCATAGAACACATGATACAAAGTCATATTACTAAATCTATGATATGACAAATCACTGCTACTAGTGATAAGACACATGTTGTGAATCATACAAACTGGTATTTCTATATCACAATGAGATCCTGAGTTTAAGATCTACCAGAATACAAGATAAACCTGGAGAATTCTAAGATTCTTCCTTTATCCAATTTGTGACCCATGAACATAGCAATGTCAATGTCACAATACAATCTAAAACTCATCTAAATCTTATAGTAAAATCTATTGTTTAGTACATTATCTAAGAGATCGTCATCTCTCATAATACCTTTTACACAAGTATTCATTATTTCAGAGATTGTCACCTCTTTAAATAATGATTACACATGGTGGAGCCCATAACAGTCAATAGCCTGACAAAAATAAAATTATCATAAGAATACAAAATAATTCAATCATACCTGGATCTTTCCAAAGATGATCACTCTCAGAGAGGTTTGATAAGAATATTTGCTTTCTAATTTCCAGTACTTAAGGATGAAATCTAGAGAATAATTAAATTCTCTCTTTATCCAAGTTGTGATTCATAGACATTGAAATGTCTCTTTCACAACACGATCTTGAATCTATTCAAGATTTTCCAGTAGTCCTCTACTGATTTAAAAACACCATAAGATCATTTGCTATCACATCAAATTTGTGTTGGAAGATTCTTTTCTATTACTGCAAACTAATGCTACAAGATTGTTTGCTGAAAAATGCTTCCACACCATGATGTTTATAAAGGTAGGCCCATCAGATGGTTGCTCACTTTAGATTTTCAAGACTCCTACTAGATATCAAATCTTCTGAGCTCCTTATTCAAGGTTGCCTTGATGAGATGTTGGACTCCCTCTGAATCCAAACTTCTTTCCTACAAGAACATTCTTCAGAAAACAAAATCAAGGCATATACTCTTCTTATAAGAAATACAAATGGAAGATATTATAGACATAAAGTAAAAGACGAGCTCAAGTACAATAGATACTTATCTTTCCATCATAACCTTGATGAAAGCTTTTGTACTTTATGAGTAGACATGGTACACTCAGTCTGAGTTTGTATAACCAGAGCTTGGGGAGTCAACTCGATCTTCTAAGTACTCTCTCTGACATATAACCTTCTTATAAGATGATACTTATGATTTTTGCTACAAATTCTTTATTACTCAAGAATAAATAAAGCATGGTCTACTCCCTCTGAGTCAAGATTCGTCATTGCAGATCATTTAGCTTCTCCTCTTTGTCAAGAAGACATAACATGCTAATGATTTTAGTGTCACAGCATGATGTCACTTTATTCCCTCCTTTCTAAGAGAACCAATACTAATAATCTAAATAGTCATAAGGTTATATAGAATGCATCTTTTCTAAGTCCGCAATCATTAACACTCCCTCTTGGACTTGAGGAAAGATCAGAAATGCCTTGAGTAAAAAGTTTTGATATCGCATATGATATCATGAGTATTGGCCTCCTAGAATATCAACGATATTCACCAAATACTCTTTGAGTAATGGCCTTCCAGAAAGGTAGATAGTCACCAAATATTACAATGAATTTTGTGCTTGACTATAGTTTCCAGCAGCCTAATGTATCCTCCTTTAATATTCTCGACCTGACAAAGCCTTACCAAATGTATCTCCCATCTAGAGATCACAATCTTCATTTATGGCCAATACCATAGAATTAAATATGCTAGAATCCAATTTAGCTAATTTCAATACTCCCTCTTAGCTAGGGAGGATTCAAAATATTCAAAATATTCACATAATCACTATGGCATTCTCAGAGGGTGATATTGAACATTATGGACTTTCTATGGTACCATCTTGCATACTCGCAAAGGATGGATCTACCTAGCATTGCCCACAGAGGGTGGGAGATACGACTAAATGTATCAATGAAGCAGTCTACATATCTCTCATCTTCCCATTGCATTCCTCTTATGAAAAGTAATTGCTCCTTGGTAGAAGAATATTTAGATACATCTAGTACTCTAACCTTGGTGCCATCCTGACAGCTTTTCACAAAGATCAATAACAGTCCAAGAGAAATATCAATGCTTGAATCATTCATGATTCATTATCCAAATAATATAGCATGAATTAATAACAACATGAATGATTGAAGAGCATTATTCAACCATAAAGAATACTTATCTCTTTGTACTTCTTGGTCCGTCCGCAGTCAACATATATAAGCATTCAGCAACATAGAAGTCAGACTAGATCACAAGCTCCATTCCATAGGATATTCTAAAATCCTTTACTCGTATTGATCTTGAAGTAATTTCAAGTGCAAACCCATCTCAGTTCATTATGTTTTCATTAAAATGTAAAGTGTTGCTAGTCAGAGTACTGAGACTTCCAAGAATATCAAAGGTACCCCTTATTTGTGACCCCTACTACTTGTTGACACTCAAAACTTGCAAACTGCTGCTATTCTGAGATTGTTTGTGAATTTACAAATGTAACAATCAAAACATATGGGTCACAGGGTTTCACGTTAGCTGCTTCAAGAGTCTCTAATATTTCATAAGCCAAAGGAATCCTTCCATCCAAATGAATTCAACTTCGAGGTTAATTTGAATCCAAATTGGATCAGGATAGGGAAACCAAAAATTGTTCCTTATCAACCACAAGCAATATTTGGCTTGACTAATGATTTCTCAAATATAGCTGCCTAGTTGTCTAGTCATCTCCAAATATGGAACTTATTCAAAGAAAATTCTCAAGTGCGTCAAGAATGGCCATTCACTGAATGATCTTTTCCTTCAACTTGCTTTCTTTCAATGTGTAATGCGAAAACCAAGGCACTTTCTCAATACATTTGTATCCCCTACTGAATGATAAAGTCATTCTGCATAATATCTTCATATTGATTAAGAGCATCTATTTCAGAGAATACTGGAGGATCCCTTGCCAACAAAAGTTTGCTTGACCGCACATCTGTTTTGGTGTCATCATAACCTGAAGCTGAGGTGACAAGTAGAATGTTAAACTATATATATAATTTTGTTTGAAACATCGCAAAAGAGCCCAACTACTCATATTCATTTGTTCTCACTGAACTCTTGGCCTACGACCATTAATTTGTAACCTTGTGATCAAAATCTACTCCAAATAAATAATGTAAAATGCAGTATGAGAGTTGTTATTCACTAGCAACTTCTACCCCTATGATCTCCATAATCATTTCTATTGCTTTTGGCCTCCAACACTATAGCTGTGATGATCAATTTGTTTGAGAAGCTTAAATACATCTTATTGAGGCAAAACTCCACTTTTAAATAATGGAATAGAAAAGGCAATTTTCTGCGGGATCCAAAATTTCATTTTATTTTATTTTTAACAGGGATTTAAACCTGTCAAGTCTCAAATCATCATCTTCCCCCCCAAAAAAAAAATTGGTTTCTTAAGAACTGTAAATGGTGGATAACATTGGCCCTTGGGAGCACCAACCCAACAAAAAAACTTCCTTCGATTTGACAGAGCTTTTGCTGATACCGAATGATGGGATTTCCAAATTTGGATTTCATATTGTGTCATCCTCTGACAGCCTGCGCTTGTGGGCATTTTCTAGTCAAGTTCTCTGCACTCAATTTCAGATCTTTTCACAAATTTCTTCCTCCAAAATCTGATTCGAGTTGATGTCGTTTGAACTCCAGCTCTTGTTTCAGGAAATTCACCTTCCGCAGATATCAATGTTTCTACCCAAGACATAAATCCTTGACGTTTTGGCAAATCTTACACTGAGATAAGCTCTCTGCAAACTGATGTCAATATTTTATAGATATCTGAACTCTTCTGCAATCATGCTTATAATGATATAGAATGGATCATATGTTTCGCAGCCGTAACTATGGATTTCCACCCGCCGCTTTCAACATTTGATGGGATCTTGACTTTACCAATGAAAGATGTTATCATTGTGACTTAATCATAGTGTGTCTTGTATCTTATATTATATAAGAATTGATCATTAAACAACCCTGAGAATGTCCTCCTGCAAGACGCTAATTTGTGACAAGGTATTCATATATCCTGTCATTGTATTATCTTCCTTACGCACTCATTGACAATCTTCCAATATTTATCCCTGTGTCATTTGTACGCAGCCGGCTCTATAAGAAGGTATCGTGAAAATCCTCATTTGCAATTTTCAACCTGGCTCTGATACCATATTAAGTTCATGGATCTTCTACAAATGTATATTCAGATTTGATTGAGGCAGATATTACTAATGTTTACTGCAGGTCCAGTCCTCTATATTCGATCTTGGATGATTAATAATATCTCTAACATGTAATTTGAAGGAAGTAGAATGCTTGGAAGATCAGACTGTTGTGTATGTGTGTCTTCCAAAATGCATTCACAACCCGTACATATATCCTATCTAGAGGGTATGTCCCTCAAGGGACATAACCCTTGGCATTAACAAACAAATTGTTATCCCTAAGCCGGCGATCTTTAGTAAATAAATTAGTTATGACTAACTAAGTTAACCAAGAACAAAATAAGGTATTTGTCTAAAAATCGTCGGCACCTTTAGAGACAATATATATTAAATTGAATGCCATTCATTAGGAGTATATGTATAGAAGAGCAAGTACGGTCTGTACCATCAGACTTGTAGGTTTATCTAGGTTATATTCTTAACACATTGAGTCCTGGCTATAGCAATTTACAAGTCATTGACTTATGGATTCATTTGATCCTGAGACCTCTCTATTTCCAAGGAATCTCAATGAGGTACACATGCTTACTAATGGCATTCCTAACATCGTCGCAAATCCTTCTTCTCACTCTTCTCCGAATAAAGATGAGACCTTAAGATTCCTTCCTATGCAAGTGCAAAGGTTTTCCCATGACTTAGAAAAATTGAGCAATAATTAAGTCAAGAAAACTCTACTAGTGAAGCTATCTCCTTGGTAAAGGATTTGAGGAAGTTGATTCACAATGATGACCATGGTGTTAATATCTCGCAAACTATTTCTCATCTTATTGATAGTAATGTTAAACTTCCTAAGGGTTGATAATAATGTTAAACCTCCTAAGGGTTGCACCCAATATATTGGTTTAACTCCACTTCCACTAGTGTTAAAACTTTTATTCCCATTCCTACTTCATTACCTAGTGTTTCTACCTATCCTCCTCCTCTCATGACTTCATCTATTTGGAACATTAATCTTACACGTGTTAGCCTTTGAAGCATTCCTAATCCTATGGTTCCTCCTTCAACAGTGATGGGGACACAACCCAAGAACAAAATGGACACAACAGAAAAGGGAAATTGTATTCACTGAGAAAATAAGCTAGTACAAACAGTACAGAGAAAATAAACTTCAAAACATGCCCTAAGAGCTTACAATAGCATAAATCTGGAGATAATTTCTCCTGTCAGTACCTCCTCTCAAACTCCACTCCGAATTGCCTTTTACAATGCCAAAAATCTCCTTAAATAGACCCCGGAGGGTTAAGGACTAGAGGTACATTCTAGAAAGTGCTAGTAGGCATCCACCGACCAAATAGAAGGTTCCAGAAGCTGCGTTAGAAGTTGGCCCAAATCTAGAAGAATCCAGAAACGGTAACCGAACTTTCGGGAGGCATAACTTTTGAACCGTAGCTCCAATTGACGAACCATTTACATTTCCAGAAAGCTCTCGAAGCACTCTATAGCCCTATGGACCAGCTTCGCTCGTCCCCCATTTTTCGGCCCTTTTCGAGGTCATTTAATGCCCCTAACCTGACTTTGAAGCATTCTTAGGAGGTCTCCAAAACTCGAAAAACTACAATAACTTTCAAACCGTGGGGCCTTTTGACCTGATTCTTTTTCTGGAATGCTCTAAATCACAATTACATTCATCTGGCCAATTCACACCTTCTAGTTTACCAAAATGATGGCCCAATTACATGCTCCTATTTTTTCGAGATTTTCTAGCACACTGATAGTGGAACTGTGAGAGTTGGAACCTTTATTTGACCCAAATGGGTATCCAAAAATGAAAACACATGAAACAGAAACTAAGTCTAAGTACATTTTTTTTGGGTGACACAGGATTGCCCTTATACCTCTGGATGCTCCTGCATCAAACAGTTTCATGTGTTTCCTGCCCTTCATCCATGTCTTCTTACAACAACAATGTTACATTGGCTAAGGATACTTTTGAGTATCTTAGAGGCATGCTCGGAGCGATTCCCCAACCTACTTCAAAGTTATTGATGAAAGATTGCATGTCCAGTATAATCAAAGCATTTTCATACACCTGAACTAGATGCTTGGTGATGCTCCTTTGGGGGAGTAGTCACTTTGGGTAGATTTATTGGAGAACTCTTGAGCAATGACTTGTACAGCAATTTCTGTTGGCACTTGGCATTTTTTCAAATTGTTTTGGAGATGCTTAAATAATGAGAGCACTTCAGATTCTTTAGATTGGCATAGTGACACCTTTGTCATTAATGTCAATGGGGGAGAAATATACATGAAAAACTCATATGGAATGGGGGAAAAGTTTCCGAAGAGCAATATATCTATGGGAGGAGTATTTAGAAGATTAATTCATGTCGATGGGGAAGTATTTCAGAGTGATGTTTTGGGTTGATGGTTTTTTATCATATGTTGCCATCAATGCCAAAAGGGGAAACTGTTAGCATGTTGGGGAGATGGTTGAATAGTTGGCACTTGGATTGATTGCTTATGTGTTGCATTCATGACTTGGTTTGTCATTGATGTCAACATATATGTATTCTACTTTATAACAGTCGGAGTTGCAGTATATTATAGAGGCGGATTTATCAGCGAGGATAGCGTATAAAGAGTTAAGTTATGTGGGATTACATTCATATTCAAGGATGTGTCTAGATGCTACATCTATGTTGACTGAAAGTTATTTTTAAGGATTGCATGAGTTACAATTTGATATGTGAAGATTGGTCACAAGGCAATACGCAACAAATAGTTTATTGGTAAAACAATTATATATGTTAAGCGAGATGGAATTTAGTTGAGCGAGATTGAATAGTGACTGAAGACATGTTCATGATGATATGTTCAAGGTAGCAAATTTAGAGATTACTTTGTGAAGGCCGCTCAAGATTAATGGGTGATATATTCATTGTCAGCCGACTTTTTGGTTGTAATCATTTGAAATGTGAAAATGTATTGTAATATCTTAATGAGGTCTTATACTATTCATTGTAAATTGGGGAAGCCATAAGGCCAACTCAATTAGTTATTAGGACATGGTATAAATGAAAGGTTGTTTCCTTGGTTGTAAGTGTCATATGGTAGTTATGGTCATAATTGTGTAATTGTGATTGTATTGATGTTGCAGATGCGAATTTGATAAGAGCAAAGCAATAGATGGTGATAAGATTGTGTTGAGAACTTCAAAGGAGCTGTATTGGCAAAGAGGTTGTTGTATTGGTCAATTCACACTGGGATATGTTATCCTAGAGATATGTTTTGTGATAGTTCTGAAGCAATTAAGATAGTGAGTTTAGTTGCCTTCTTCTCACCTCCTAACAAGGTTGGAACAGCTCCTAACAAGGTTGGAATCTTCTAAAGTCTCCTAACAGGGACTCACATGTACTGATTGTATGTAACTGGCTCCTAACAGGGTCATATCCTATTACAAGGACATTTACTCATCTTGTGGGCATCATTCCCATCGGAGTTTTCCCTCTAATCAAGGGTTTCCCTAGTTAACAAATCTCGTATACTATGCATGTATCATCTTGTGGTTGTTGCATATATTGGTTATTGGAATTGGATTTGATAGGATTAATTTAAGTTATATTTGGCACACAATTGATTCACCCCCACCAGTTGTGTTGGTGGACTTTACTTTCTAACACCTTCCCCATAAACATCCAAACCTTTCACATACATCCCATACCAACCTTTCTACCTAATCCACTATTAATAGTCTTGCTAAAACCATTTCATCCTTGCACCAACAAATCGCTTCTCTGACTCAATCCAAATTCAAAATTCCCACTTGTGACACTAGGGGAAATTATATGGGCTCTCCTAATCTATCTGTTGCTCCCTCATTGATACCAGTTGGAAAACCTAACTAACTATAGATTCATCATCCATATAATAGTAGGGCTAGCCCAGGTTCGCCATCCATAGAATAGTAGGGCTTGCCAAGGTTTGCCATCCATAGAATAGTAGGGCAAGCCCATTTAGAATATTGGGGGGAGGGAGGCAAGTCGTGCAGGGTGGGATGGTCTTTTGTCCTTGGACATTATTTGTATCACTATCCTTCAATACATGGAGATATCCCACTTTGAGACATACAATGGTAAAGGAGATCCCTTGACTCATGTGAAGACCTTCCAAACACTATGTAGTGATTTTTCTCATGATCATAGATAAAGCCTTCTAATGGTATTGTTCTATACCTCCGTATCTTATTGATTCTTATCCAAAACTTGCTAATATTTTTATTCAACATTTTCAAAAAAAAATATTGGTCCTAAGATTTCTTCGACTAATTTGATATAATTGTAAACAAGGTGTTAAAGAAAAGTGATTGATTTCATCGGAAGATTTAAGCATTTGCATGCTCAGATTTCTATCATGTGCCTAATATTGATATGCAATGTATTTTCATTGCTAATTTATAAAGAGACATTAGAGACAAGATATTGCTTTTTGAATTCTCTTTCTATATTCAATTATGTGCAATGATCAAAATTATTAGCTCCAAGTGAGTCAATTTGAGAGATCAACTACAATGGCTTCGATTGGTAAGAGTGATGTCCCATCTCAGCCTTTACAAAAGTTTCAAAAACCTAAGGAGTTCATTAAGATCGACAATTCATTAGACAACGTTGAAGTACAAGTGTTACATCTCTTTCTGAATCTTTACATAATGAGATGTTTAAGTTGAATAATGCTAATGTCTAAACAATTCCTCCTATCAAACCAATTGATCCTTCAAAACCAACTCATCAAAACTTTGATCCTAAAGCTTTTTGACAATACCATCATCAACTTGATCATAACAATGAGAAGTGTTTTCATTTGAAATCCACTATTCAAGACCTTATCAATTCTAATGTTATATTTGTCATAAGCAGTATTGATCAAGGAAACCAATCCGTTGGCCCTGCCAACCAAAATTTGCAAATAAAATACCAACCCTTTACCCTCCCATTCTACCACTACCAATAAGTTTGTCCATTATTTACCTTCTCCCACCCATGTTGTTGACTCTTAATATTGTAAACTATGGTACAAAATGTACCTAAATTTGATCTTTGCATTACATTTGATCCTAAGGAGACTGTGAGGAAACCTAATAGTCCTTTTTACATTGTAGCAAAAACTAATAGTCTTCCCTCTCATGGACTACTTGCACAGTGAATGTTATAACTAAAGAACATCTTTATACACAACACCTACAACAAGATTTTTATGACAAATCCGATGTGATAATCAAAACTTTCAATGGTTTCACTTATCCTACCCACGGTTCCATTACTTTTCTCGTAGAAGTTGGTAACAAAACCTAAGATGTCACCTCTGTTATAACCCTAACTTCTAATTAGTTTCAAATTAGACTTGGCTTTTCACAGCTCACTTCCATGAAATTTATGATCTCTCTTATCTATAAGTGCTTGAAATTTCCCCATGATGGAGAAATCATGACAATTAGCCAAAATCTCTATTAGCCTTTAGCTACTCGAGGAAACTTTGACCTTGATTTCTTTTGGCCATCTATGGCTTAGACAATTCAACCTCGCAAAGGCAACTTCATATCCTATCGAGAATTCAAAGCCCAAAAGATTTGTAAACTTACCAATCCTAAGGTTGTTTGATCTCCTTGTCCTAAGCTTGGACTCCTTCCTACACCTTTCATACTTCCTCTTTAAGCTTCAATTCCACCACCTATATCTTATAAAAGCTATGCACGTGTTATCTCTCAACCTAGTATGGTGCCTTTCATTCTTCCTCCTAAAGAAGAAAAGGATATGATATTGATCAATACTAAACCACCCCAAGTTTGGAAAAAAACCAAATGTAACCATTGTGCTTGTTAGCATCGTAGTAGACATCATGCTAGAGCCCATGAGTGTGCTTCCCAATACCTTTCCTCCCTTAAGACACCTAATGCTTTGATCCCCTTTGACCAATCTATGCATAGCCCAATGGAGGAGTTAAACTTGAAGATGAAACTGAACAAACAAGATGATTGTTTTTGTATTAGAGATTATTGTGGGATTAATTTGGATGTAGAAGATACTCTTGATGATGATGATTTTAATTTTTCTAGTGTAAATAATGTTCATAATGATGATTTCAAATATATATATAAGCGTATTAATGTTAATCATGATTTACCTCCTAGCTTTGCAAAACAATTATCTCTCACTCTCAGTGACAAAGTGAATCATCCTTAGACAATAGTCCTTGTTTGGAATTTGTGATAGCTTCGTCTACTGTGTTCAACATTGTTCCTTTTGTGTATTGCCCACCTTCCCTAAACAATACAAACTGCCATGGGGAGGCAAGCGATATGCTTGATTAGCTCCTCTTGGACAGTGGATTCTTTTATGTGTTTACCTGTCATGTTATGTTTACCCCGTGATGTGTTGCTTGTTATATGTTTTGTTTAGATTTCTTTAAACAACCCTTGTTGCTTCATTGGCACAAGCTAATAAAGGAATCAACATGTTGTGGTATTCCTCTATTTGTCTCTTATTTATTCTATTTGTTGTATTCATCTATGTCATGCATGTGCAATTGTTCATAAATGTGCCTTTGTATTTCTAATTGCGGATGACGCAAAGCAGTAGCTACCATTCTTTTTGGTATTTGTAATACTGGCCCAAAAAGACTTTTCTTTGTATCTCTCATATGCTCTTCCATTATGCTCGTAGTCTTGCTACCTTTGGGGAACGATAATATTCCATTTCAATATAATTCTTGATATACATGAGTTATCATATGTATTATGATAATAGATAAATGTCTATTATTAGTTAATGGTAATCTATTTGTAATCTATTGTAAATATTAGAATGTTTCTAATATTTAGTTAGTTATAGTTATTTGTTAGCTTTTTTAGCTTTCTTTTAGCTAGAATAGAATATTTCTATTATTTATGATCATGTCCTAAGGAAACGTCACTTTATTCTATTGTATATATAGACTTCTCGGTTTCTGTTAATAACAAGCCAATATTTTACCAATTACTTCCTAATATGGTATCAGAGCCAATATTTCAAATTTTTTGAAAAAATTATAATTTCTTTTGAAATTAATTGCTAAGATTTTTCAAAAAAAAATTTGAAATTTTTTTCTCTAAAGCCTGTCTATGGTCTTCTTTTTTTTAGAAATTCTTCAAAATCCCTAAGTTCAAGCTAGGTTTTTTCTACAACTACCATTCAAAAAAATACAAATTCTTGGTGGGTTTTTCGAGAGCTCCTCTGGGTTGTCCATTTTTCTAGGTACTTCAATTTTAGTGCCTCGATTTTCGAGCCAGCAGATCCAAAAATCGCATCGTATTCTTTTTGGATTTTTTGAGCTCTCTTTTAGGTCATCCTCAAATTTTTTGGGTCTTCCATTTTGTTGCCTCAAAGAACATGCCTTCACAACTTTTCACCATGGCATTTTTGACAAACATTCTGCTCGAGAACAACTCAATATTCAATGGTTGAAATTATGACATTTGAAAGTAGCAGATCATAGCAATTTTTGAATATCAAAATACCAATCAAATTGTTCTTGGTGTTACATAGCATCCGACTACCCCTAGTACTAATCAAGATAAATGGGATCTGAATAATCAAGAGGCGGTGATGTTCTCAAATTACCCATAGCTGATGATCAACTCTCTCAGATTCTTTCTAGCAAGACAATTGCCGAGATATGGGCACATCTCAAAAGTCTTCATGAGACTTCTGACAAAAGCATAGCTTTCTTCTTGAAGAACACTCTTTTTTCTATTATCATGGATGAGCAAACCTCACTCCTGGCTCACTTGAATAGGATTTAGGAATTCTGTGATCAGTAGCTTGCCATCGGCCGCAAGATGGAGGAAGAGGACATTGTGGTTATCACTCTTGTGAGTTTACCAAAGTCCTACGAGCATTTTATCGAGACTCTCAACATCACGTCTTCTGGTGTTGATATGAAGTTCACTGATCTCTGCGCACTTCTGCTTTAGCAAGATCGGTGGAAACAACAGTTCGATAACAGCTCCACCTCCACACTCATAGAGCAAGCCTTTGCCGCTAAATCCTTTCCGAAAGATAAAGGCAAGTTTCAATAGTCGTCTCAGTAGAAGTCTTCTGCTCCAACTTCAAACGGCTGTCGCAAGAAGAACATTCAATGCAACTATTGCCACAAGTTTGGGCACATGAAGTTTCAATGTTGGAAACGCTTAGCTACACAATCTAAGCAATTAGGTCCGTAACCCAAAGCGAACAGTGCAGAGCACATTGAGCAGACGGAATCTGCCTTTTACACTTTCATGGCTAAAAGACTTGCAGATCATGTAAGTCGTCTACCTAGAACATTGATTCAAGGGCCTCTCGTCACTTCACCCACCGTAGAGACTAGTTCACTAACTACCAACCTTACACAGATTTTGTTGTTTTTGGTGGCAAAGAACCTTTTACACTTTCATGGCTAAAAGACCTGCAGATCATGTGAAGTTGTCTACCTAGTACATTGATTCAGGTGCCTCTCGTCACTTCACCCACTATAGAGACTAGTTCACTGACTACCAACCTTACACAGATTCTATTGTTTTTAGCGGCGAAGAAGAGTACATTGTTGTCGGCAAAGGAAACATACAGATATAGTCTGCTGGGAGGAATCTCATTTTCCTCGATGTGTACTACGTTCCAGGGATGGAACTAAATCTACTCTCAGTCAGTTGCTACAACATTCTCCACAGTTGGATGTCACCTTCAGGTTAACATCAGCGTACTATCACTGATAGGGCGACTTAGTCTATTGCTGCAGTGGGTCTTTAGGATATGGTCTTTTCCGACTTGCTGATTCTAGTGATTCTTAAGACTTAGCTATGGCTGCTCGGCGGTTTTTTGTTAGCACACTTTGGCATCAGCAATATGGGCACTTATATGTGCATTATCTCTCACAACTTGCTTAGGAAGAGCTTGTCCTTGAATTGCCAAAGATTCAAATTCGGCAGCTTGGACTTTGTCATGCATGCCAAGCTAGGAAGCAACATCGCACACCTTTCACCAGTGGCAATTCATGGCAAGCTTCTCAGGTACTTCAACTTGTTCATGTCGATATCTGTGGTCCTATGGCCACTCCTTTTGTTCTTGGCTCCAAGTATTTTTTGTTGTTTGTTAATGATTTCAGTAGAAAAATGTGTGTATTTCCTTAAAAAGAAATTAGACACATTTCCTATATTTCAAAAGTTTAAACCTTTAGTTAAAAAAGAGTCTAGGAAATCTAAGGGGAATTTTGTTCTAATGATTTCTCTAGCTTCTTGGATACTCATGGCATCAAACGCCAGTTAACCACACCCCACACACCACAACAAAATAGTGTAGTTGAACGTTGGAATAGAATAATCATTGAGATGGCTCGACCCATGCTTGAACACAAACATGTTCCGAAAGAAGTTTTGGACAGAAGTAGTCAACGTTGTAGTTTATCTTTTGAACTGGTCACCCATAGTGGCGGTCAAAGGTAAAAAGTCAGAAGAGGCCTAGTCAGGTCGCAAGTCTAGAATCAGTCACTTGAAGGTTTTTGGCTCCCTTGCTTTTGTTCGGATCCCTAATGCATCGTGCACCAAGTTGGATGCTAAGAGTCAGAAACTCATGCTTGCTGGATACAATAATCTTCACAAAGCCTACCGCTTAATCGACACTGAGACATCTCGTCTCCTGTACAATCACAATGTAGTCTTTGATGAGCAGTGAGGACCATTCATGCCTGTTTCTCCTGTTCCTGATCCAGCAGACCAGCCTATGAAGGCTCATGATTTGGGAGTTAGGCTTCCATTAGGTCCACCTGATCGGAGGGCTCTAGTAGCTCCTACAACTCCAGTTATACCATTCATCCTTGTACGAACACCTCCAACTTCTCCTGCAGGATCACCTCAATTTGTAGATGCTTCATCTGAATTTGATCCAAATTCTTCTGATGAGGAACCTGATCACCAAGCATCTCCTGATATTACTGTTGGTCATTCTCCTCTACGGCCTGAGTGGTGACCTAAAACACTTGCTGATCTTCGTGATGATGAGCTCATTGATGGGAGAATTGCTCAGAAAAAGAGTAAACCTATAGAGTTTGTTAACTTTTCTCTCAGAGCCAACATTCATAGTGTGTTTGAACCTCAAACATATTTTGAGGCTAAAGGAATTCCAAAATGGGAACAGGCCATGAGATCTAAACACCAGAGCTTGCTGAAGAATAACACCTAGGTCCTTTCTGATCTTCCACCAAGGAAGAAACCCATTGGCTACAAATGGGTTTAGAAAATCAAATACAAATCTAATAGTACTTTGGATAAGTACAAAGCTCGTTTAGTTGCGAAGGGCTTTTCTCAGCGTCAGGCCATTGATTATGAGGAGACCTTTGCTCCTACTGCAAAGATGAGCACAATCAAATTAGTCCTAGCCATGGCAGCACAATTTGGCTAGAAGGTGGATCAGATAGACGTCAAGAGTGCTTTCCTGAATGGTGATCTCCATGAAGAGGTCTACATGACGCAACCTCCTAGTTTCAAGGTTGCCATAAAGACCATCAGGTTCTCAGAATAATAAAAGCTCTCTATGGCTTGAAGCAGATCCCTCGGGCATGATACATAAAAATTGATAACTAGCTCAATGATCAAGGCTTCAAAAGGAGTTCTTCATACTTAAATTTGTACATCAAGACTACTAACAAGGCATCATCCTTCTTGTTATTTATGTGGATGATTTGATCATCACTGGTAGTTCGACATCTTTGATTCACGAAATCAAACAAAATTTATGCCAGTTTTTTGATATGACTGACCTTGGGCTCATGCATTATTGCCTAGGTGTTCAGGTTTAGCAACAATCTTCTGGTATATTCATCTCTCAGTCCAAATATGTCAGGGCTCTGTTAGACAAATTTCGTATGCAAGATTGCAAGCCTTCATCTACACCCATGGAGAAAGGTCTCAAGTTGTCAGCCAAGTCCGATTCTCCTCCCATTGATGATACTACATACAAGGAACTAGTAGGCAACCTCATCTACCTCTCTACTACTAAACCTAACATCAGCTTCGCAATCAGCCACATCTCACGTTTTATGACAGCTCCTAAGGCTGATCATTGGATGGCAGCAAAGTGTGTACTTCGCTATGTGAAAGGGCACTTCAAAGTATGGACTCTTTTACTCTCAAAGTTCTAATCCTAGACTCAATGGGTTCACAGATTCAAATTGGGCAGGCTCTGTTAACAATAAAAAGTCAACTTATGGATGTGTTCAATTTAGGATCAGGTGCAGTCACATGGACTAGTGAGAAGCAGCAGGCAATTTCTCTCTCCTCTACAGGCTGAATACAGAGGGACTGTTAAGGCAGGATGTGAAATTGTTTGGCTTCGTCGAATGCTTGGGGATACGCAAATGTCACTAGCAAGACCACCTACTCCATTTGTTGATAACGAAGGTGTTATCAAGTTAGCAGAAAATCCAGTCTCCCATTAACGAACGAAGCATGTGGATGTTCACTGTCACTACATATGACAATTGATTGAAGATAAGACAATAGATTTGCAGTATGTTCCTAACACAGATCAAACTGTAGACATTCTCACCAAGCCTCTTGGTCCTAATAAGTTTGTTAAATTTAGAGGACAGCTTGGTGTTGTGGATAGATTAACCATTAAGGGAGGCTGTTACAATAATAGATTAACGTCTATTATTAGTTAATGATAAACTATTTGTAATCTATTGTGAATATTAGAATGTTTCTAATATTTAGTTAGTTGTAGTTATATGTTAGCTTTTTTAGCTGTCTTTTAGCTAGAATAGAATATTTCTATTCTTTATGATCGTTTCCTAAGAAAACATCGCTTTATTCTTTTGCATATATAGACCTCTCAGTCTCTACTAATAACATCGCTTTATTTTACCAATTACTTCGTACTAATATGATCATCCTAACCTCAACCCTTTTGTGTTATCTTTTCCATGTGTTCTATTTCCCTTGGTTTGTCCCTGTTTGGGGGCATCCTAGAGTGGAAACATCTCTTGTTGTTGGATGTATGCTCCCATTAAGACATTTCTAATTGCTTTACAAGGGGCATACACTTGCTCCTTGTTTCATAATTTGCACACACAATGATTTAATGTAATCTTTATGCAAAACACTAAGGAGATAATGATTTCCTTACATTCATCCTTAAATTGACCGCTTTCATTTGGTCCTTAAGTTGAGTGCCTTTTTAGATCCCTTAATAGAGAGACAAGCTTTCCTTGAGGATTGATCCTCTTTGTTTTAATGTGTTGTCTAGCACCTCATAGCTTGATAGACTATCAATTCCTTTTTTAGCAACAATGCATTCTCTTTGTATGATCCATTGCGAGGCAATACCTCTCTCTCTCTCTCTCTCTCTCTCTCTCTCTCTCTAAAAAAATTCCAATGCATTGCTCTACTTTATCATGAGCATGAGGTTGTCTCGTACTCCCGCTAAAGTGGGGGCTAAAATGTATTGTCCTAAAAAGTTAGCACCTATGATTAGATGCTCTATTAGTCCTCATTTTGGCAATTTTGAGATTTCATGTTTGTTATGTTGGATCCAACTAACTATCTCCACTTATTTCAACATCTACCCTATCTCCCTGGTACCTCATTTTAATCCTACCATTTTCTCCTAAATAGATAATGCCCATGGCATTGCGTTCCCCACAATTGGGCTCAAATTCCAATTGCAACCATGTTGTGGTATTTTGGTGAGAAACTAGGTCCCATGTCTGTCCTGGGTTAATTATGAATCCTTAAATGTGTGAAAGGTATATAAGTAGCTCATATTTCCTCATTTTGACATCATGCATCCATAAATCAATCAAATGAATTCGAGATTTAAAGACAAGCATCCAAAATCAAACATTTCTTCAAGCATCCAAGGCATTTTGAAATAAATTTTCTCTATTGTAGAGGAAATTTCAATCAAGCAAGAAGATCCTTTGTCCATCCATGCACATTCTTCCTTCATAGCAAGTGTTCATCAAGCATAACAACATGAAAGATCTAAGAGTGGCATTCATAGATCCATGCATTTGCAAAGGTATCATTGAGGAATTCCTACATTCCAAGGTTCAACAACTACAACTCAAGCAACATAAAACATCTTCATAATTATGTGCAATATCTATTTATGAAGATATGTATATGCATTTACAAGGTACATCTAACAATTACCTTGATAATTACATACTTTCCTTTGTGCAATTTCAATAGATCTCAAAGGTTGATTCCCAGACAAGGGTTTGACCAATGCAAATTCCTTTCCACATTTCCCCCATTTTAGTGTGTGCGAGAAGAGGTAGCAAAGCTATCACTATCTCTTCCTGAGAACAAAACGCTCTAGGCATCCTATACCCTCAAAATCAGCTTAAAATTTAGATCGCAGGTTAGTACAATCTTTTGGTTTCCATTTTAACTTAGTGCAAATTATATGTTAGTTTGTATCTCTTGACACTGGTTATATTTGCTTATTTTAACCTCCTATCTTGCTTCATCATATCATTTCCCGTCAAATCCAACTTCCCCCAATTTATTATTGTGAAGGATCATCGACTCATTATGCACTTATGTCCAACGTGAGCCTATTGATTCATCTTTCTTCTGAATGTGCATTAGGGGGAAAAAAGGTAATTCCAAACATTACATTGCTTCGCTTTCCTTACGGTACAACATCAAAGGCTTTAAGCATGTACATCATCTATGTACAAGCTCTTGGGAATACAATTTTAGGTGTAGCATCAGAAATCCCATACTTACAATTTTCCTCCTATCTTGCATCATCATATCATTTCCCCTGAAATCCAACATCCCCCAATTCATTATTGTAAAGGATCATTGACTCATTTTGCGCTTTAAGTCCAACTTGAGCCTATTGATTCATCTTTCTTCTGAATGTGCATTAGGGGAAAAAAGGTAATTCCAAAAATTAAATTGCTTCCCTTTCCTTACGGTACAACATCAAAGGCTTTAAGCATGTACATCGTATATGTACAAGCTCTTGGGGATACAATTTTAGGTGTAGAGTCAGAAATCCCGTACTTACAATTTTCACCCTATATTGCACTCGGTCATAACCACAAAACACCATGCTTAGCTGTTATCTTAACCTCACTCAAACTTTTTCCTCATAGTACAAATGCCAAGCAATCCCTTTTTCTGTTCTTCACCAATTACTTGTAATTTTGTGGGAGCACCTCAACTTAGGTGCTGTTTGCGGTTGCCTTTTTGAAACTCAAAAAACATGTACAATTACAACAGCTGACTTCCCTAGCTTTTCTACTTTTCCAAATGGCTTCCATATGCACCAGTCCTAACCGTATTAGATATTTTTCTGTTAATTCTCCCCTTCTACCCATTGATGGTAATCAATTTTCATCCAGTCTTTTTGCATTTGTTCTCTCTTGCAGCTCTAGCTCTTCTGCCATATTTTTCTAACAGATTCTATACTGCTGCCACTTCACTCCCAGACATCTTTTCTTGAAGCTTGAAGCAGCATCTTCTTCACCATATTAAAACAGCATCCTAGACTTCTGAGTATTGGATATTTCTTCACCATAATTATTGTAGAGTCCTTCTTTCCTATTTATGTTCTATAATCTCCCCACATAATTTCTTATTCTCTTCAGCTTCTTTATATGTTTTTGAAGCTTCTTCTATTGGTGCCAAAATGATAGCTTCTCCTTACATTTAATACAGCAACTTTACTTGTAGCCTTGGCATTTCAATTTTATGCTGCCTCTGATACCCTTTTTCCAATCCAAACACATATCTCTGCACACAATAGATATCTTCCAAGATTTTCATTGTTTTCTACAAATATAGATTTATTATTCCTAGCATTATTATTCCTAGCACAGAATACATTAGGTTACTATCACACATTATTTTCTTCTCTCTAGCTACACATAGGGTTACATGGGAGTCTGAGAGAAGCAGACTCCCAAGCAGATCCAACCTTTCTCTTGTCCAGCAACATGTCCAAGTTGCAGTTCCTCTTTCTACTCTGTTTGGATTCCTGCTCTGCGTGCACCACAGATTTCTGTTCTACATCTACTGTTGATTTCAGAAAGCTGAGGCGTATCTTCTCTGAAGAAATTTTAGGGACATTTACAAGGATATGACCTCAAATGTTCAGTCTCTACAACAAACACAGACGCATCCTCGCCTCCTGAACTCTGTAAGACTCTAATTTCTAGGTGCCAAGTCTGGACAGCTTCTTCTTCAGCTTCAAATTTATCAAACTTCAAATCAAGGACATTCTCTTTACCTTCTCTTGCCTTCTAAGCATTTTCCTTTCCAAACCGAATTTATTCCAAAACAGTGTCTTTGCAGTAAAGCAAAACTTAAGTAATGAGACTATTTTCAGCATAATTGTTTATCCTTTCCTTTGTCAATGAATGTTATCTGGATTCTGAATTGCTAAGCTGAATTACGACACATCAGATAGGCCTATAAGATACATGATTTTTTCCACTCTTTCATTATGTAAACTGAAGTTAAAAGTAGTCAACCTGCACACATTATGGATCAACCACACATATCACTTAAGTATGTTCACGTGGTATAATAGTAAAAAGGGTTTTCTCTCTTAAGAATGATCCAAGAATCATTCCCTTGGTAGGCATTAAGCAACAGTTTCACTATCTTAAGATCAAAATAGTGCTTGTCAATTCAAGAAAAAAATTGTATATATTAATGTATATAATGGTTTTTTCTATCCAAAAAATTATCTGTACCTTCTTATGAAAGTTTCAATCTTATGATCCAATTGATCCTAAAGGATCTCACATGGACGTCAACAAAAACTATCAGTTCATTTCATTATAAGTGTTCATTATGCAAGAAACCCCAAAAAGATTCTGTGCAAACTCAGTTTGGGTCTTATCGTAATTAAAGAATCTGACTCTGTCCCTCAGCTCAAATCTAGTATTAGGAAAGACAGCTGCTTCTATGCATCTATTTTCTACACTAGTTTGTGCTTAAGTGCTAGAGATTCTTTCTGAAAAAATGATTGTGCATTTTACCCATGTATTTTTTTAAATATTATTTGTCACGAGAACTCCATGAGTGGTCATTTACTCTAATGAAAAAAAAATGTATGTTATTAAATATTCTATAACTCAAACTGTTCTAGGTACATTATCTAGCCGCCCTAAGTCTGGGCCACCAATCAAACTTGAAATTATAAAGGTAGGGGAAACACTTTATTTTCAGGTCATAGCCAAAGCAGACGCCAATAAGGACTCAACTACTATACAAACTCAAACTTATAATCTCAAAGCTAGAAGAAAAATGTCTTGGAATAGGATCGTGACCTAGTCAATAACCAATTTAACCTAGCAGACCCCTTCTTGACATTCTTTCCATTTATCTTATGTGATTTTCAAGTTTTGTAATATGAGCCAACTGTGTTTTGTTATTATAATCTTTAATTGCCAAAATCTAGGGTCTAACCTCTAGATCCCTCTTCGGGAGTTCTGATCTACTGATAGGTTATTGTTCTTAAGGTCCAATGTTTTGGTCTAACTGATAGATTATCCTCCTTAACATCCAATATTTTGGTTTAACTTCAAAACCCTTCTTCAGAAATTTAGATCGATTGACAGGCATGCAGATAGTGGTCTCTTTTACAGAAGTTTAGCTGACCATGCTGGTGAAGTTGAATGATTACAAATCAGCCAATCAGGAATCAAGTCTTCTTGAGTGCAAGACCTATCACTTCGTCCTTGGCTTTCACCCAAATTCATTTCAGCCTAAGGTTACTGATCCCGTATCAGATAGCTAAAATGAACTTATAGCTACAATGATCTTGTAGATGGTATAAAATCCTCCATTAAAATAAATAAATAAAACCTAATAACATTGCAGTACAGTATAGACTGAACATGATAGAAACAAAAACTTAACCCTGATACTAACTAGGCCTATTTGTCAAATAGAATGAGCTCAAGTGGTAATTCATCAGGTCTTTCCAAGTTAAACAAATATGAAATGTTTCATGGATAAAATACCACGACCAAGACATGCTAGATGCCTACTTCATTACCTACAATGTCCAATTATGAATCCTACATATCCCGCCGGTCAAAGCCTGAATGAATATCGTGGAAAACATCCTCGGCGAAGCCAAAGGATTCCCAGCACGAAGAACATACTAGAATTTTATATTAAAAACAGACAGAGGAAAAACTCAGGGTATTCAAAACAGTGAACCAAAATTTATAAATACCTAAATTGAAAACAAAACAATTTCCGTGCAACTAAGGTCCGCCTAAAAGTCCAAACCCATTAATAGATGTGAATTTCCAGTTCAGGGTTAAATTATAAGAGCGGTTTTGCTCAAAGCAAAGAAATATAAAGAATTGATCCGGGTTACCGCAGAATGAGCGAGGTGCACGAATGTCCAGGCCATTCCGGCGGTGCAGGAGAAGAACGAGAGAACGATAAGCCATGAGAAGAAGAGGATGAGAATATAAGTCGTCCACACCCCGGGGTACTGAAACCACGATGTATTCTTATTCAAATCCACCGGCAGCACTGCATCCACGTACAGATTCTTCATTATTTGCAAATCCTATGTGATCTCGCTGGGGTTTCACTGCGTAAAACACTTTCAATTCAAAACGAAAGAACGGGAATTTCTTCTATTATTGTCAGCGTTGTCAGAGCGCCAATATAGACAGTAGACCAGACTTCGTCTAACGGAGCTCTGTTAAGAGTAAACCAGGTCAGAAACCTGATATTTTGAGAATTAAAGGCGTGTGGGGTATTGTGTTTGACAGTAACTCCTGTCTGAGTTTTATTCATTATTACTTTTTTATTATTATTATTATTTGTTTTTTGATTCCACTCGCTCAAAAAGTCACATCAGTTTCCTCTTCGGAATTATATATTCCTAAGAATACTCCTTTCTATCCAGTTACATTTGATGCTTTCTTTTGGATTATATTTATTTTTAATTTAAATCGAGTGATGATTTTAAGCGCTAACGGATACATATAAAACTTTGATGGGAAATTTATACTCTTACAAGTAGACAAATCTTAGTACGGAGAAAGGGAACAGGTTGTCCTACCAAGTATCTTTGATTTACAAAAGAACTCATATATAATTTTACACCCAAGTCAAGGGAGGGGATATATTTCTTATTAAATTGAAGAGATTTAAATTCGCTAGGGAAAACATCAAGTAGGGGTAACGAGTGTTTGTATTACCGCTATGAACTATGTTACCTATACTTCCAATTGCTACTCATGAAAAGCCTCGCGCTGGCTGTAGTATAGGAATTGGAAATTTAGAATTGAAAATGGAAATGGGAATGAGAATGAGAATTGTAATTTGTTATTCTCTATCTATTTGGTACACCAAATTGAAATTGGAATTAAAATTGGCAGTAACGAGATTGAGGACATGCGAGCAAAGTGGAAAGGAGTTCAAATGGGAGATGCAGACGTTGGGCCATCTTAGGCATCGCAATCTAGTCTCGCTTTTCGATTACTACATTGCCAACAACCAAGAGAGGTTGCTCGTCTACAAATACATGGTTGGAGGGACTCTGCTCAGTTGCTTCCACTGACTCCAAAGAGACTATAATGAGTTGGATGGCCCACTAAAATTAGGATTTGTATAGAAAATTCATGAGGGTTGTCATGACTTCATCATAAATGCATTCCTTGTATCATCCATTGCAACTTAAGTTATTTATGTGGGTGAAAGTTATGAGCCCTGAATTAGTGGATTCAGATTAGCAAGATCCAACGTGGATGAAAGGGAGACTAGCATAAGCATTTCATCCGAGCAAAACCTACAAGATCTGAAATTCCAATACGATGCACTGAAACAACTTTGGAGTAGTTGTGTTCGAAATTGTAAGTGGATTAAATGTTGGGGATGTATTGTTGGAAAAAGAAAGTGGGAAGGAATCAACACTTCCACCCAAGATTCAACAAAGACACACACAGTAAACGACCAGAAGAGAAGAAAATATGTTTGAATTGTCTTCCTATTACGTTTCGCGGTCTTAAGTGAACTTGAATTTTGATTAAATAGTCAAAAACAAAATGAGAATAGGAATAGTTATTCCAATAACAGGTTTTTTTGAGGAATGGACATATGCTCATTTTGGAGGCAAAATGAGAATATGTGTTCCTATTCCCATTTTTTATTTGGCATACCGAACAGGGAATACAAAACAAATTCTAGTTTTCAATTCTTATTCCTAAGTATTCCAACAACCAAAACGACCCTAATAATTGATCATTTTTTTGCTTTCTTGGTTTCTAATTGGTTCATTTGTACAAAAAGTACTAGTTATTTAGTCAGCGACTATTGGGGGGTGAATATAACAGGTTCTGGGTGAATGTTTTAAAATAGCACTTTTAGACCACCTTGCACTCTACAAGTTCTATAGAGAGCTCTATAAATGTGGGAAAGCTGAAAGATTAGCTTTAAGCTCTTTACTCATGTACGAAGGTTCACCGAAAAAAATGTCAAATTTTGTCATATGGATTAGGAACTGTAGGTGTGTGAAGTTAGCTTAAGTGGCTACTGGGTCGTTTCCTCTAGTCATTCCAGCTAACTTCATATACCTAGAACTCTTAAAAAGTAAGTCGGATTTTGTTGTTGTTTTTTGGTTGACCTTCATAGCTAAGTGAAGTGCTTAAAGTTAGGGCTTTAGTCTTTGGGTATTCGTTGATCTCTTTGTAGGGATCATGAAGCTTAAAGTGGTCCAAAAGTGTCATTTCAAAACATTCACCTAATACCTACTATGTCCATGGACGAATAGTCACTCAATCAAAAATATCATTACTTGTGGCTAAATGTCTTAGTAGTCTTTATGAAATGTCCCAATAGTGGTGCACAAATTGGCCAAGCACCAACCAAAAAAGTTAAAAAAGTGATCGCTTATTAGTACATGTGTGATCAGCTAACAGTACATGTGTTTTCATTTTTTGGGCTCTTTTAAAAGTATTAACTTGGGGTATTTATGAGAAAAACCATAATAGTTATCAAACCCCATATTAGTAACTAGGTTTTTTCTCCTATTATGATTGAGTGAAGTGTAGCACTAACAATTATAACTAATTTCACATACTTACGTATCTTAAATGATTGATTAGATTTCAACAATGTTTTTAGTTGTTTTCATACATAACTTGACTACTTCTAGAAGATGTATACTCGGGTTCATATCGAGACAAATGTTAGTAACTACGCATATTGTCGAATCTATTATTTGTGTAAGGATCAAAAAATGGTCATTTCAAAGTGTCACCTAATGCCTACTTAAAGATGTCTCAATAATCATGCACTGTAACCACCTCGAAATTTGTCAATACTTATGCATAAATGTCCTAGTAGTTATATATCCATTACTTGAGTTGCAAGAAGGTAGCTATTGGTACACGTATATTTGTTAGTAGGCTTATAGTTATCACTTTTTGGGTTTCTTTAAAATGATCAATTGGACATTTTTGTTCCATAAGCTAAAGCAACTCATTTCAATTTCCTCTAAGTGATTATATTCTTAAGCTAGGCATTTTTTTCCTAGTTACACAATTCTTTGTTTTAGATTATATTAATTTTAAATTGAATAATCTGGAAGCATATAGATATAAAATCTTGTTGGGAGATTATTCATTATCATAAAGAAGATAAATCATATTATATAAAGAGGGATTTGATTGTCATATCAAGTAAATATTTTGATTAACATAAGTTATTCATACTTAATTTTATATTGAAACTAGTAATCACACCTCGATGTACATTGGATATTTTAAAGAAGTATGGACAAAGAGAGGGTGACATTCTATAGATTAAGGGTACAAAGAGGAAGACAAAGGCAAATATGATAGATCTTGTTCGTGATGGGGAACTTAACCTGGCAATTGGGGATCCTAGAAATTAGATGGACCATTCCTTATTCAAATTGAAGCTAACAGGGGCTTGGGAGGATACAAATATACAAAGAATGTTTAGGAGATAAAATGTATGGGATTGGGGTCATGGAGACCCTAGTGTATCTCATAGTTGTAGCCATGGCGAAAGTACTTATGGCAAAGGTCACAAGGGTGCTTGTGTTAAACACAAAGGTTGGGACTATGCTTGTGGTGAGTTTTTTGGTAATAGGGTTGTTTGAGGTGAAAAGCCTAGGGGTGATGTGGGTTACCCTTCTATCATCACATGATGGGCTCCACGGTGGGAGGCATTTAAATGGTGAATCGTCTAATCATGGTGGTGTTTGTGAAAAGGGTGGTTCATCACCCCTCTAACATGATCTACCTCACCAAGGTTTCTAAAAAAGTTGTCAAGTTGTTTTTTGTACTATTCATTGTCACGAAGAGTGTTTGTTCATAGGTCAAAGTAAAGGCTCTTCTTTGTATAATGGTTGTGTGGATTTGGGTGCCAAGTTTTGTACCAATAGTTTTTTATATATGTTTCTCATCTAGATGGATGTATCTAGTATGTTATGGTTTATTATGGTTCGTATTGTGGTGGTTGGATTTCATCAGATTTTAAAATGGTTTTTAGAAAATGATGAACTTTCAATTCATGTTTGTAACGCTTATACCATATATTATGTTCCACACTATGGTAGTTGGATTTCGTCAAATTTTGAGATGGTTCTCAAACAATGATGAACTTTAAGTTTATACTTAGTAATGTTTATACAAGTCAAATAATTATATATTTTAACATCTTTATCAAATTTTTTTTATAAATTGGGAAGAGGTTGAAGCCAAGATTAAATTCATTATTGTTATTATGCATTGTAATTAATTATTATTACTATTATTATTATTTATTAAGCTTGAGTAGACTCAAACCCAAGACCTCCGACATAGGAGGCTCACAATATACCATTGTGTTGTAGGCTATTGCCAATCTCTATCAAATTTATTATATATTTTTATATTTCTATCATATTTTTAAATGTGTGTGTGTTGCATATTTCTTATTTTATTAGTAAAAGGCATAAGCCAAAATCATTTTATTAATTTAAAAATATTTGTATGTTCCTCCACTCAAAATGGGCACTAGTAGGAAAGAATGAAGACAAGAAAACCTTCAGTCTTGCCCGAGGACTTTGTTCACTTATCAAATTACAAAAAATATGATATAGGGGCATTCCCCTATTTACGTAATTTTAGGCCTTAAGGGTATTCTTGTATTTACACATAAATCATCAGCAACGAGAAAACAATAACCCTACAAAGAATGGAATTTTGTGAGGATAGAGAACATCACCTAAAACATTATTTAGCATAACTAGAAATTTTGGGTTAACTTCATCACATAAATCTTATGACAATATTTGGCTATTTCTTTAGTGGTAAAGAAATGATAATAGTTTCCAAATTTATGCCTAATTTTAGCGTTCATATTCTCTTGCAAAACCAACAAAGATTAAATACAGTCATTGGAGGTACCCCTTATCTTTATCATGAATGCAAGAATCCAATTGTGCATTGTGATACGAAACCTAAAAATATGCTTGTTGATGAATACTTGGAACCCCACATTGTTGATTTTAGCATGGCCAAGATTATGAACAATATTTAACTTACACCAAGCTCTTTAGGTTCTTGCTTTACTATTGGATATACATCTCTGTGTATTTTAATACCATTTTTAGAACATGTATAATTTATGCTTTAATTAATTTTTGTTATAAAAAAGTAGGCTATCTTGAATTGACTCGCTTTTAATGGAATAGTGTGCTTCTATCCAGATCTAAAAAGGACTCAGTTGTGGGTAAATATATAATCAAACAAGATTTAACGTATATGTCTTTAGGAAATGGTTCTCTTTGAAGAGTGTTTGCATTAAGAATTAATTAAAATATATTTAAGTTGTCTTCCTCCATGATTTTTTTATTGAAGAATAAATTTGAAGAGAATTTTGGTTGAGTGTAAATACAATGAAGACAATTTTGCTTACTATTTGAGAGTTCTAAATGTGTATTTGAATTTCAATAAGCTAATGCTATATTAATAAATTAAAAACTTTTAATTTATAATTTTTATTTTTTTTAAATCAAATTTGAAGAGATTTGTGATTGTAATTCAATTCTTTTTTTTTTTTTTATAGAAAATATATATCAAATGAGATATTCTCCAAAAGAAGGTGTCTAAAGTTTTAGAATTGTGTTGTTGGAGATAATAAGTGGTGTAAAGTCAACAAGCTCAAAAATATCTGAGAATGGATTGACACTTTTAGAGTGGGCAGATAACATATAGAAGCAGAGAACAATTTGATGGAACTTACTAAGGATTGCATCAAAAATATTTATAATGAAAAACATGTATATGATAAAAATGGAGAGAGTTCTTAGAGTGGAAATTATTTCTATTCATGAAGATCCCAAACCGATACTAGATATAAAGGATGTGGTTAAAATCTTAGTGAGCATAAAGGAAGCAATTAGGGAGTTCAATATACTTATTTCAATTATGCCAGACCAAGAATGTCAATATTATAAAAACTTAAGTAGTTCATCTATGATTTCTTAGTAAGTAGAGTACAATATTTATTCCTACAATCTAATGTAATATAAAATGTATTAATTATTCTATTGACTTTTAGATCAATTTTCAAACTCCAATCACTATCTATTTTTTTATGACACGTTATTTAATAATTCAGATAAGTGGTTATGAAACTGATCAACAATGATAACCACTAAAATAAAAATACATGAAAGGCCAAATGAAATAAAAGTTTAAATAACAATATTATGTTTTTTGAAGGTTAAAAATCATAATGACCTAAAGATAACCTAGAGTGCTAGTATATATTTATATTAATAGTGTCAAACAAAATGTAGCTGCAATAAAATTTCCTCTTGATGTAAGAGAATCCCAAGGTAGTTGGCAATCTTGTATGTTGGAGTGGTTTTGACCTTGGAATTTGAGGACTTAATTGAAAAGAGGTGATGCTCGGTCACTATTGGGGAATCCTTGACTTTAGTTTTGCCCAAGGAGCTTAGTGATTGAAGGTGCTTGGTGATGCTTGTAGTGCTCAGTTTGTATTCTACTCGGTGGAACCCATGCTTGGTGATGCTTGTGGGAACTTGATGGATGTCCTTGCTAGGTGTGCTCAGTAGTTTTTACTGACGCTCTTTCGTGTAGCTCATCGAATGATGTTCTTGAGGGATTCGATCAGCCAACTTGGTACGTTTAATGTGTGTAGCATGTGATTGTGATGTGGATCGATTGTGGGATGTATGAGGACCTATTTGGGGTCTTGGTTCTTTATCCTATGTGTATTTAATAATTGTTGTAATCTAACTAAGGCATGTTATATTAATTTGGGTTCTAGATGTTTCTTTTTGTAGCAGGTTGACTTGTGGTCTTGCAAGTATAAAAGGAGGGTTTGGGTACTATTTCAGGATCTAGTGGGAAATTTGTTCAAGAGGAGTAGATGAGAGGAATGAAGTTTAGTAGAATATAGTAGCTAATTGTGGGCTTGGTAAACAAGGAGATTTTTTGTTGGCTTGTAAGCACAAGTTCAAATATTTCTTGGGTTTTCTATCAGATTGTTGTGCTTACAAATCATGGATAGTTGGGATTGGGTTGGATATTATGAGGTCTTGCAAAACTATTGCTTGCATTATATTTGAACGTAACTGGGAAGGCCTTACAAGTTGTTATGTTGCATGTAATTAGTTGTTTTATAAATACAAAAGTTGAGCATGGTATCAGATATTGTATCTTGTGTCATGATTTCACTACGTGGTTATTGTTGGGGGCTTGGACATCTCCTTTGGGGATTCTCTAGACCTTGCACTACATCAAGTGGTATCAAAGTGAAGGTTGATCTAGTGATGATTTGTTATAAAGGGTTTACAAAAATCTTGGAAGATGCCTTTAAGAAGATTAGATCCTAGGGCAATTACAGTTCTTTGTGATACTGTGAAGACTAAGATTTCCAAAAAGGTTCAATCAAATTTTAGATCTAATATGGAGTTGATGAAGAATGGTATGGTCATTGAGATCATGTGAGCTATTGATAGTGTACCAAAGGAACGTGGGTACTGAAGATGGTTATGATGAATCTGTTAAAGACTTTGAGGTTGTTGGATCTAATGGAGAAGATAGTATGAATCGAATGGAGAGAACTATAGAAGATAGAACTAGTTGGTTGGATAAATATGAAGCTTGGTAGAAGCTTAAGCATAAGATGGATGTTTCTAATTTGAGATCTATTAGATTTCCACAATCCATGCTAATGTGCTCTCAAATTTTTGGATTTGATTGTGTATAATTTATTTTTTTTACATCAACGTTTCGGATCATACTACATGATCCATCAACGTTTCTAATTTATCAAGTACTATGAATCTTGAAGACTTGATTGATTAGATTGGTGAATTGGAGGACTACTTTGAGTTAGACGATATTGGTGATCCACTTAGAGTAAGGTTGGCATAGACTAAGTTGAGAGGACATGCTTCTTTATGGTGGAAAGAATTGGAAAGAGATAAGGAAAAGGAAGGTGAGATGAAAATCACTTGCTATAGATTGATGATGACAAAATTTAAGGCTAAGTTCATTCATGTTAATTATGAACTTGAGTTGTTTAAGAGGTTGTAGAATTTGAAACAAAAGGACATGTCTATCAAAGATTATACCGAGGAGTTTTATAAGTTGACTATTTGGTTTAGACATAGAGAACTTTATAAAGAAAATGTGGCTAGGTACATTAATGGTTCAATATTCAATATTCAAGATAGATTAGCATCCCAAAAATTTATTTGGTTGAAGATGTTTATTAGTGTGCTCTAAAGGTAGAAGATAAGTTGATCAGAGAAGACATCAAGGTAGTCCCTAAGGGAAGGAGAAGTAGGAAAACTCAGTGAAGAATAAACAGACTACTAAAGATGAACCAAAACCTATTGAGCAGAGGAGAAGGATAGGTAGAGGAGCATTCAAAGGTACTTTTTTTCATTGTGAAGAAGGACATAGATTTTTTGAATATTCCTAGAAGGTTAGCGATCAAAGAACTATTTGGTGAATGAGCGCAAGTGGGAGGAGGAGAACTTGTTGATTCAGCAAGTGTTTCTTGGTAAGAAGGTGTTGAAACCTTGTCAAAGGAGAAAATTTTTGAGGACTTGATGTAAGTCTAGAGGTAAATGTTGGAGTGTAATTGTAGATAGTGGTACTAAAGATAACTTAGTTGTTAAGGAGATTGTTTAAAAACTTGGTTTGAAGAGAGCGAGGCATCCTTCTCCTTATAGGATTGGTTGGTTGCAAGATGAACATGCTTTGAAAGTGAGGAAGCAATGTCTTGTTAATTTTCATATTGGGAAGCATGTTGATCAGGTGTTGTGTGTTATTGTGGACATGAGTAGTTGTCACATATTACTTGGTAGACCTTGATAGTATAATTGCAAGACAGTGTGTGATTTTGTTACAAATGTATTTACTATTGAGAAGGGTGGCATGAAGTTCATTGATTCCTTTACAAAATGTAAAACTTTGTAGGAGGAACTTGAGTTTTGGTAGGTGAGTTGAATTGAAGGATTTTCAAGGGGTTAAAGATCAGTGTGGAAAAAAGACTTGTAGAACACTAGGGAATGATGTAAAGAGGCAAATAATAAGTTGTATGTTGGAGGAAAATATTTGTAGAGGTGGAACAAAGGAAAGAGTGTACAAGTTGAATACTTGGAAGACATATATGTGAAGAACCAATTCAAGGCTTATGTGTTGAATCATGAAATATGTCCTTCTAGCTACCAAGAACATGTTTTGATACATGGGATGTATGATGCACAAGAATCCTGGGGTAGTTGGCAATCTTGTATGTTGGAGTGGTTTTGACCTTAGAGTTGTAGAACTTGGTTAAAAAGAGGTGATGCTCAGTCACTGCTGGGGAATTAGTGGCTATAGTTTTTCCCAAGGAGCTCGATGACTGAAGGTGCTCAGTGATGCTTATGGTGCTCAATTGATATTTTCTTCTTAGTGAAACCCATGCTTGGTGATTATTGTGGGATCTCAATGGATGTTCTTGTTAGGTGTACTAAGTGATGCTTGGCATGCTTGGTAGTTTTTGTTGACAATTGGTAGTGTGGCTCACTGAATTATATTCTTGAAGGATTTGATCAACCAACTTGGTGCATTTAATATGTGTAGCATGTGATTGTGGCGTGGATCGATCATGGGATGTGTGAGGATCTATTTGGGGTCTTGGTTCTTTATCCTATGTGCATTTAATAATTGTTGTAAGTCAACTAAGGCATGCTATGTTTATTTGGGGTGTAGATGTTTTTATTTGTAACAAACTAACTTGTGGTCATGCAAGTATAATAGGATGGGTTGGGTTGTATTTTAGTAGTTAGTGGGAAATTAGTTCAAGAGGAGTAGATGAGAGGAACAAAGTTTATCAGAGCTAGTAGCTAGGTGTGGTCATGGGAAACAAGGAGATAACTTGTTGGCTTGCAACCACAAGTTCAGATCTCTCTTGGGTTTTCTACCAGATTGTTGTGGTTACAAATCTAGGATAGTTGGGATTGGGTTGGATCTTGCAAGGTCTTGCAGAACTATTGCATGTGATGTATTTGGTTGTAATTGGGAAGGCCTTATAACCCAACACATTGCATGAACCTAACACATTGCACACAATCAGTTGTTTTATGAATAAAGAAGTTGAGTTTGGTATTAGGTCTATATCTTGTGTTGTGTTTCCATTATTTGGTTATTTCTAGGGGCTTGGACATCTCCTTTGGGGATTCTCTAGGCCTTGCACTGCATCAACTCCTATATCTTGGGCGACCTATCAATAAAGTCAACTCAACCCATTCTCTAGGCAAACAAAAAATTCCCTTTGTCTTCTTTTAATGCTCTTCTTCCATATTTTTCAAACCTTCCAGAGGCCTTCATCAAGGAGACCCTATCTCTCCTATTCTTTTCAGCATCATGGCTGGAATTTTATTGCATCCAAAGTGATGGATGGGTTGATGTGTTTGAGGCCTTCCTATGTGAATCTAGTGTGTTCTCATGAGTAGTTTGTCGATAATACCATAGTCTGTAATTTCTTCAATGTATTAAGATTTAATAGTAAGAAATTCTTAAAATAATATAAAGAAATAAATAATATAATTATATTTCAAGTAAATTATAGCTATAAGTGTTTGTTCATGTATTAATAAAAATATATTACTAACATATTACTCATAAATAATAATATCATATAAAGAAAGAATAATTTAATAATACACCAATAAACATGTTACCAAATAATATTATAAATAACTTTATACTAAGCAGTAATACTTAATTAATGAAATAATAGAATATTAAATAAGAAAAATAAAAATATATTATAGTTATAACATAATTAATAAAATAGTTCCAAAGGGTATGACCATTGGATTAATAGATATATAAAAGGAGGGAGAAAAAAGGAAGAGATTTTTAATAGTCTTGGATATTTTAATCATTATGCAAAATTCAAAAGATTGACTTTGGGGATATTGTAAATGGTATCATAGCATAATCTTGTCATCTTGTGAGTATAAATTCATACAAACTTACAAGAGAAGAAGAGAAACCATGAGCAATCTAAGGAGAATCATCAATCATCAATCATCAATCAACAATCATGAGGAATTAGATGGAGAATCAACAATCATGAGCAATCTAAGGAAAAAATTAATTCCATGCATGCAGGAATAGTTCTAGGTTGTAAAAATGGATGACAATAAATGCAAAGAGAAGAGAGTGATTCATGATATTTTTAGGAATACAAGCTAATTCTTTTGAAGGAGATCAACACTTAAGACACTACCTAGATGAATGAAGATTAATTTATAACAAAAAATGTACCTTTTATTGAAAAATAATGATTGTATATATAACAACCAAATAGATAATGATAAAATATCAAAGCATAGAAAATTTTGTTGAATGGAGAACAAACACACAAATAAGATTGAACTTGAAAACTTTTCCGTTCTCAATTGAATCTTCTCAACCGTGTAATTGCCTATGTGGCTAAAATTAATAACAAGCATTGCACAACCACATGCAATACCACAAATTTCTAGCAGGGGAGAACAAACCAACATTACAATATAAATACAAAACAAAATGAACTCATATCTACATAGGAGGGATTAAGACACATAAGAAAATGGATGAATAGAAAAGGATAAACTAGCTTAGACTTCTAAAATAAATATAATAGAGAAAAGGAAGGATAACTCATATATCAATAAAAAGAGGAATTTTTCAATCATATTCACCTCTCTCTACCAGTCTATATATCAATATAAAATTTAAAACAAATATCTTCATTAGATGTCAAACTAACAAGGACACTAGTACCAAATCATTTTATGCTTATCCATAATTGGATCATTACTAATTAGGAACAACCCATACCTTACAAACATTTAAGGCCAAATCTGAAATAATTGTCACTATATTACTGGAAGCGATATTGCATGTTTTTTCAATCTCATATAGGTAGAAACATATTTCATCACTATCACAGAAATAAGACTTGCAATCTATTTTACCACCACACCAAAGGCCAATACTCTTTCTTACATCAACATATCATAAAAGCTATCAATAGTTAGGGGAAGATTACTACATGATTCATTCATTATATTTGGAATAGCTAAGATGAATAATATATACATTTTCATACTATCAAAATTATTCATTTACAAGTGTCCTTGAAATATGGATTATAGAAATAAAAGTTGTATTAATTATACAGACCAAAGGTAAAAATAATAAATGAATGAAACTACCTTAACTTAATCTTGGAGATACACTAGTAGTCATTCTAAGTCAACCTGAAAAGGACAGGTCATCACGTGTGGGATCAACCACAAATAATGAAATGAGTTTCTTAGTCGAGTGAATAGGAAGAGGAGTAATACAACCTTCCATAAATGTGAAAGAATGCCATGTAATGCATTGATTATGAAAATATAGGAGAGTTCTTTACTTGGACGAATCGAAGGGTTGCTAATTGGAAGGAAAGAGCCAAGAATAATTTATTCCTTCATAGAGAGAAGGGAAGGTTATACCAAAATTAAGCCCCTGCATCTCAGGACTCCCAAACAATATGATTAATTAGCAATCACACCTTAATGTGCAATGAGTACACCAAAAAAGTACAAAAGGTCATTTAAGTATTTGGTATTTGTTATTTTTTCCACATCTCTCTCTCTCTCTCTCTCAGTTTAGCTTTCTATTTTTGTATCTATCTATCTTCCTCTCTCCCTCTACCTCACCATCTCTCCATTTATCTCCATTTCTCTCCCTCTTCCCCTCTATATTTCTCTCTCTACTAGAGTGGAAACATTACTTTTATATGATGATGGGGATGTAGAAAATGAGATTGACAATGGTCAAATAGTGTGGGACATCTCATGCTACTAGTAGTTTTAGAGCTACAAAATTATAAATTTTAATAGATATTATCTTGAATTAGTGTAGACAAGAGATTAATAGCTTAACATCTTATCAATCATTCATTTGAAAACTTCATATATTAACCAAACTCCTATCTAATAATGCCTATTTAGTTCCTCACACATCACAAAATGTACAAAATTTATATATATTTGAAGGAAAGTGGATTAAGAAATCTCTACAACTAAAATTACCTCAATAAGTCACCACTGGCATTGCTATGTTCCTATCCAAATGTCATAGAACTTAACCATCCATAAATCATAAGTTGAGTCAATTTAAAGACTGCACCATCTTAAAATGGATTTACTTGTCTTTTAAGACCTTTTAGCTCCATCTTCATAATGCCCTCTTTGGACCATAGATATGCATGTGCATGATCTTCTTTTCCCTTCTCTTCTACCTCTTTCCACCTTATTCCTTCTGGTATTTGTCCCTTATCCATGTGGCTTCTTGGATCTGACCTCTAGGAACAAATTGACTTAGGCTAACCTTTTTTGGACTAGGTTGACCTAGTCCCTAAAGGTTTCGGGACTTAAGACCTGAAAGGTCTCAGGGGTTTAATTAGTGTTGTACCATTATCCAGTCGGCTTGTATTATTTTCCTACCCAAAAAATCATATATAAGAAGAATTGGAGGCTTTATTTTCATATCTAAGGCATCTCATTCATTAAAGTGCTCACATGTCTCCTACATATGGCTTTCTGTTTGAGCTTTCCTTCTGAGTTTACCATCTGTCAAATTGCATTTAGTGTGAGAGTTTTTAGGGCTAGTTTATAATAGCCCTGACCAATTGCAACCTAGTAGTTGATACTGGTGCTCATGTTGTTGCTTTGGATAGCCATGGCACCTCCATTGAACAAACATCCTCATAAGTTCATCCTGAAGGTCTTCCACGAGGTAATCCTAATATTATCCTTCTTGTGTAAGAATTTGATGTTGCATGGGAATGGTTAGAACATCATACATTGATAGGGTAGTTTATGGGTAGGACTCCTCCTAAAGCCATGCTCAAAGAATGGGTTACCAAGAGTTGGACTCCTAACGAAATCCACCTTGAAGTTGTGCAAAACCTTACCAACAATTTTTTTATTTCGCTTTGCTAACTTGTCCTAGGCTTATGCGATCTTTGGCAATGACCCTTGGTTGGTTCATTCCTCCTTGCTCATGTTTCAAAGGTGGTCTCAAGGCTTTACAATCTCTGATGACAAAAAGCTTAGGGTTCCTATTTCAGTTGAGTTTCCTAGTCTACCCTACCTTGTTGGTCATTTATTGAGTCCATTTCCAACATTCTTAGTCAAGTTGTTACTAAGGAACATGATAAGTTTTGTAATGCTTTCCCTTAGAAATATGTTTGCATTGAGGTTGATCTCTCCAAGGATCTCAAGGATTTTGTGGAGATTCAGGTTGGTTCCCACACCTTCTCTCAGAAGGTGCTTTATTTGAACCTATCAAACACTTGTTATAGGTGTCAGTTGGTGAAACACAAGATCATAGATTTCCCTTTGGTAGTGCCTAGGGTTAAAACCCTACCTAAGGATGCTCATGCTAGTGGAAGGAAAACAAAAAGAGGAATGGACCACTATTGGGTGCAAGGGAAAGGCTTCCTTAGCTCCCAATAATGAAATGTAGCTTCAACCTCCACCCCCCCATGCAAAATGGAGCACACAACCTAGTTATTACAAGGTCAATGATAGTTTCACATGAATTAGTTCCTATTATTTCATAGGTTTCAAACCCTCCTTAGGGGATCAAGTTGGTTGCGATGGCTACCACTCTTGTTGTGGTTCAAACTCCACTCATTGCGTCCTCCATTGAGACACAAACTTTACATTATTCTCACAGTTTCCCTCTAGTTTTAACCTGGTTACAACCTTCTTGCAAAATAGCTACTCCTCACTTGAAGAGAGACAAATATGGAAGAGTTTTCATGAATGCTTTATCATGGAATGTATGAGGTCTTACAGACCTCTCCAGAAAGTACTATGTCCAGGATACCCATCATAGACTTGGTAATCTAGATGTCCTTTGTATGCAAGAGGTAAAAATATCTAGTTTCATGCTTTCTTCTACCTATCACGTCATTTGGCTAGATGATATTATATTTTCTTCTCAACACAAAGTTGGTAGAGGTGGTGTAGTTACTCTCCTTTCACCTCATCTTAATCGTGTTATTATTTCGCATGGTTATGACCCCATGCATATAATTATTTGGATTTTTCTTTATATCAATAATCATTGCCTTGGAATAATTAATGTTTGTGCTCCCAATGATGCTATCAAATTATTTGAACTTTGGTGCCCTTGGCTACCTGGGTTATATGCAATGATTTTAATATGGTTGAGCTAGCTTCTGACAAAGTAGGTATTTTGCCTTTTCGTTGGACAGCTAGGGAAAGGGAAGCGTGGTACTTTATGTACAATAAATTGGGCCTTTTTTATCCCAATGCTAATCATTGCCGATAGAGTGGGGTCTGGCACACATGGTTTAACTTTAAAGCTAGCTCAGACCATATATTAAAACGTCTTGATTGTGCCATGATTATTGCACAATCTTTTTTTCCCTTTTCTAAAGATTGAGAACTACCTGTCATTCCCTTGTTGAATGTGACGTTGTCAGACCACTATCCCATTTATTTTACCATTTCTTGGCAAACTTTTGTCTAGTGATATGTTAGAACACAATTTTTCCTTAACACGTCAATATTGACACATGCTTCTACTATTTCTCACATTCTACGTGTTTGGAACTTGGCGCCAAGACCCCACTCTCAATCAAGTTGGATTCAATGGTGGAATGATGCTATGTCATGTCCCCTAATTATATAGGTGAATTATTTTAAATAAATTAATTAATTAAATTATTAGAGTAAATGACAATATATAAACATATTATAATTTCATGATGAATAAAAATAATTATAAAAATATAAAGTTAATAATAAAATAATATAAATAATAAATAAATAAATAAACTATTAACAATGTTAAAATTTCCATTGCATAATATATAATAAATATGGGAATTAAATATTATTATATAAAGTAATGTATTATGCAATATTATTAGTATAAATAATAATATATTAATAAGAAATATAATTTATATTATTAATATAATTTATTATGTTAGTAATACAATATATATAATTAATATAATCAAATTGTTAATATAATACAATATTTATTTATGAAAAGGTAAAGTATATATATATATATATATATATATAGAATAAAATAACGTTGAGAGGGATCATTTAGATTTTGGGAAAAAGATGGATTGATGGAAAAGGATATGAATTAGGTAATGGAAAATTAAAGGAATTAGGTTTGACATTACAAAGTTGAGTAATATCTAAGAATTGGGTTTAGAAGAACTTAAAGGATGAATCGGGAATCAAATTAGTGAATGATCGAGAAGTGCGGAAGAAAATATAGAAAATACATGTAGAATCAGGATTAATAATCTAATGTCCTAACCAGGGACATTACAGTGGTATTGGAGCATGATCCTGCCATGATGTAGGAAGAATTTGAGACAAGAAAAAACAATAATCTTAGCATGACCAGACAAAATGATATATAAATCAGCAACAAAAGTCAATCAGAAATGGATGGTAAGACTTGATTAAAAAGTTAGACAGTTGAGTACATTGTCATTGCAGATAAACATAGGGGATCATCTATGATCCAACACTGATATAGATGGATAAAAAATTGATGTCACCATTTAAGGTTATATAGTCAAAGAAAGAGAATATGAAATTCAGAGATAGAGGGAAGGACATAGGCAGTGCGTAACAGAGGAGAATAACTATGATCAGAAATAAATAGGGAATGAGAGAGGTTGTTTGTTAATTCTCAACACATGTAATTCATATAAGGCAAAAAGATAGTTATCAAGATGTAATTAGAGACGAGATTGAACATTTAATACACTCAATCATTGAGCCAACATCCTACGCTATCAATTGGTTATTCACCTTAATAGATAGAGTAACTAGAAAATAAAATATTGAAACTAAAATTGGCAAAGTAATTGCAATCTATATAGAGATAAAGCATATATCCATATAAAGATCACATTCTATAAAGAAAAAGTGCAATATAAAGGAAAATATAAGAATCTTGCATATTAATAAAATATTATTCTATGCAATCTAAAGATAGTGAAAGATAAGAAAGTCGTTGGAAGATATTAACATATGAAATAGCAGAAGGGTAATGATAGTTATAGCTGGGTATAAATATTGCACAAGAATCACATATAAGAATGATACAAGTCATAAGGACTCAATGCTATTAAAGGAAAATCTTTCAATGGAGAAACTTTGACCGTAACAGTTAGTGAGTGATAAATAGAAGTTTAAAGGAACAAGAAATAAAGCTAAGTTGTGTGGACTAACTGGGAGTAGCATCACCGATCGGCTATAGGGTCTCTTGCCAAACCCATGAAACATTATTAACCAAGTGACATGCGTAATGGGGAACTGCACCTAATAAATGACATACCGCATCAAATGATAGTAAGAAAAGGAATAAGTAACTAATAAATCCACACAAATCACAAGCCAAGTTGGCTATTTACTATTGACCACACCACCCCTCATGAATCAAGATGGTCAAACAACCATTTGAAGTGTATCGTGCATCAATTACACATAAGAGGGTTTTGTCAGATTAAATAGGAAATAAGGAGAGTTCTCATTTGAGGATTCATTAGAACCGCATAAGAAATCAATCATTTTTTATTAAAATTTACAAGGAGGTTTCATGCTGCTCAAGATTATAATGAAAGATGACAAATATAAGAAAATTAGAAATAAAGACAAATTGATAATGCTCAAGCAATGACACTACAAACGTGATAAGTTTTCTTGTAATCAATACCTACAAGAATATCAAGTAGAAGACATGTGGTGGAGTAATCAATTCAAATGGGAGGAAAATGATTAATGTCAACAAGGAAGGAATACTATAGAAAATATATTAGAAAAGAAGATAAAATCATTTAAGAAAGTAGGTTTCAAACCAAAGCCTTTTCATTGGTTGCTTCATACAAATAGTAAAAAATAGCTTCATACATCACACAGATAGTGAGATAAAAGATATAAAGGATGAAGCAAAAAATGTCATATTATCAATGAATAGAGGGGAAAATGAAGAAGCAAGCCTCAAATGAAAGAAATCCATGAAAGCCTCATATTATCCACTCAAATAGTGGACCACCAAAATGTTGATAGAAGTTATAATTTCTTCTACGAAGTTGTTTAGCTGATAGTTCATACACTTTTGCTATGGCATCCATCGAAGAGAATAATGAAGAGAAATAAGGAGAATAAAGCCACCGCCTTTGTGTCAACATAAGAAAGGTAAGTTTAATTTCATTATTTTTTAATTTTGGTGAATAATTAATATTGAAGGATGGATAGTTATATCTATGAATTATTAAATAAAATAAGAGAAATATGGAGTAAATATTATTGTGAGATAATTAAATAATTAAGTAAAATATTAAGACTAAATATCTATCCTTCTATTTAATATTAATTCGTGATTACCTTAAATACATTGATTCAAGATAAATTGGAAATATATGTTATTGACTAAAGGATTAGGTAGGTAAGAGGGTAGGGTTGATCCCTAAGGCAAGAGAGGGATGTATTCCACTCTTGGGTTTAGGCTTATTGAGCTATGGGACCCCACTACAATACCCAAGTACTCTAGTAAGGAAATCATTAAGAAGTAATGATTCTAAAATAATCCCAAGATTATATTAAACAGTAAGAGACTAGGTGGGTAAGAGGGTAGGGTTGAGTCCTAAGGCAAGAGGGGTATATACCAACTCTTGGGTTTAGGTTTATTGAGCTATGGGACCCCACCATGATGTTTCAAGGACTGTGGTATGGTATAGCATCTAGGCATGGTGAGGGATGGAAGGTATCCATTTGACAGGTGAGGACCAAGGTCTTGTCAAACCTTTAATGTGATTTGCTTGTCCAATCCTCGGGTGACCTAGCCTATACATACAATCTAATCAATAGGATATGAATATAGACATATATATGAAGAATTATTTTGATTAAATAATGCAATAATTGATTCCTTGGAAAAACAAGACAATATTATAAGCCCTTACAAGTAGGAACATTATAATGGAGCTATTTTTCCTAATTAAAACTAATAGCTTCTCTAAAAGTATACTTATATGCACTAACTTGTATTCCTTGGTACATGTATATGAATGTGTATTAATAACTTTGTGGTTGCAGGTTCACAATCAAGTAATTTCATAACATGTGTATTGTGTGTCTTCATGCATTAATGTGTCTTCTTCGTGTATGCTTCGTGTCTGCAAGTACTCATATATTTACTTCATGCATTACGACATTAACTAGATGCATACTTTATGTATTCTTTCATCCTAGTGTATAACTTGTACATTGACTTCACAAGAAAGGTTTAGTGTAAACATTCATTGCTTGAGGACAAGCAATTTGAGGAAGGGTGCACTACCATGTCCCCTAATTATATAGGTGAATTATTTTAAATAAATAAATATATTAAATTATTAGAGTAAATGACAATATATAAACATATTATAATTTCATGATGAATAAAAATAATTATAAAAATATAAAGTTAATAATAAAATAATATAAATAATAAATAAATACAATAAAATAATAAACTATTAACAATGTTAAAATTTTCATTGCATAATATATAATAAATATGAGAATAAAATATTATTATATAAAGTAATGTATTATAGAATATTATTAGTATAAATAATAATATATTAATAAGAAATATAAATTATATTATTAATATACTTTATTATGTTAGTAATATAATATATAATTAATATAATCAAATTATTAATATAATACAATATTTATTTATGAAAAGATATGACTTTTTAAATATAGAGTATATATATAGAACAAAATAATGTTGAGAGGGATCATTTAGATTTTGGGAAAAAGATGGATTGATGGAAAATGATATGAATTAGGTAATATAAAATTAAAGGAATTAGGTTTGACATTACAAAGTTGATTAATATCTAAGAATTGGGTTTATAAGAACTTAAAGGATGAATTGGGTTAGGACATTAGATTATTAATCCTAATTCTGCATGTATTTTCTATATTTTCTTCTGCACTTCTCTATCATTCACTGATTTGATTAGGACATTAGATTATTAATCTTGATTCCGCATGTATTTTCTATATTTTCTTCTGCACTTCTCTATCATTCACTAATTTGATTCCTTATTCATCCTTTAAGTTCTTCTAAACCCAATTCTTAGATATTACTCAACTCTATAATGTCAAACCTAATTCCTTTAATTTTCGATTACCTAATTCATATCTTTTTCCATCAATCCATCTTTTTCCCAAAATCTGAATGATCCCTCTCAACGTTATTTTATTCTATATATATACTCCATATTTTAAAAGTCATATCTTGGTTAGGACATTAGATTATTAATCTCGATTCCGCATGTATTTTCTATATTTTCTTCTGCACTTGTCTATCATTCACTAATTTGATTCCCTATTCATCCTTTAAGTTCTTCTAAACCCAATTCTTAGATATTACTCAACTCTATAATGTCAAACCTAATTCCTTTAATTTTTGATTACCTAATTCATATCCTTTTCCATCAATCCATCTTTTTCCCAAAACCTGAATGATCCCTCTCAACGTTATTTTATTCTATATATATACTCTATATTTTAAAAGTCATATCTTTTCATAAATAAATATTGTATTATATTAATAATTTGATTATAATAATTATATATTATATTATATCTTCTTTTCTGGTCGGGTTCCTGTGCAGGTCCTGTTTGTTGGCTGGTTCTTCTGGTACCTGTGTTTGGTCCTGGTTTCTGGATTTTAGTTTTTCATATATACTATCGGTTCCAGGTCCTTGTAAAACCTGGGTTTATTAGCTGGACTTTAATAGTGGTTTCAGGTCCCTGTAAAACCTGATTTTGATGCTAATTTTTAGTAGGTTTATGGACTCTTTCCTCTTGGTTAGCATGTTTTTTCCTTTTTTGAGGATGTAAAAGAGTTTCAGGGTCCCTTCAAAACCTGTTTTTACCGTAATCTAAAACATAATAAATTATATTAATAATATAAATTATATTTCTTATTAATATATTATTATTTATACTAATAATATTGCATAATACATTACTTTATATAATGATATTTAATTCTCATATTTATTATATATTATGCAATGAAAATTTTAACATTGTTAATAGTTTATTATTTTATTATTATCTTTATATTTTTATAATTATTTTTATCCATCATGAAATTATAATATGTTTATATATTGTTATTTACACTAATAGTTTAATATATTTATTTATTTAAAATAATTCACCTATATAATTAGGGGACATGACATGCTATTACCAGAACCACTAGATTTCTTTGCATCTATGGACGACAATTAACTATATTTAGAAAGAGATCTTATGAAGCTCTTTCCTTTATCCCGTTTGATTCAAATTTGCAAGTCCATCTTGCCAAGCTTCACCATGAGAAATAGATTGCTGATAACTATGTTGCTAGGGGTGCCCAAATCAAGGATCGTCTCCACTAGTTCCAGATTGGCAACAAAGCTTCTAAAGAATTCTTCCAAGCTCTTAGGGCCTATCATACCAACATTGAGATTAAAAAGATTAAATAGGTCAATACTATTCTTTCCAATCTCCCTGACATCCTACAAGCTTTTGTGCACCATTATGAAAATGTTTTTTCTTCATAGGGAAATTAAGTTGCCTGGGAGGAGGCTCTCAGAAATTGTATTTCTGTTACTCTAAACCACCTAGTGGTTGAGCAACGAGTTTTCTATGAGTAGCTTCTCACCATCAAGGACCTCAAATAGCTTGTCTTTTCTATGGTAGATAACAAGTCCCTTGGGTGTGACGGGTTCCCCTGTGAATTCTACAAGCACATAATAGAATTAGCAATTTTTAAAATCTTGAAGCATATTGTGCTTAGAGTCTTAGAGTCATTATTAACAAAGGAAACATTAAAATCATACTTAAAGCTGGTAAACCTAAGGACATTTGCAATTGGCGACCCATCACCTTGCTTAATGTGACATACAAGATCATTGCTAAGGCCTTAGCTCTCAAGATTTGACATCTTCTTCCTTTAATTGTGCGACCTGAGCAAACTGGTTTTATCAAATCTAGATATATTCTTGACAACATCATTGATGCTTGAGGAAGCATGAAGTGGGCTTGAAAGTCTAACTAGTAGACTCTATTTTTAAAAATTGATTTTGCCAAAGCTTATGATTGAATTGAACAACCCTTCATTTTGGGTATGCTCCAAGCTTTGGGCTTTGACCCTAAGTTTCTCTAGTCTATGTAGATGATTTTTGGCAATGCTAATGCTTGTATTACCATCAACAACTCTCAATCTAAACCTTTTGGGATTTTTCAATCTATCCTCCAAGGTTTCTCTCTAGCTTTGACTTTGTATGTGCTCATTGTTGAAGGTTTTGGTTACCTACTTGCCCACTTTATTTCTTTTGGTTTGATGCATGACATTTCCTTACCTGAATCTTCTTCCCAACTTGTCAATGATCACTTTGTTGATAACTCTTTTCTCACTCTTCTGGAAGACGAGGAGAATATCACTAATGTCTTGCAATGCTTGGATACCTTTTATCATGCTTTTAGTTTGGCTATTTAATGACACAAGACCCTCTGTTACAGACAATCCTTTCTTTTACCTCTACCTTGGCTTGCTCAATTTGAGTGGAAATGGGTCACTCATAGGGAGATCTTATCCTTTTTTGGGCATCCCCTTTGCCTTTCAAGCTTCTTCGGTGGATTTGTGGAATGTTAGGCTCATGAAATTTGAGAAAAGCTTGACTACTAGCTTACCAAACCCCTCTCTCTTGTGGGGAAATTCTAGATTTTCTCAAAGGTGTTGACTGCAACACATGTGTACTACTCATCTTGTTGGGCTCCCTCCAAAGCCTCCTACCTCAAGTTGGAATTCTTGCTTCATGACTTTCTTTAGGCTTCTCACTTTGATCATCACAACTTTCATAGGGTTGCCTGGGATTTTTGTTGTCTCCCTAAAGAGTCTAGAGGTCTTGGCCTTTTGTCCACTCATAACTAAGGGCTTTCTCTTTGTGTTAAGTGGATTATTCATGCTCTCACTGGTGATGAAGCTTGGAAAGTGTTGGTTCAACACTCTAGCTCTTCTAGATTTCCTGTCAACAAGTCTATGTAGAAGGGGATTCATCTTCAAACCCTTCTCATTATGTGAGAACCTGTTCATATCTAACGCTCTTTTGTTATTAAGTGCATTTGGAAAGATTGGGAAGATATGAAGCCATGGCTTCACTGGGATGGTGATGGGTTTAGTGACGGGCTTTCTTTGAATTAGTAGAACCTTTGGTGGTCTCTGTTGTTTGTCATATAGGGTATTCCTCTAGCTAAGACTCAAGGAACCAGTGCTCTACATTTTTTCAAATGTGGCACCGAGAATCCTAAGGACCTCTTTTCTAGGGTCTCTATGAGTCTCAGATCTTAGGAGGATATGCAAGTCCAATTCCATCTTGCTTATCTAGATCAACAAACTTTTGATTTGTTGCTCTTTGCCATTCGTAGTCACTTGCTTCACAAGTTGGGAATCTAGTTTGTGCAACCTTAGTGGAAGGACTGGAAGTGTTATCTTGCTACGCCCTTCACTAGTTATAAGCCTAGCTTAGGGTATCGATGGATTTCTCCCCATCTCCCTATGGTTGATACTCTCAACTAGTGATGACATCTTTAGTCTTCTCCTTATCATTAGAGGGTTCAATTTGATACTATTTGGGATGCTATCATTGAGCCTAAAATTTCCCATTTTGCCCAGTGCCTGCTATTTCAAGGGCTTCCCCTTGGGCCGCAGCTCAAATATCTTGGTGTTCCTGATCCTTTTTGTCATTTTTGTGGCCATCCTGAGTTTGTTTTGCATATTTTCTAGTTCTGTAGGCATACTCAGAATTATTGGCACTAGATACATGATTTTTTTAAGCCTTTTAAGTTAGAACCCTTTTCTTAGTTTATGATTGTTATGGGTGATTCCCTGAGGATTCCTTATCAATTTACCCAGATTTGGCATACTTTCAGGATGGAGATCTTATTTACCCTATGGAAAGATAGGAGTGTTGTTCTTTTCACTCATAGCTTTCTTGATATCAATGTTGCTATGTACACTAAAGCATACATTTGTAATAATGTCATGTTACAGATCCAAGTCCAAGCCAACAAGGTGGCACTAGAAGTGGCCCACCTCTAGGAACTACTCAATCCTTGGGGTAACATGCTTTGCATAGTCACTAGAGTTCCTCTTGACTCTTTGGCTAACTACACTCTGCCTTGAGGTTGCCATCGAGGTTGTAGCTCTTCTGCTTGTTGTTCGCATATGTCGCACTCACAAGCTCCCCATCACCACTCTCCTAGTGGTGGTGATGCTAGTTGGCACCGCCACTTAGCTTCTCCACCTCATCATGGTTTTGGTTGGTCCCTGGCTCCTATGGATCCCCCTCTTGTTGCTTCTCTTGGCTCTGCTAGCTCTGAGTGGTCTTTCCCTCACCTAGATTTGGATATTTCTCTTCCACATGTAGAGGAGAAAGACAAAGAGAAAGGTGTTGATGAAGATGTTGTTGATGGCTGGACTGTTCCTAGTCTACCTACCAATCCTAGGGATTCATGGGGTTATAATGTGTAATATCCTCCCCTGATTTGAACTTTGACTTGTAGAAATTTAACTTAAGGAATATTGTCAAACACTTTGTATGCAAACTCATAAAGCTGATTTCCTCAATAAATTGCTTTCCAATGAGTAGATTTACGAACAACTATGAAGTGACATTAAAATGCATAATACACATCATAACATTTTCACAAACACTTGGCACACATTCAATAGTATATGAAAAATCTGGAAACTCTTTCAATCTGCTGAATAAAGGGTGATTTTTAAATGTAGATGTGCACTTACAGCTGCCTTAAAGGCTGCAACAACTATTCAGACTTGTATTCAACAATTATTATGCAAAGTATCAAAATTTGATAGAAGAAACCTGGAATTAGTTGCCATAGTATTTTGCAGATGTAGTCGGCAGCCCTCCAAACTTCTAATCAGCCAGAAAAACAAGTAAACTTGATACCAACACTGTTCACGTCGTACTATAGCAAAATACTGTTCATGCCGACTGTAGCAAAATACTGTTCATGCGGCACTATAGCAATAACTAACTTCAGATCTGCACCTCAAACCCTTGTAAATTTCTTTATGCGAATACCCCAAATGAAACCCAGTGTGTTTCCTGAAGTGAAAACACCCTTGATCCTCCTGACTGTGTCTTCCAACAATGAAGAGAATGCTAGCAAAGAGGGATTCCGTCCTCCAAGCCCGATAATCAGATATCCAGCAACATAACATTAATCTTCATCCAAGCATACAAAAAAAAAAAGCTCTTCCATTTCTTTTATAGTGTTCTCACAAGAGCTCAATCCTTCATTTTCTCAATGTGGGATAAAACATAACTCCCTTTATGTACCTTATGTCTCCAATGTGTTATAAAAATAAAGGGAACTCTTTTAATTTAAATATTTCCCACAAACTATAGTCTATGCATTAATAAAGTTAAATATTTAAATTTAACTTTATAAAATGGCTTTATCAATGCATAAAAAATCTTATCAATGATAAATAATTTTTCCTGTTGATTTTAAACAATTACCATCGACATACCACTGTGACTGAATGTCCGGTCATGTCCAAGATGACTTACTATAAATAGTAAGTATACCCAAAGTTGCCTCAGAACCCCTCAGAAAGACCTGCAACTGAAACTGTCTAGGCCAAATGGCCTCTAAGCCCCTTTAATGTCCTAGTTAGCCTACGGGACTATGGGGAATAGGCTAACGACAACATCATGCTATGAATGCTAGAAAGGGGACATTACATAATGATCATAATGATTCCCCTTTGGTTGACACTACTCTTGGGGCTTGAGGGATTTGCTTATATATTTTTTTAGTGAATGGTTGTTGTTTCCAGCTTTTGCCATGTGAACTCTCATGGGGAGATCTTCTATCCCCTCACCCCTTTTTTTGTGAATATGTAACAAGTATATTAGTTTATTAATAGAAAGGGACTATTCATCAAAGAAAGTACTTAAGCTCTTTCTCTAAAGTGAATATTTATGCCTCTTTCATTCAAAAAGTTTTGTTGTGGTTTCATAATGAACACCCCATTTCTTAGTAGAAATGGGGACCCCCTACTAAATTTTTGCTAAATGTTTTTTTTCCAGACCCCTAGTTTGGGGTTTGAGTCCTTTTTAGGGTTTCACCTAGAGTCTAGGTCTTGTTTTAACCTCTGTTTGGAGAACCACTAGCCAGAAACTAAGAATTTTAGATAAAAATGTCATTTTTAAAGGTAAAGGGGCACACTAGCGCACCTAGCGCAACCTTCAAGATGTGCTAGTGCAGGAGCACTTCCCTTTGTAAGTGCACACCTACACATATGCAAAGGTGCGCACCCCCAAAGGATGTGCTTCATCCCAGGCCTATAAAAGCCTGGGACCCCTCCGTCTTCCTTAGTTATTATCTTCTCCAGCTATTGGTGAGCACACCTCCACACCTATAGAGGTGCGCCATCTTCCTACCTACACACACACACACACACACACACACACACACACACACACACACACCAAACACTTAAGTTTAAAGGTGAGCACCTTGCATACCTATCCAAGGTGCGTAAGGTGCACACCTTTACTCACAAAGCTAAAAAAAGTAAACCTTAAGGAAACATAACAAAAATGGTGTACAATTGTGCACCTTCCTAAGGTGCACAATTGCACACCATTTTCTTTTAAAATCTAAGTCTTGCCAGTATAGGGTGCACATGTGTGCACCCTATCAAACATACTAAGGAACACTTTGCAGAAGGAAAGGGTGCGCACATGTGCTCCCCACAAGGTGGGCATGTGCGCACCCTTAGTTTTTTGGTTTTATTTGATGAAAAAGCGCACCTAATGCACCCTCAAGGTGCACAAGGTGTGCTAAAAATTGTCTATTAGAGGCATTAATGGGATTTTAGTTGTTTTGTGATGTTTTTGCATTCTAGGTCTTATTTTTATAGTATTTAGGGTTTAAATTTTAACTTCTAGACTAATGTGCTTGGGTTTTGTGTAGATAAAATGGCTTCCTCCTTGTCCTCACTCACAGTGAAGATTGCTCCAAAACTAGTGGTCTTTAAATTTCAAGGTGTTCAACTGAAATCATTCTTCCAAGGTATGCATTCAAAGATTCAGGACACTAAGTTAGGTCATATTGATTGGAATGCATTTGTTGGTGTAAATATGTATTTTACTATTTACACTTACTTAAGTTTACTTAGGTTAATGCATTATTTAATTATATTGCATTATTATTATTTATTTATGAGACACTTAGAAGTTTGCACACCTTTTGAGTTGTCATGTAGACAACACAGGAGTACACAACTCTATTTGAGCACATGGTGTCTACAACACTATTTTGTGTGTCCCACCCTTGTAGACTTATCCTCACATCACCGCACTTACTTCCGTGCTTAATAGAGGATAATCCATATCTGGTGGACATGTGCTTGGTTTTATGACACTTCATGGTGCTAACTTCTATGCATTATAGAAGCTCTACCAAGTCCTTTATATTTAGGCACTCCCAGTGTACTCTTAGAACCAAGTTATTGAATACATTGTTATTCTGATCATACTTTCTCCATTTTTGGTCTACAGTTATGCTTGTGTTTGAGTTCTTAGTTCCTGGGTGAACTTTGCCCTTAGGCAAATTCTTACATGGTATCAGAGCTTGGAGACTTTCTCATCACAAGTCGTTCAAGACCTCTTGCTTGCTTCATCACCTTAGCCTGAATTCAGAGTGCTGCAAAAATTGGGAGTGTCCAACACCAGATTTGACCTCGCCATTGCGTCCGGAATGCTGAACCGGTGAAAATTGGCTATAAACATGCTTATCTCAGGCTATAGTCGACTGTGAGGCAAATTTTTTTTTGCAAATCGGATCCCGAAGGACCGCGATTTGTGTCATTGGTATGGTCTTAATTTCTCTGCAATTTTTTGTCAAATTATTTTTGAAATTTTTTGCTACAGGACACCTCACAGAGAAATTTTTTTTTGTAGGCACCGGGCAGTCAGATCTCGACCTTGCAGGTTGGCACAATATTGTGGCGACCTTTATTTAAATTTGGCTATCACACCGCTTTGTCAACGGTTAAATTCGGTGACCCCACTGACACCACACATCCGACGGAGCTCCTTTTTATTATCACTGTAGATGGTTTTGTTTTTAAACCCTTTATAAAACCACCGCAATGTGGATGTGGGATTTTTATTGTTCAAACATCGATAGTGAGTCATCTTTTCGGCCACACGTAGTCTTAGACTTCTCGCCGTTGCACAGTGATTCTCGGCATCGACTTGACACTTTCGGTGCCTGCAGTAAAATACGTACTTTACTATTTACACTTACTTAAGTTTACTTAGGTTAATGCATTATTTAATTATATTGCATTATTATTATTTATTTATGAGACACTTAGGAGTTTGCACACCTTTTGAGTTGTCATGTAGACAACAGAGGAGTACGCAACTCTATTTGAGCATAGGGTGTCTACAACACTATTTTGTGTGTCCCAACCTTGTAGACTTATCCTCACATCACCGCACTTACTTCTGTGCTTAATGGAGGATAATCCATATCTGGTGGATATGTGCTTGGTTGTATGACACTTCATGGTGCTAACTTCTATGCATTCTAGAAGCTCTACTGAGGCCTTTCTATTCAGGCACTCCTAGTGTACTCTTAGAACCAAGTTATTGAATACATTGTTATTCTGATCATACTCTCTCCATTTTTGGTCTATAGTTGTGCTTGTGTTTGAGTTCTTAGTTCCTGGGTGAATTTTGCCCTTAGGCAAATTCTTACATGGTATCAAAGCTAGGAGACTTTCTCATCACAATTCATTCGAGACCTTTTGCTTGCTTCATCACCTCAGCCTGAATCCGGAGTGCTGCAGAAATTGGAAGCGTCCAACACTAGATCTGACCTCGCCATTGCGTCTGAAATGCTGAACCGGTGAAAATCAGCTATAAACACGCCTATCTCAGGCTATAGTCGACCGTGAGGCAAATTTTTTTTGCAAACCAGATCCCGAAGGACCACGATTTGTGTCATTGGTATGGTCTTAATTTCTCTGCAATTTTTTGTCAAATTATTTTTGAAAAATTTCGCTACAGGACACCTCGCAGAGAAATTTTTTTTGCAGGCACCGCGCAATCAGATCCCGACCCTGCAGGTTGGCACAATATTGTGGTGACCTTTATTTAAATCCAGCTATCGCACCACTTTGTCAACGGTTAAATTCGGTGACCTCGCTGACACCACACATCCGGCGGAGGTTCTTTTTATTATCACTGTGGATGGTTTTGTTTTTAAACCCTTTATAAAACCACCGCAGCATGGATGTGGGATTTTTATTGTTCAAACACTGGCAACGAGTCGTCTTTCTGGCCACACATAGTCTCAGATTTCTCGGTGTTGCACAGTGATTCTCGACATCGACTTGACACTTTTAGCACCTGCAGTAAAATCCGATCGTCAACAATTTGAAAACTTTTCGATGACTGTTGTTTGAACCTCCGGTAGCGTGGAGCTTTTTCGGCACCGACGAATGACTTTCGACTGCCCGTTACAGACTTTTCGACAAGGTCTTTCCTGCCCAGCGAATGAGACACAGCTGCCACGCGGTCCAATCCACATCTACCAGCTCATCCTTTGCCCCATGCATTTGCCACGTTAGCGACACGTTTGCCTGGTATAGCCACTTCACTCATGGATAGCCAACCTTTGACACGTCATATTTTTCGTACGTTATGTACAGTACAAAAATCTCAATCAACAAATGACTCAACTGCCACGTCAGCCCATGATGTTTATTCTTTGCTAACATCATCATTTCAGTGGGTTAAAATTGACGGTCGTTTGGACGTCATTCCAGGGCAATTTATCATTGCGTTGATGACTATTTGACCGTCAAATTTAACTTCACAGTTTCTCCTCTGGACCCCTCTCCAGATTGCTTTTCAGTTTGGCAGCCTGACTTTGAGAGCCGATATCTCAGACATTCGAACCCTGATTCAGGTGCAAATTTTTCTTAAATCAAGTAGAATTTCTTGAATTTTTCAGTAGTGGCGTTGTTTTCTAGTTTTGATGCACAAATTTTGCAAAAATTACATTTTTTGGTGATTGTACCTGCATAATCCTACATTTTGCAACTTCAGAAGCTTCGTACGGGCACATCTAGTCACTTTTTCAAGTTTCATTATTTTAAAAAATGCATTTTTTTTGTCTACTTTCGAGATCTGAAGTCAGATTCTAGGGTTGTGTGGACAAATTTATCACTTTCATAATTAGGTTTTCTTTGGCATTGTACAGCTTTGGTCCTTTTTAAAAATTGTTGTAAAACTAAGCTACAATGCTTAAGTGACAGGTTTTAGCCTCATAAGGCAGTTGTAAAAGCAAAATCAGCAAGACCACTTTGTTCATTTTGACAAGTGGCTCACTATAAAATTACTACTTATAAAGTGCCAACAACATCTTTTTTGGGGGGGTCTTTTGATTGAGTGAAAAGGGGGGGTGTGTACTATGTTTTTTGCGTCTCTCTATTGTGTTCTTTCATTTTTGCATCATGGGTTTTAAATGTCCTCCTCTAACTTCACGCAACTATTCTACATGGAAAGATATTGCATGGATTAGATTAATGGAAAAAGGATATAGTTTGTATGTTGATGGTACAATTACCAAACCTACTGATGCTAAAGAACTCATTGATTGGAAAAATCTAGATCAACAAGCTTTAGGTATTATAAGAAGTTCTGTACATAGTGATCTTCTCTTCCACATTAAAAATTGTTTAGAATCTAAGGAAGCTTGGGATAAACTTGAACAATTGTATGGTAAAGTGGATGAAGAAAAGGGATTTCAGATTGAGGATGATCTACTTCTCTTGGATCCTAAGAATTATGACACAGTTCAGGATTATATCATTAAAGTCAATGAGTATAGGGCACTTCTAAAAGATTGTGGAAATCCCATGAAGGATGACAGGTTGATTCATCACATCCTGAAGAAGCTACCTTCTAAGTACGCCAACTTTGTTTCGAGTTTCTATAATACAAGTTAACCATGGGATCTGCTTACCAGAAGCCCTCCTTTGATGGATTTGCAGACATTTTGATTGTTGAACAATCTCACTTGGTGGATTTTTGCCTTCTCAGGTCATCTAAGAGCAAAGTCTTAGTAGCTCGTAATGATCAGAAATCTAGTCAAGGGGGAAAAAGCACCAACAAGAAAAAGCAGTGGAAGCAGAAAACATAATCTGAGACTCAACATGACTCCTCTCAACAAGGTGGTTCTTCTTCGAACAAGAAAGGAACTAATGATAAGAAGGACAAACTCCTTTATGCATACTGTAAAAATCCAAATCATGATGAGCATCATTGCAAGACAAAAAGAATCGATGAGTTAGAAAATCTACTCAAGAAGAACAAGATTCAAGTGCTAGGTACTTCCAAGGATTCTACTCCTAACTCTTCAAAGGGTAAAGGTCAAGCATTTATGGCTAACACAAGTTCTTCTTCGGAATAGATACTTGACTCAGGTGCCTCGTACCACATGGGTTCTTCAAAGCAAGATTTTTCTTCATTAAAGCAATCAAAGGTACCACACATCTTCGTGGGAGATGATGCTAAGATAGAATTTGAAGGGAAAGGACATGTAGAAATGGAAGATGGGGAATTCAAAGATGTTCTCTATGTTCCAAATCTAAGCTCCAATCTCCTATCAGTTTACCAAATCACTCACCTTGGAGATGGTCATAAGGTTGAGTTCCTTCCCGATTCAGTGATGGTGCGAAGTCTCAAAGATGATTCATTGGTAGCAGTTGGAAAAGTCAATGATGATAGGAGACTTTATTCCTTCTCCCATTTTGTGTCTAAGAGTCCTTCTCAAACCTTGTTAACTCACTCTAATTCAAACAACTTATGGCATGAGCGGTTTGGTCACCTTGACTTCCGCTCTCTTCAGCAACTTTGCTCAAAATGCATGGTCAAAGGTCTACCTAATATCAAATTTTCTAAGGGAGAATGTTCATCTTGTTCAGTGGTTATGAATCTCAAGGAGAAGTATGATAAAGGGAAGTCTTCTTGAGCTCTAGTTGTTCTTTAGCTAGTTCACATGGTATTAGTAGGTCCATTTGCAGTGACTTCAGTCAACCAAGGCCGCTACATACTCATATTTGTTGATGACTTTTCAAGATTCACTTGGGTCTTCTTCCTTCATAAGAAGAATGAAGTAGTTCATAAGCTTCAAGACTTCAAGACTCATGTTGAAAACAAGTCAAGGAAAACCATCAAAGTATTAAGGGTGGACAATGAGAATAGATATGTTGACAGGAGACTTAAGAACTTTTGCAAAATTAAGGGGATTGATCTTCGAAACTCACCAGCATTCAGTCCGCACAAGACAGATGTTGTAGCTATGAGGATTAGGACTCTCAAGACCATGGAAAGTTGCATGATTAAGGCCAAGTCTCTTGATCCTACATTAGAAGTTGAAGCCATTAGTAGTGCTACTCACATACTTAACAGATCTCCTCATCCAGCCTTAGATGGCAAGACTCCTTTTGAGGCATGGTATGGCAAAAAACCCATTGTGAGTCACCTTAGAGTCTTCAGTTGTCTAGCATGGGCAAACCTATCTTCCAGGAGTTGTAAGGCACCGACACCTAGGCCTTGTACCTTTATTGGTTATGAAGACAATGCAAAGGCTTATAGACTTATGGATCCTGAGACTCATGAGATTTTTGTGGAGAAGGATGTTCACTTTGAGGAAAGTTCTTCGAGCTTATCCTCTACTCCTCTCCACACTTCATACACAGTGGAAATTGATAGTGACACTAGCGATAGTAATTCAATAGCTTCAGACACGTGGGGTTCTATCGACAATTGTAGTGAGAGGTCACATCGGTCCAGTCCACGTGCTTATATTGCCACAATGAAAGGTCCAACATAGCATGGTACATCTCGTCTTCTAGCTCCAACTTCAGTTGACTTGGGAGATAGACTTGAGGACATACATCTTCTCATTGATGATGATTCTTCTACAGTTGTTGTGAGGGCTCACTCTGACCCTCATGTCCATTCTCTACATGATCAATCTTTACAAGTTGGTGTGATTGTGGATCCTTATGAACATCAATTAGTGGATGTCTCTTTGTCAGTAGAGGAGACAAATGGTTCTATGGAACAGGTTCAATAGACATCTTTGATAGATCTGCATTCATTCTTTTCAGCACAGTTGGAAGGGTTGAACTTCAACATCAGTACAAGGATACTTGAGCAAGTTTCAGGGCCAGCATACATCTTCAGGATTGTACCTTGGGCATTGTTTCTTCCTAAGGGGAGGAACACTATTCTGCATTCTTGGACCAACGTCTTCATCGGAGCAGCTTTCACTTGTTGGCATTCTTATTTTGGGGGGGGAGCCTATTCTGTCTCTCTTCCTTCTCTTATTCTCTTATGTATATATTGGATGTATGTCGTAATGGGGGGGTCTTGATTACTCCATCCATCGATGCATCCTTACTTATCTCTCTTTTTGGGGGAGGGTTTTTCCCATGAGGTTTTCCCTCTTTCCCCGCTTTATGGGAGATTGCATTTCATTATGTACATGGGTACCTTACATGGCCTAGTAGCCGGGACCCATTATGCATCTTCATCCTAGTTCGTAAGCTTAAGGGCTTTTCCCTAACTTGCACTTAAGGGGGGTTGTTGGTGTAAATACGTACTTTACATTTACACTTACTTAAGTTTAATTAGGTTAATGCATTATTATTTTTTATTTATGAGACACTTAGGAGTTTGCACACCTTTTGAGTTTTCATGTAGACAACAGAGGAGTACGCAACTCTATTTGAGCATAGGGTGTCTACAACACTATTTTGTGTGTCCCACCCTTGTAGACTTATCCTCACATCACCACACTTACTTCTGTGCTTAATGGAGGATAATCTATATCTGGTGGACATGTGCTTTTTTGTATGAAACTTCATGGTGCTAACTTCTATGCATTCTAGAAGCTCTACTAAGGCTTTTATATTCAGGCACTCCTAGTGTACTCTTAGAACCAAGTTATTGAATACATTGTTATTCTGATCATACTCTCTCCATTTTTGGTCTACAGTTGTGCTTGTGTTTGAGTTCTTAGTTCCTGGGTAAATTTTTCCCTTAGGAAAATTCTTATAGCATTCCTAGTACTCTGCAACTTACCAAATGAGAGATCCCCAATGATTTATGCACTTAGTAGATCAAGATTGGTAAACATGGCTTCACACCCTTTATCAGTGCAATATTCAAAGCTGGTTATGGCCTTAGCGAAGAATTATGTTTTGGAGGAGAGAGTGTTGAAGAGCATAATAGGGGAGATCATCCTAGATCTAAAGCTAAATAACATTGAGAAAGTATTCTGTCTTCCAAGGGAAGATCAATACACCAGCTTGACTTATCATCAAGTAGAAAGGTAGTATAGGGATAATGAACAAGAAGCTGCAGAGATTATTAAATCATCATATTTGATTGATAGGACACATGTGGGAAGAAAAGATGGAAAATTTGACATGACTAGAGGGTATATGAAGGATAATATCAGATATTCCATTGTGCTTTTGAGTAGGATTATGGGTCTAGCAATAGCAGGACACTTGAACATTTGGATGGTACATTTCCTCAAGACAATCAAAATGGCTAAAACGCCAATTGATTAAGCCATAATTCTTAGTGAAAATCTAGATGAATAGCTGGTGGTGGTTAAAATTGACCCTAGATTCTATTTGACTTCATATTTGGTATATCTGTTACCAGCAAGGGCTATGGACTACCCAAGATTATTCAAGAGGGGAAGCATGCAAGATGCTAAAGCATGGCCTTATGCGGTATACCCCCAGCTAATAAAGAAGAAGTTATCAAATCAAAGTAAAGAATGCATGATAGTGAATGATGCTTTCATTTTTGCAATCATCCAATTCATTAAAGGTGATTATGCAAAAAGGATGTTAGTAGAGGTAGCACCAAGAATTGTAGAAATAGGCACCTATTACATCCAATTCAAAACATTCACCTACCTAAGGGTAGCAAGTACAACTATAAATCCTGAGAATCTCCTAAGGTATCCATGTGATATACTTATTTTACTAGAGATTGCATGACAACTCTCATCTTCATATGTCAGAGTAAGGAAACAACAAAAGAAGACCTAGGTATGGCCCATCACCATAGGTCTGTTTGGTGTCAAGTGGAAGCAGGATATCATGACTTTTGAGTCTGGATGGGATTAGAATCCCTTGGAGGATTATAACTCCCTTGATCCATGTTTTGACAAAACAATTTAAACATGAGGATGCCATAGAGGATCATTGGATGAATGCAGTAGATGATTATAATATTTAGATGAGGGATTATTGTAGGATGACTCTTTATTTGGAAGGATGTGCATTGAAAATAAAGGTCCAATTGAAGGTTGTTCAACAAGACATTGTAGATGTCTTAGATCCCATGTATAATCAAGATAAGATATATGATTGACTAGTTATGAATGCAAATATTGATAGAGAAGAAAATGCAGATATTAATCACAAGGTGAGGCATATCATCCAGTTGACCAAAGAATGGATTAAGAAGCCATTCAAGTTGGACCCAGTTCCTGACATTGTAGTCTTATAGGCCACAACTTGCCCAGTAAAGGGAAGAGGGGTGAAAGTTATGGTACCAACATTCATAGCCCAATTTCCAATTAGGCCAGAAATGGTGTATCAACATGATAGGGAAGTTGGATACTTCAAAGCATTGAAAGGCAAGAATAAAAGGAAAAGAGTTTCTCCTTAGCGAGCTAAGCCTGAAGTTGAAGGGACTCAAGCTTAGGAGGCAACTCAAGCCCAAGGAGTCACTCAAGCTTAAGATAATCCACAAGTGCCACCACCAAAACAAGGATAGAGACCTAAAGAGGAAGCACAAGAGGTGTCCCCATAGGTTCAAGAGGAAGAAGCCTCTCTATTAGCTCCTAAGAGAAAAAAGACTAAAACTCCAATCAAAAGGACTAAAAGGTAGAAAGTGCAAAGAAAGGTTATTCCTATTCCTTTAGTCTCGAAAACCATTCTTGAAGAAGATGAAGAGGATAAACTTCCCTTGAGTCAGAGGACTCATCTAGCCAGGGCTACCAACATAGAACAAAGGAGGAGTTCCACTATAGCATTGCTATCTATTCTTACATAACTTATTTAGGTTACAACCTCAGAGGATGAGCTACAACAGTGGATTGATGAACAATAGGATCAAGGGATTGATGTCTTTAAAATGTTAGATTTTGACTACATTCCTATAGGTACTAAACTCATACTTGAAAATATGAGGGATACACCAACAAATTGGAGTCAATTATCACCTTCTCTACAAGGACCTCTAGGTGCCTCACCATCACCAGGTCAAGATCTATCTTTCTTGGATAAAGGTTCAACCACTCCTTTGCCTCCTGGTAATGAAGAGAAAGTACAAGATATGCAGGAAGAAGAGCCACAAAAAAGACTTGTTGATGAAGTATCAGAAGATGGGAAAATATATGAAGAACCTCAATAGACACAATGATGCCTAATGTAGGTCCTTCACAGAAAGAAAGGACTCTATAGAGGAGTGATAAGGGAAATGGTCTAGGAGAACAAACCCCCTCTTCATCTAAGTATATGTCTCTGATGGAAACTACTGGAAGATGGTTGAATAAAGAGCTGATGGTTAGGCATAAAAGGTAGTTGTGTTGTAGTGAGGATGAGGGAACAAAAGAATTAATTGAAGCCCTCAAGAAACTTGAGTTACCTAAGGGGATGCACGTACATTGACCTTTATAATGAAGAACTAAAATTAGGACTTGTTCGCTCATATTTCCATCCCTCCTCTACATGAAGATACTAAAGATTTGACTCCAAAAGATTATCAGATTAAAGAGGTCTTGCAGGGAAAGCCAACTATGGACACGACTAAATTGATGGTCACTATAGGAATTAAAGAAGTGTTTAATCACCTAGAACAAGTTGAGTTTGAATTGCTGAAGCTTCGTGTTAGTGTTTTTACACTATTAAGAAAAAAAATACTTAATATCAAGATAATAAAGATCACAACAACCTAAGGATCAACTACTTCCTATAAATAGTCATATGTGCTTTAGATCTAGACCCAATTCAACAAAATCTGGAAAGATTTTCTAGTCTTTTGGCTTTGCAAAACCAAGGCAGGTGCACCTGAGGGATAAAATATTCACAACCTAATATCACATTCATAATTCATTCATTATATAACATTTACAACAAGAATCACCCCTCTATAGTAGATTGGTCATAATTCTTCTTATATCTACAAATAATTATGGGCAATAGTAGCTAACTAAGACTCAGAGATCAAATGTAAACAAGTGTTGACCAACATTGATACTCTTCAAACAATAAAGTAAAATTGATTAAATTTTAAGCTTGATTCTTATTCATGGTTTCTCCATATGTAGACTAAAATAGTTGATCAGTACCTCATCCATTGGGATTCAGAGTCTATCCAATTTCTTGACCTAATTGACTGCATTACAATCAGTTCTATCAACAATTCTTACTAAAAATCATTCTTACACATATCCTCCATATTGCCAGGGAAATCCTATCATGTTCACTGAAGCACTTACCTAATTCATTGAATTAAAATCAATAGTGAAAATGATATACAACTTAGGCTAATTGCATTCAATTGAACAAGCTTTGCTAGTGCAATTTCAAGATAACCAGGTAATAAAAATGGAGACAAGATTCATAAAGAAAAGATATGGGGATAGTTCATCTTTGTATTAATTTCCTTTGAAAATTGTAAAACAATTGGAATTGAAATTTAATAAAACAACTCAAAATAAGACATTATGATCCTGTAACATCAATGTATTCTTAGATTTTGATAGAGAAAATACATCATATAAGTTTGCATCAAGAACTAGACCAAACAAAGCTTAGTAAAACTAAAATTATACAATGACTCAGACCCTTTCTCTAGCCTTGGAATCTCACTTATATAGCGTGAGATGCAACAAGCTTCAGGCATAGAGAAACTAATAGCCATCCTTAAGACAGAAAATATATTTACATTGTTACTGTCATAAAAGACAAAAATTTTGTGCAAAAAAATGTCTTTCATTATGAATATTCTTTGGTGGGACCACTTTTTGTTGCATCCTTTGTTGCCAAGAAGATTTCATGATTGGCCTTATTATTGTTGTTCATCCTCAGAGTGTGTAATTACTAATTCTGCATGTTATGGGCCTTGTTCTGGTACTTGCAAGCTGAGCTGCACTTGAGATATTCCATCCATGTCCTCTTGTACTAACAGATTGACAGTGACCATTAGTTGTCCTATTGTCAAGTCATCACTTTAGGGCTCTACTCTGGTAACTTCAATTGGTTGCTTTTCCTTGTCCTCTTCTGCCTTTACTGATGTGTCAATAATTTGTACTTCATCTTGTTCCATTTCATCATCATCAATTTCAACATATTCTAACTGCTTTGCATGAACTAAATCTGCCATCCACTTGTCAAAAAGTGTGTCATCTGGCCAATTAAAATTTAGAAGATCATATTGTTTCTTCATCACATGTTCTCCTAATTTATCAATATCAGTAAAATCCTGCCTCAAAGAATCAAAGAATAACTGAACTTTTACAAATTCTTCAGTTGTGGCTGCCCACCATGCATTTCCCTTTTCATTTATTACCTTATTCATTCAAAGGCACAATAAATCATTTAGTTCATGGGCCCATTCATCTTTATTCTTCAACTTATCATTTTTGTCTATGGCATGTGGGAAGAGTTCAAAAGTAATACTCTTATACTTATCTAGATAACTTATGATTCTTCTTTGCAATGCAACTCTCTTATCATCAAACTCTGATATATCATTGGTCAAATCATAAGTTTTCTCAATATACTCATAGGAAAGACTAATAACTGAAAAGCACAAAAGAGTAACATCCTTATTTCTTCTACTCCACTTGTTGACAATTGACTTCAGTGTATCATCACTTGCTTTCAACTCTTCCCATGTATTTAATACCTTTGTTAACTATTCATAGAAGGCTAGCCAATCAATTTTATCAACTAGATACATAATGGCTTTCCTTAACTTATCCTCATATTGGATCTCCATTTCAACGTGCAATGCTCACAATTTACTCTTTTCTTCCTTAAAATCATTTGTAGTGTAGTATTGAGGTCTCTATGGTGTGTTTGTAATCTCAATAAGGGGAGTGGATTTAAAATGCTCCATTGGTGGATAAGGATAAGTGATTCTATGCCTACTAGATTGCCCTTGGTGTCCCATCAATTTATTTTCCAGTTCAATTCTTTTTTGAACTTCTTTAATGTATGCAACCAAAACTTTCTCATAATTTTCTTGCAACTCCAATATTTCTCTCATGTCTCTCTAAACTGTGGCTAAGGTGAGGTTGGTTGATCCAACATCTAGCTCTACAGCCTCTTCAGTGGTAGTTTCTTCAACTCTTTTCATAGTTAAGGTTCCTATTAAGCCAATGTCATCAGGTTGGGAAGAGCTAGCCCTGGATCTTTTTCTCATTGACCATATGACTAGTGCAACATCATACTTACTAAATTTGGCACCTTTCATTTCCTTCTTCCCTTTCTCCTCTATACGCAACTTCTTTGTGACAGAATTGAAAATCATAGCATCTACAATATCCAAATTGGGCAACAACAAAACCCCAGATGATTTTATCATTCGTCTCCCTTCTTCATTGGTTAAGCTTTTGAATTTTTGCACCATTTCTTCCTTTATTTTATTTTTCACATCTGTCTCTTTCATCTCAGGATGCTTTACTTTCATTTTATCACACCTTTCCTCAAACACTCCAATGTTTGTTCTCTAAGAAAATTGATAAGGGCTCTAGACTTGACAAAATTATCATCAAAGATGAATTCATGGCTGACCTATTCCATCATAGGGTCCAACTCCTTTCCTTTATAATCTACAATAGTTAGCTTAAGGCTAGGCATAGGAGGTTCTTGGGGATTTCCTTCCTCCAATTCTATTGAACTAGTGAAGATTCCCCCTAGGACCCCAATTGTTCCACCTGCTCCTTAGTGAGTTGTTCATCTCCTATGTGTAAGGGGGATTGGGTGGGTGAATATTCCTCCGTTTGAGGCACTTGTTCTTTTTCGATCTTCTGCCTCTTGGGCATGGGCTCATCAGGGCTCTCCTCTAGAACAACATTGGTTGACCCCATTATTTGTTTTCCTTTGTCCAATGTAGCCCTTGTATTTTGAATTATACTATAGCTAGGCCTTTTTTGAACAATTAACTACCCTGATCCTACAACAAGGATAAATGAAAATCTCCTCATGATCTCTCAAGCCTTAGTAGGAAAATAATTAATAAAGAATAGTTTTTTCTCACTCATGACTTCCATGATCTTAGAAAAATTAGTCATTAGCTTATTCAATTATCTGACTTTGTTTTTGTATCATCTAGAGGCCTATATTTATTATCAAAACAATTTATGAATTCTTGAACCCTAGAATAAACTCTCCATTTCTCCTTTTTTATCTCTCGCTCTTGCAGAGAGAATTCATTCCTTATTATATCTTCAAGGAAATAGAATTGATGCTCTTTTGAACCAACTTTAGCCCTTTTCCTGCAAACATCAAAAAATCCCTCAGTATCACAAAAATGGGCATGGGACACAACCATTTTGTATTGATCTAAGAATTTATACAAGAATACCCAACCACCCTTAGTGATGATGAAATGGTGAGCCACAATACAAGTGGGGAAAATTGAGCCTCTAGATCTTCCAACCAATTGTGTTTCCTCCAATCCCCCTATCTGCCACAACATTTTAACTATCCCTATCTTCAAGGGCACTTGGTAGGGAAGTGCATGGGGAGTCCCTTGGAAACCATAAACCCTAGAAACTATAGAAATAGGGTATGGTATGATATCTACCCAGTTGTGGGATACTTTCAACCCAAAAGGATTGTCCATGGGCCTAATGAAATCCAACAATGCCTTGGAAATTTTGGGATTGTCCCTTAATATGCAACTTCTTAATTTGGATGCAAAATACCTATCAAATCTGACAAAGCTAGCTTTCTCTGCATCCCAAGTCATATTTGCACTCCACAATTGGACTAGCAGAGCCTCTCCTTCATATTCTCAGTTCAAAACCATCTCCTTTTCAAAATATGTAACCCCTTTAAATAAGAACATGTGCATTAACAATGAATAATGGCCAAATGCCTTTTCCACCTTGAACTTTGCAATCCCAACTAATCCTATATGGATCTCTTTTGCTATGTAAGAAGCAATATAAAAAATAATGTCCACACTGAAAGAAGAGATCTATGTCATCATATACATGAATTTAATTGGCTTAAAATTTTGTTCATCTTCACCAAAAACCCTACACAGGGTCATGTATAGTTCTACGGCCCTAGAAGTGAAGAATTCCTTCTTAAAAGGTTCTTTAGTAGATGCTATAACCAATGTCACATTTCCAATTGAGCCCAAGTGTGCCCTTAGTGCACCTTGCCTGACCTTATCTTTCTTAGACAAGTATTCTTTTTCCAGTCCTGGCAGGTCAATGGTTTCATGATAATCCGAGAGAGGTTCCAAACCAAAAACTTCTCAAATTTATTCAACATTTATCCTTATCAGGCATTCCCCATCTATTCTTCTTACTATCTTAACTGTTGGGTCATAATTTTGAGCAATGGCTGTGAGTAGGTTAGAATCCATGAAAACACCAGGGACCACTAGTTTTCCCAAATCAAAATTCCAAATATTTCCATGGGGAGCAAATAGTTTTCTTTCTGAAAACCACTTCTTAAAAAGATAGAGCCTTGTTTTAGAAGTAGTAGCATCCCTAACCCAATTCCTTTTATCATATAAGCCATCCGCAATCTTGAGCCTAGGGTTCACAGGAATTAGCTTTTTCATCTAGGTAGACTCATTTGTGGACTCAGTCAATTGTTCAAGGAAGTCATCATGTATATTTCTACTTGCATAATCTACCTTCCCAGAAAAACCTTCTTTGGAGGCATGTTTAATAGTATGCAAAATACCAAAATTCTTTTCTATTTAATGGATTAAGATACTTGGTTGTTTGCTACTCTTTTACCAAAGTTTTGCAACACATGGTGGATACTATAAATTCTTTTGCACTTTAATTAGGTGAGAAACAACTTTTCAACATGCTCTTTGCTCTTTGAAAATCTGAAATTTGTTCACATAGAGAAAAAATGATGAAATCTTACAATATATCTCTGGTTCTACTTCACATGGGGAGCCTTAATTTTCATAAATGGGTTTTAAGGGACACAGGGTGGCATCATCTTCTAATTTTGAAAACAAGCTGTTGATTTTTAAAAATTCAATGATCTAGGAATAAAGTCACCAGTGGCTCAGTTTCAATTGGCCAAGTTGGCAGTCAACCCAATTAAATTTCTCCACATAGGCCTTTCCTTCCACTATCAGCAAATTATGCTGGACCCACTAATACTTTTGGACACATGTCACGCTCTCACTATGTCACTATGCATAAACATCAAGCAACTCCTCATAGTGACATAGCGATTGTCATTGATGCAAACTTGATTGAACGATGAACATGTCATAATTAATTCATTGTAACTATGGTAGGTCCTTCTTACTTTCCTTTGGTCACCATGTCATGAATACTAAAGATCAAGCAAGTTTCTATAGCGATATGGTGACCACCACCGATTTGGGAGAGATCTGATGGCACAAATAAACAAGTATCCTTTTCTAAGTGTAAATCTATGATGGCACATGACATCATACCATCCTGACATGCTGATAGGGCTCTTTATGACAAGTAGTCTCTATAGTGCCACTTTTTGAAATCAGGTCCCATCATATTCTCTTTTCATGGGAGGTCACCATCTTGCAATCGATTTCTTATAATTTCTGGTGGGGACATAGCAACCACCATAGATTTCAAAGAAATCTAGTGTCATGAATTAACAACATATTCTTTTTACGGTATATCTTTGACTGCACTTGACACTTCTGATATTCCATTGTGCTGATGAGGCTTATTAATGACAAACCAAAATTACAACACCCATCTTTAAGTTTGGTCTTGTCATGTTTCCTTTTTGCAAGAGGTCACCATGTCACAACTGGTAAAAATCTTGCACTTTTTGGTGGCGACATAGTGATCACCATTGATCCTAAAAAGATCAGATGGTGTGGATAATTTATCTTGAAAACATGCTCATATTAATTGGGTCCCATGTGTAGTGTTTGCTTGGTCGCCATGTCGCATGCAATAAACTGAATGCAAATTCTTGTAACGACAAGGTGACTACCATAGATCTTAAAAGATCTGATAGAAAAGATTAATTCAAGAGATTGTGACACAAAATGAAAAGTCTTTTAAAGGTTCCCAAAAAAATATATACTTTTTTCAAAAATGATTTTCCTTCTTGACTATAAGGTAAAGGCATATGACCTAAAGGGCTTTTGCTTAGGGCATAATTTTTTAGAATGCTAATTAGGGTTTTTCTTAGGGTTAACCAAATTAAAAGAAACCACGCCCTAATTTGTAGATAAAAAACCAGGAACATTCATAGTAAAACATATCCAAGAAAGCATGAGGTAAAAACATGTCCAAACACTCTGGAAACAAAATGAGCTTCTAAGAGGCTATTTGCATGAAGTGGTTGGTCATTTGGACCCTAATCATCCTGAGGAAACTCTAGGTGCAACACTTGATAGGGAGGAGAATGCAGGAGTACAATTGGATCCATTTTTTAAGGCATGTTAGCAATGCTAGGAAATTTTTGAGGAAAAAGGCGTGCAAATAATACAAGGAAACCTTAAGTTGGTGCACCATATGCAAAATAATATAGACAAGCTAGTTGCTATACTAAACTAGGATTTTGGATTGGTGGATGAGGTACATACCTAGGGTAAAGACCTTCAAGTGTTATAGTCAATAAAGGGGTAGAGGTATCGTATGCTCATGGATGTATACACAACCAATGAATTGGATAAGATAGATGATTGGATTAATGGAGACATTACATGCAGATATTCATAAGCTTAAGGATCAAACCCAAGAGTAGATTTTGGAAGCTGAGAAGCATTATAGTGATGCTTTCCTTGATATTTTTGAAGATGAGTCAAGGGATAAACTCTTGTCTGTGAAAATAGTTGTCAATTTTTTTGGAAGACCTTTGAAGAAGCTTCAATTGATGAAGACATTAGACAAGCATTTAAGATAGAGGAGGCATTGCTAGAATTGGATGTAAAGTTGGAAGATTTTGTAGAAACTCACATAGAAGTAGGTAACTATCGACAAATAGTAAAGGATAAGTATGATGCTTTGGATTTTCTAGATGCAACCCAAGTGATGGAGATCATAGAGAAATTCAAGAGTAAACATCCAGACATAGCTTTGGTATGAAGGGGAAGAAAATCGAGAAGCTAGAATTTTAGTTTTGACACTTATGAAAATTTTGCATTTTTTGAAGCTACCACTAAGGTGCACTTCTCCAAAGGTGTGGTTCTTCAATGGTGCATTGGATTTTTTTGAAAAATTCAGAGGTGCACTGACAGTTAACTGCCAGTTCCAAATTTAGAGCTTTTCATGCACCAGAAACACATTTTGATGGTAGTTTAACTCCTACAAACATCCAGAGAAAGTTGAGATTCTATTTTTGGCATTTCCAAAGACTCTTACATCATTTAATAGCTTCTTTCTCCTTATCTACTATTTATTTCTTTGTTTTAAGACATGTAAAGGCTCATGCACCCATTAAATGATATAAACAAGGGTGTAGTCCTACTTAGCACCTCCTAGAGAGTCAATTTATATATATTTAGTTTATTTTTATTAGTTTTACCCATATATTTGCATGAAGGAATCTCTCACTCTCAACACAAATTGGGTAGACAATTGCCTATAAATGGAGGAATGAAATATGTATTCTAGGTTGTTATTTAGATGCAATAATATATGCTATTGGTGCTCTCATTCTGAGTGTAGTTATTCTTGCTCAATTGTGTTATATTTTGTGGATGTATGTTCATAGAGTGTAATGGAGCCAATGGTTTTGTTGTGTTATTTTGATTGTGCGATATTTTAGTTTTGGTGTTTGCCGCATGTTGATGAATTTTGTTGACATAGAAAGTTGGAGAAGGGATCACCCTATTGTTCTTACATAACTTCTCATCTCACATAAGTGCACTTTCCATGGCCTTGTGATCTTGATAAAAAGAAAAACATCTTATAGTTATTAAATTCCCATCGACAATTGTATCAGTGAAATTAAGGAAGTGCTGCCCCTATTTTCATTAGTTACCTACTGAGCTTTTCAAAGGCTTAACCTACAGACGTGTTGTTTCTGTGGCTTATGTCCATTAGGGATTTACTTTTCAAGTCACTTGCTTAAATTTCTTGTTACCCTATCTTCGTTATTTTCTTTTATGAACACTTGGTTAATTTAGGAATTCATATAGTTGCATAGTTAAAATTGCATTCATTATAAATTAAAAAATACAAAAATATATTTCTTTTTGTGTGGTTCCTCTTTTTGAGATAGTAAATAGATTTTATATCTTATCCAAAATTGGTTGAACTAGCAAAGGCCTCCTCATGAACACTCACATTTATCTTCTACTAAGCGGATTCCAGTAGGTTGCAAGATCACCCAAAACCTTGGAGTTGATCCCAAGTTAGCTTTTCAAGAGAGGATTTTGAAAGGATTCTTGTTGTTAAGCATCATGCAAAATGACAACCCAACAAGTTCAAGCATTTAATATTTTCAAGCATTTAAGCAAGAATATTTCTATCTAGCATTGAAGGGTCCTTTGTGAGAATTTCCTCTTCAAGATCTACCTTATTGTTGGCCATCAAGAGAGGAGATGTACATTGAATAATTCATCATCTTCTTAATTGATGCACTTTTATATCCATGAAACCATGATGGGATTATGGTAGATTCATTGCAAATAGTGGAGATGCCCTACATTCCTAATTCAAGATCTATAATACATTTACCTACAAAATCCTTACAAACAAGGTGAATCTTAGCATTTATCTTGTCTTCCATTCATTTACATTTACATTTCTCAATTACAGTTAATTCCTTAACCTAGAGCTTGACCAAGGCAAGTCCTCATCAAGCCCCAACTGAAAAACCTTTTTTTTCTGTGTTGATTTGTAGGTTATTAGTGAAAGGATTATGGATCTAGAACCTAATTTTCAGGAGCTTTCTAGAGAAGTCAATTTTAGATCATTGATATCAACCTAGTTGTAGGACATCTTCCCAAGTTGACCTAGTCCTTTAATCTTTATTTTTGTGGAGATTTATGGGTTTTGTTCCTTTCTTCATTTTATTCTAATATCTATGGATGGATGTACATATATAATTTAGTTCTACGAGTTTTGAAGAAAAAATACATCTTCCTCTACATATTTCAAGGCAAGCCTTTCATATTTTATTTCCTTTCATATCTTTACCCTAGATCTATATCTTATTTTTTCTAATTGTGCTCACATAGCATCTAGATTCACTTTATTTAAGCAATTCCACATTCACATTATCCTATCAAGGGAAAAAGAGTACATATCCTTTTATTGCATTCCTCTTTATAATTCAGATTTGGTATCAACACCTTTCTTCCATTGAGTCCTTGCTAATATAATTTGGATCATAAGTGGAATTATATTTGGAAATTCCTCGCTTTCCCTCACAAACATATTTGAATGGCTTAGTGGACCCATAAATTGGGAGATCTACAATTCTATGAAAGTGCTTCACATTTCCCCCCTAAACAAAGAGTATCAATTGTCATCAACAATATTGATCAATAAGGATGCACATTCATTATTATATTAAAAGTACATTTCCTTGTGATGTTTTGCATGCATCACACCTTCACACATAAAATATATACATGCATTCAAGATAGATTATCTATTGAACCAAAAAGGTAAGAAAAATGATGACTTATTGATGCTTTTTTAATCCATTATTAATAAAACTGTATAATCACCAATTTTAGACAATATGTACAATTTTGTCCATGGATATAAATGTTGAACAACTCTCTCTCTCTCTCTCTCTCTCTCTCTCTCTCTCTCTCTCTCTCTCTCTCTCTCTCTCTCTCTCTCTCTCTCTCAGAAGACAATGCCACATGATAAACTAAATAACTTCTTGATCTTTTACATTTTAAAGTTTATTTCTATAAATTTAACTTCTTTTAATAGGTAAAGATTTATATAAATGTGTACCATCTTAAATTGGAAGCACCTTAATTTAATGATGGTTTAGCACCCATTTAATGCAATCTTATCATTCATTTACATTCCTCCCCTTTCTTTTCCTTTCTCCTGGATAGAATTAGGGTATGACCTAATAAATCCTCTTTAAAGCTCTCATACTCATGGTGTAAATCTCAAGGAAGGATCTCACCACATAGGTTCTCGCTTTCCTTTATTCAAATACTTAGACTCTATTTTCTGCATTATAATGACTATATCTTGAGTCCTGCACATGATTTTTGGGATCTAGGACCTATTTTTGGACCTTGAAGGAATCCTAAGGATTTTAAGCCCTAGCTGGCAAGGATGCAATGTACCCCTACCCAATTAGGGACACAATGTACCCCTTTTGGGAAAATTAGGGACACATTGCACCCTTATTGGGCTAGTCAAGGATAGAATGCATCCCTGCTTGGGCCCTATTTTGGGTCTTCTTCCTAGGTCCCATGTCTAAATTGTTCTGACATGTTAACTTTTAGGTGGGTTGGTCTGTAGGAGAAAGTTAATTCTAAGCCCTTTATAAAGCCATACACTTTCTCTATTTTGGACATAATGCATTCTATCAAGCATTAACACAATCAAGCTCTCAAGTTCTCAAGCATTCGAGGCATTCAAGAAAACTCTACATTAAATATCAAGGATTCATGTATTCAAGTCATTGAAGGAGTTTATGCAAGATCTTTCATAGCATTTTTAACATTCAAGATCCTTTTGGCATCTTCTACATCCATTTCTTTAAGATCTACATTCATCTACATTCATTCTTAAGATGAATTTCAAGCACATTCATTCATGAAGGTTTTGATTTACTTTGATTTTCTTTCCTAGGGTTTTTGAGGTTGAGTAAAGGCTATTGCATTTACATACTTGATTACATTCTAAATTCAAGAGCATTATCATATGTTTGCATTGCTTCATGTTAGATCTATCACTAGTACTTGCTAGCATTGCATTTCTATCTCAACTCAAGGTTAATTCCTAAATAGGAGTTTGATTGAGGCAACACTCCCCCTCCCAAGAAACAAACAAAATCCTTTAGTTTGCAAGTTTTAGATCTTGGATTGGAAAATGGATTGTAGATTCAAATACCCTTTTTGTCATTCTATAAAATTGTAAAATCAAAATTAGGGTTGGGTATGTTGATCGGGCTCACAAAGGTCAATCTTGCATAGATCATGGTCACAGAGATCACTGTCATAAGGAAATCAATCTTCCTAGATTATTGAACGATTTCTTGGTTTTGTCCACCTCGTAGTTTTTAGCCTACTCTTTAAAATATAACCCTTTTAGAGGTTGTTTGACAACCCATTTTTGAGGTTTGTGTTTTGCAAGCTACATCATTTTCCTCTTTTCCATTTCAATATACTTTATCATCTTATCATACATTTATATTTCAACTTTATATTGCATATCTACTTGCTTAAACCCTCTTGAGATGGAGGTGAGAGGGAAGTAAATCCAAGTAACTCATCCTTTTGCATTAGATTAAAAATTTATACTTCATTTTGTGTTGATCGAACCTATCTTAAGTGGTTGATCTTAGTTTCCCCCCTTTTAAATGTGTTAGGGTGGTTGATTCCATTTTACCTCTATACAAAAGGAAAAATTCCATTGACCCAAATGATAGAATATCTACATATATAGTGATTTCATGGCATAAACATATATGTATAAAATTAATTATATTTAATCATAATTTCACTTTCATGTATTAACTTAAGAAAATATTCAACATAATTATTAATTTGATATTATTATTTTTATTCATAACCTTATATTTTATTTATTAGTCCCTGCCTTATATAAGGCATGGAACTATTGTTTTCTTTTGACCCCCCTATCTAATTAATTTTTTCCAGCATGCATCATTTTTCAAAAGTTTAAGACTATATTTTTTAATTCATTTATCTGAACAAAAATACTTTTTTTTTATTGGTAGAAGACTATTTTCCTGGGCTTAATTTCTATTTTTCAAATTGAAAAAAATAGAAAATTGTAAGACCATCATTTTGCAGTTAATATTTTTGTTAGATTTTATTTGATTCTTCAACCATGTGTCCATAAAAGCACTAAGCAAATTAAAGTACAGTGAGCTAACGAGGGTAGCTTCCACTCTGCGAGTCTCCATCTGTGAGTGCACACTAACAGTGGTTAGAATGAAATGTTTGTTTTTTAAATTGAAAAAATCAAACAAATTAATAGATAAGAATACATTTAATACTTGCCAAAATTCTGACAAATTTTGATTTGAAAACAAATTAATAGATAAGAATACATTTAATACTTGCCAAAATTTGACAAATTTTGATTTTCATGAACCGTCATGGAATATTTAAAGGCCATATTCACACACTAAATGGGCACTTGTTGGTTTCACATCCCTCTACATTACTTAATTATTTATTTGGATCACATATTTTAATTGCAAATTTGTTTTTCCTGAAACATAAAATGAATGTTAATTAAAACAAATATTAATTTCTAGAGTTTAGAGATTCGTAGATTTATATAGATTTAATTTTTTTACAGGTTAGAAATAGTTTTTTCAAAATATAGTTAAAAATATCACATTTCAAAAAATAAGAAATTAATTTCTTAAGTTTAGAGATTCTTAATTTTAAAATTTTACTTTTAATTTGAAATATTTAAAAAATAGATAAATAATTTATCTAAATATATTTTTAAAAATACAATATATTGTAAAAAATTAACAAATTTAATTGACAATGTAACTTTTCATATTAAAAAATAAAAAAAATTAACAAATTTAATTGACAACGTAACTTGTCATATTAACAAGTAAAAATTCAATTAAATAGATTAATGAAAAATGCAAGTAATTCTTATTTTTGTATAACATTATCATTGGTTAAAAATAATTTTAAGTTTTGTGATTGTTATATTATAACCAATCTCCACTTGATATATATTACAATTCTCTTCTGACTTCTTGATATATATTAAATATACTTATAGACATCAATATTACTTGGAAATCAGATATATAAGAGGGGAAAAGAAGAAAAGCAAAGGCACAAAGTCATCTTGAAATCTTGTAATACTAAGTTTCCACATAACCATTTCAAGAAGATACTCCAAAAGTCTAAAAGGCAGGGACTCAAGCTCGCAAAGAGCTCTTTTTATATTACTTATAATCAAAGATAACTATACATATACATACAAATTATATAATTACAAATTATACTCCTGGAAAAAATACCCATACACAAAATAAACTGTGAAAAGAAAAATAATTATCAAGAGGGGGCAAAGTTGACAAGATTTTAGACTGACATCTCCAGATTAGAACTCATTTTCATTGTAATATATTGATACCACTCCAGAAAAACTAACAAATTCAATCATGAACTCACTAACCTCATCATAGTTTGAGTAGCTTGGTACAAGAACCTAACATTTCTATCTTAGTACTTTTTCTTGAAATTTCAAGAAAAGAATCACTTGACAATATTTAATCACAATACTCCATATATCATTTAGTAACATTCCAATAGTAAAAAACATAAAATTTTAATAATAAATTAAACAAACACAAGTCCCTCCCTAAAGGTTAACACACTTAGATCAAGCCACTATATTTGTTGACACCAAAAGCAATGAGCTTATACCTGCCAATTGAATTTGCTTATAAGTTTTAAAATCCCTTTTCACAACATGTTACAATTATTGTAGTCTATGAGATGACATTTTTCTTTGATATTATGTCAAATAATTCACTTTGTCAATGTACCTAGTAATTCCATATTATACTCTCGATAAGAAAATATTTGTCATATAAAGAATTTATGGCAAAACACAAACACATGACTCAAAATATTTGAATGGTCATACAAACTTATGGAGTTGTATTTTCCTTTTGATGAGGGCATTAAAAAAGCAATATGATTGAGAAATACTATTATCCCAAATTTGGGGTTTTAAGTATCCCTAAGACTTATTTTAGTGGTTCGATCACCTTGGATTTTCAAGGAATCTATCACATCACCTTATTGATAAATTGTAACAAGATAAATTCATATTCAATTCATTTAACAAGTCAACCAAATTGTTTATGAGAAAAACACACTATAATGAATGATTAAGATTTATTTAGTTTTCTATATAAGATAGACAAGCTAAAGTCAAAAGACAATGACTGAGACTCCAACAAATATATGAATAATTATGTATTTTATTAGAGACATACATGTATTTTCTATTTGAGAGATGATAGGTTACAATTATGTGATGTTTCGAATTGAAGAATGAAATAGTCAACAAAATGACAATAAGGTCATTGTCTAACAAATAACCATAGTATACATATAGTATTTATGGCATCATGTACCATGCCACGTTATTTGATGACTATCCAGTTGTAACATCAACAAAACCTAAAGAAATAAGGGTCTCACAAAGTACATATATAAAATATCATGGATACAATAGTAGTTATCATGTAAATTGAATATGGTTGTTAAAGGAAAAGTAGTAGAATAAAAAATATATCTATATAACTTATTTAGGAGGATAGTTGATACTTGTAGATGTATACAAACTTTCTAACCTAGACCTTTTACAATTCAAAAAGGAAAAAGGGAAAATAGCATAATATTTTTTTCAATAATTTATAATGCATTAAGTATATAATTTAATAGTATATATTGGCAAGTTTATATAATAAATATAGTTAAATAAATGAATTTATTACTTTAAATTAGAGATATATTAATTATTTACATTATATAATATAATAAACTAAAATAAATAATAATAACTATAATTGTAATAAGAAGTTTATACAAACTAAATATATAATTTTAATTAATTTACAAATCATATTCCATAATATTTATTATTTATAATATATAATAGTCGTTATTATTGACAACTTTTTAAATATAAGAAGTATGTTTATTTTCTTTCTTTTTTGATCAGTAAAAGGCAAATGCCCTATATTTATATTTAGAATAAATTATTTTTACATCTTTTTTTCTCTGTTCAAAGTGCAAGTATTGGTGGAAAAAGAATAGGGAAGAAAACCCTCGATATAACCTTGGACCAAAGTCTTATTCTAGGAATACATGTGCCCCTTATATTTTACGAGGTCTTTAGAAGGCAGACCTTCTTTTTACAAAATAGATTTACATATTTGACATTTCCCCTTTCCACGGAAAAACATCATTTTACATAAGCTTACATGAATTAAATTATGACATTTATTTTGTTGCATTCTTGAAGCGACTCCGCTTCTTGCCCCATTGCATCATTGATCAATCCTTGTTTATTCTTTCTCCTTCTTGCCTTAGTAAAGGAAAGGTCCCTGCTTCTTAGCTAAAACTTCATACTCATGATTATATGTTAATAAAACCACTTTGTAATAAGAATTATGTTTATTTTCTTATTCCAAGTAAAAACGTATATTTTTACGCCAAAGAAATTTTCTTATTTGAAGGGAAAGAGCTAAAAAATGAAATTGATGATCCACGTTTACTTAGAAGCATCAACGACCTTTAAATATATCATATCCATCCAATTCATTTATTGTGGTATACTTTATTCAATTTGTATGTGCTCAATATCAGCAAAGGTGTGAACAATAGGACCTTTGATGAGGAGGAAGGGTTTGAAATGCCCTGGGCACTTGCTTCAATTACACCATTGTCAGTCTAGTGGAATTGCAATAATCATTTTCCCACTCTATTGATCCAAATCCATTATGCTCTCCAATCCCTCTATAAATCCATAGCCACACAAATATCTTCAAAATAAATCTCAAACACTTATCATTAATGATTTATGGCCTTCAAGGTGGGTGATTTAGTTTACAACAATTTTAAGTCGCTACTCCATTTATTTACATGACTATATAGAAAATAGCTAGGCAATTTCATTTTTTCACTCGATAGATTCCACCCCTCATGTGAATAACAAAATTGGGATCTCTGGCCAAATCCTTGCCCAATTTCTAGAAGTTAGGAGTTGGGTTTAGCCCTGAGTTGTGACAATGTGAAAACCCATATGTTTTGGATTTGAAACATGAAAAGCTTCATGCTAGGGAAAAACCACTTTCTCTATAATTGTTGACCTAGGTAGAGGAGTTTCTCTAAGATATGTTATGTTGGAGCCTACTAAGAAGGATTCCACCAACGTACCCTCGACTGCAAGGGTCATTTTTGTAATTGGTCCTGAGAAGATTTTGAAGCTTTTTCTTTATTACTACTACTACTAGCTATAATCTTGTATAAATTTTGAGGGTATTTGATGGGGGATAAATGTATGGTGATGCATTTTTTGTATGATGAATCTTTCATGAAGAAGTTTTCCAAGGTTTTAAAATTGTTATTGTGCCATTTGGGAAGGCTTTGGGAAGACTTATATTTGTCATACTTGATCATGCCTAAAATTAGAATGATTCCACAAAGAGAAAGTAGAATTATAAAATAGAGCAATTTAATGGTGAATTTTGAAGAATTTTTTCTCTATTGCATATTATTCCTTTATATTAATGGAGGTTATTGGTTTTGCACATGTACAAGAAAAGTATTTAACTCCTAAATATTTCATTCTAAGAGCTCTAAATGGTTCCTAAGATTTTAAAACCATGCATCCTACAACAAGACAAACTAGGATTTCTAACTATTAGTTTTTTCTAATAACAAGTAGAAGATACAATATTGTTGGTTGTAGGAGATGAAAGTGTTCTACATCAAGGTAGTCATTTTCACTATTTCTCTTGGCATCTCTTCTTCACCACAAGTGAGATAGATTAATAGTTAAATCCTTAAGCCATAATCAATAGCATTAGTGAAACTGACATGCAAGCTTCTAAGAATTTGCACCATGGTGTGTAGGACAACGACTTTCATAGTGTCAAAATTATAGTGTTATTGTAAGTAGGACAAGACAAATTGCCTACTGTGGGAAACTTCTTTCAATGCAGTAAGGACCAACATTAATGTCTTTATGCTCTCTTAAATTCAACACATTGAGGACTCTCCATATAGGCATGAAGGGTATGTATGATTTTGTGGATTTGTTCATATAGAAAATACTCACCTTTGCCTACCAAAGAATTTGAAAACTAACTCAAGAAGAATTTTCAAGGGTGTGCACTATTCATAAATATCATAGATTGCTTTATATGCTCCAATATGAAATACTATATTTTCGAAGAGGAGAAACTACTAGTGGCATCATTTTTATGTTTCCCATTGTCCTTTTATCTCTCTTATGTTTCTTTTATCTCTCTTACCTGTCTCCCCTACAATGCACAAAATATTTTAATCTTTATTCTCTTATTAATAAATAATTTAATAATATTAAAAATACTTTAGTTAAATACATTTTATTGAAATTAGGAAACTATAACTAATAATTTAAAATTTATAAAGATAAATAGAGAAAATTAGATTTGTATTCAAACGATCCAAATTTATATTTAAAAAACTAATACGAAGTTGGTAATATTGAAGTCTAATATTAGTGTTTCTATTGGATAACACCAATATATCCAAAATAAATGATAATTTTTTTATTAAAAAAGAATGAAAAATGCAAGGAGATGTATCTGTAAGAAAGTAAAGTCCACCAATATGTGAATCCGTTATACAACTATTATAACAATTATTAACTTTGTTAATCCTTAACCATATGAGCAATATAATCAACAACCATAACAAGATACTTATAAACAATAACACCATATATGTTAACTAGGGAAACCCATGATTAGAGGGAAAACCCTAGTGGGGATGGTACCCATAAAATGATGGACAATATTAGGAGTCAATGAAATACATTTAGTACATATCAATCCCTGTTAGGAGTTGTAGAAGGCATATGGACCCACTGTCCAAACAACTTTAGGGGTAAGACCACTGAACTCACTATCCAACTAATCTTTGTATTATTCCTTGCAAAATAATATAAATGAACTATACTTGTACTTCATCTATCCTTTTTCCTATGAACCATACTACCTCTCTTGATCTTGATACTAGATCACCAACTTTGTATCCAATAATCCCTTGGATCGCTTACTCATATTTACCAAATACTCTACCATTGTTCGCACACTTCACACTTCATACACATCCAATTTACACTTTATCAAAAGAAAAATAACCTTCCTTTATACCATGTCCTCAAAAAAATTCCTTGAGTCGACCTTGAATCTTTCCCAATTACCTCATTAAGATAATTAATTAATTTATAATTACACAACACTATCGGTTCACAATCTTTACAACTTCTCACATGTGTGACCTCAGATCTTGCACACTTTTTGACATCATCATTAGACTATCTACTATCTTTTTCTAACCTCACATATCATAATTTTATCTTAGTAAAAAGATACAAATCAATCATCAAAAGTTGCTTCTCAAATACTTTGACTGTATACTTCTCTATGTAAATCAAGTATATCTTCTGCATATAGATTCATCTTTTTTGATGTGCACTTAACCATGTAATCAAGACATAGTGTATAAAACATCCTTAACTACACTTGACTTGATCATCAATTCTCTGTCTATAGGACCTTGTTCTTTATCAACTACTTTGCCAACCTTCATATAATTACTTCTATGTTGACAATAACGACAAACATAGTCATGAATGCAATATGTGAATCATACTAACAATATTTCACATGCTCTAGCAATTCTTATGATACTCCCTCAAAGGAATTCCATCAGCATTCATGCTAACAATATCTAGAGAAATATATGAACAGAAGGAAATATAGAGATGAGTATAAGGGAGATATAGAGAGAAATAGAGATATGCATACACAGTAATAGAGGTGGAGTAAATGAGAGGAGAAGGGAGTAATATAGATAGAGATATGTAGAGAGAGGAAATATAAGAGATTTATAAAGGGATATGGAGTAAGAGAGATGGAGATAATGAAAGAGGAGGGAAGGAATGCCATAAATAGAGGGAGATAGAGAGATAGAGATAGATAGAAAGAGATAGAGAGAGGTAGATAGAGCTATAGAGATATTGCTACAAAAATATATTGAGGTAGCTAGAGCTAGAGGAATAGAGAGAGATGGAGAGTAAATAAAAGTTATAGAGAGGTAGAGAGAGTTATAGAGAGTTCAAAGAGATAGAGTTGGTGAGAGGTCGATAAATCTATTCACGAAGAGTAATTATATTCTTCTCTGTGATCTACCCTTCCCTCTTTATCCATGGTTTAGATTTTCCATCATGTACTATTTTTAACCATTTTTTATCATTGTCATTTTATGTTTTCATCATGCTTTATCACATTCATTGTACTTAAACTCCCATTCGTTTGTTGGGAAGTGAATTGCAAAAGCAACATAGTCATCTCTATTAGAATGATTTTAGAATAACTAGGGGGGGGGGGGGGGGGGTGAATCAATTATCCTTAGGTACATATGTTGTAAATAAAATTTTAACCACTTTTAACAACTTAGATTTATTAATTAGTCCACTAGGTCTCTATATCATCTTAAGAATAACATAAACTTGCAGTTTACTATCCCAATAGTAACCTACTTGTAGAATGTAAAGCAATAAGCAATACAACACATCAAATACCATTGAAACAAGTATAATACTAGGATTTAACATGGAAAACCAAATTGAGAAAAAACCACCAGTAAAATGCTACCAACTTTTCACTCTTTTGAATTGAGCTTGGTTAAGAATTGACCCTATTAAAGGTTGCAATACACATTGTTAGGTGTACCCTTGTTAGAGGATTTAATCACCCTATTAAGAGTGGCCTAATTAAAGGGCTTAAAAAAACCCTATTATAATGTCACCTTGACTAAAGGATTTACAAATGTTTGCTAGGTCAACCTTGATTAACAGATTTTTAATTGATATAATGGTTAGAAAGTAACAATAGGTTGATCCGATAAATACAACTCACTTTGCAAATGCATATCAAAATGTAGCTCATTTTTTGATCCATTGAATGGCCTTCATTAATGTCTCCATCACTAATTTTCTTGGAAACCCTTCAAGAAATCATACTTCACCTCAGCATGACTCTTTATAACCTTCTCCTCAAGTTCACCAATCAACAAAATCAACAACTGCTAACCTCTCTAGGTTAATCATTGTATCTCCTTAAATAGGTAGATTTGATATTTTGTCATTTAAACATCACTATTGATCTTAGGATTAGGTCAAATTCATCGGATCCTTCCATCATTTTGTTTCCTCCTTATCCTTCTAGATACTTTTCAAAACTTCTCCTCTATGAATCCATGTCTCAAAATGCTTAAATACAAATTATCATGTATTTACTGCTCTAGCTCATCAATACTTATCCTTTACACACTTTGACCAATCCAAAAATTCAGCTGTGTCAGTTGGGAATGTGAATTCAATTACAAAGTATTAAATGTTGACACTTGAACAATACTATGTTCATTGACCTTAGTCATCACTAGACAACTCAGTCAATACTAACTGTCTTGCTTGGTATACTCTATCTTTTTTGATACTTGGTGGACACTATATTTTCTTAGCTTCTACTGTCACTCAGTCGAAACTAGGACAACTCAACTTCTACTATAAGTTTCTTAATATTCTTCTATGTTGCTTAGTTTATCCTATGTATTTGGTCTTCCATTTTTCATCTCTACTAGGATTCAATTCAACTATCTTCTCCACTTAGTGTAATAATTAAACAACACATTATCTTGCCAATGTGCCAACTAATCAAGTGCTCATTGTTGTTCCACATAACTTAACCTTTCCACTAGGTCTTCTTGTTATCTCTTCTTATCAAATCCTCTTCATCAATTATATGATATGGCATTCTACTTAGGTAGCAACTATCTTACTAGTAAAGTTTGACATCAATGACAACATAAAAAATATTCCAATTGTGGTTTCCAACAATATCCCTCTTTGGCATTGTTGGCAACACCTCAGGTTGTTATGCAACCCAAAAAGTCAATTGAGAATCTTATGTGAGTTGCTTCTTTCAACTCCCTATGTGTTCATTAACAAATCTTCATTAATATCCTTAGTTTCATTTTTTTTCTCTCATCTCATGATCCACAAATCTCCTTGATTTCATCTTTTCGTTTCATTATGATTCTCACCTCTATATACAACACCTCTAGACACCAATTGTAGAAATAATTGTAACAACTCCCTCTTCCATATCAAAACATAATCTCTTTTTCTCATACTCCCCCTCTTTCATTTATCACTTCTCACTTTACTCATGCTTCCCATGGTAATTGTATAAACTCTCCCTCTTTGACAAAAAATGCCAAAGACACCTTAATATATCTCATACATATTTATCATGTAGATAAATCCATGTCAGCTCTCTGGACTAGATTCTTCCTTTACCATATTTCTTATTACTAGCTCAACATTTTGTGCTTATCTCTTCACAACTTTAGGAATGTCCTAAAGTGTGACCTCTTGCATCAAGTTGTAAGATATTCTAATCAAAACATTTGATGCAATGCTCCATCTCTAGCTTGGGTAGCCTCATTTAGGGGAATCACCCCTAATATGCCTCTTAGATATTCATGAACATCATTAGGCAATGCTTTAGTAAAAATATTGATCAACTATTTATTCCTTTTTATTCACATACTTTAATCTCACTTCTTTGTCTTGTACCAAGTCTCTCAAGTTAGCAATGTGCTTAGTCTTGGTGTGAATCACATAATTCTTAGATATGTTTATAGTAATTGTATTATCATGTAATATAACAATAGGTTCAATGATCTCTTCCTTTATTGCTTTCAGCAATTGCTTGATCCACACTATGTTAGAACAATTAACTGCTCTTGCTACATATTCAACTTTTGATGTAGATTGAGAAATGCAATTCTATTTCTTGCTTGTTTGTGAAAGCAATCTCTTTCCTGGAAAGAAAGCTCCACCACTTGTACTCTTTCTGTCATCAACATTTCAGCCCAATCTAGATCAATATGCACTTTTAGTTCAAACTTCTCATTTTTCTTGTAATACAGTCCATAGTCCTCTATTCCTTTTGAGTATCTCAGTATCCTTTTTATAGCCATCATGTGATTCTCCTTAGGATTTGCAAAAAATCTAGCAATAATCCCAACAAAAAATGCAATATCTAGTCATTTGTGAGCAACATATTGCAACTTTCCTATCATTGATCTATACAAGGTTTGATTCACATCCACAGTATCATCACTCTTTGAAAGTTTATGTCCAAAAGCCATAGGTGTACTAACCATTCTTGAATCTTCCATTCCAAAGGTCTTCAATATCTCCTTAATGTACTTGGATTTCATAATGTATATACCCTTGTTCATTTGATATACTTCCAAATTAGCAAAGAGTATAATCTCTCCAAACATAGACATCTCAAACTCTTTCTTCATTTCATTAGCAAATGATTTGCATAATGAATCTTGTTCTCCAAATATGATATCATCCACAAATATCTCAGCTAATAGTATCCCTTTTTTCATACTCATTCTTCAAGTATAGATTACTGTTATCATCATTCCTTGCAAACTAATCTTCATCAAATATGTGTACAACCTTTCATAACATGCTCTAGGAGCTTGTTTCAATCCATACAATGCTTTGTGTAGCTTCATACCATATTCCTCTTGCTTGGTTCAATAAATCCTTTAGGTTTTTCAATATAGACTTCTTCATCCAATATTCCATTCAGAAATGCAGATTTGACATCCATTTGATACACTTTGAATTATTTTTAAGCAACATATGCAAGCAAAGTTCTCACTCCTTCTAGCCTTGCAATTGGGGAAAATATCTCCCCATAGTGAATTCCTTCTTCTTGTGCACATCCCTTGTAAACTAGTCTTGCTTTGTTTCTTGTGACTTCACCTTTCTCATTCAACTTGTTAACATTTTTGTCCTTTGGTCTAGGTACCAATGCCCATGTCTTATTCTTCTCTATTTTCTCAATCTCTTCATTCATGGCAGCAATCCAATCTTCATTCTCAAGTGCATCTTTAATTGATCTAGGCTCATATTCACATAGTAGGCATGTTTGGTTTTTCAACTCGTTCTTTGTTGTGATTCTTGAACTTTGTCTCCAATAATTTGATCTAGTGTATGCTTTCTTCTTACATGTTTTTTTAGTGTAGGTTTTGGTACTCTTACTTCTTGTTGTTTCTCTTTAGGTTCATCTTATAGATTCACTTCTAGTAGTACTTCTTGTATCCTAGCTTCTTCTTCTAGTTGTTCAACTTTCACTTGCCGATGTTCAACTCCAACTACCTAATGCTTGGTAGTCCACTGTTGTGACTTGACATTCGCTGGCTATTGCTACTTGGCAACTTTCTTTTCAAGCTCAAGTAGGGTACTAGGCTTTCCTTTATAGATATATGGAAAATTTCCATAGTCTTTAGGTTCATGTTTGCATTCAACTTCATTTTTCTTTGCAAATTTATCAACTCTAACATTTTCACTTTCAACAACTTTGTTAGTGTTAGGATTCAAACATTTATATGCTTTCCTTTTAGTGGAATATCCTAACAATACATCTTCATCACTTTTAGCATCAAGTTTTCCATGTCTATTAACTTTTAGTATATAACATTTGCTTCTAAATACTTTGAAATACTTCACATTAGGTGCATATCCATACCATAACTTAAAAGGTGTAACATTTGTACCTTTCTTGACTTGTAGTTATTTCAAAGCATTATCAACTATACCTACAACTTCTCTCTAGTAATTTTGTGAAAAATTCTTCTCCATCATCAATGTCCTAGCATAGTTCATGATTTATCTAATCCTCTTTTTAGCTATGCCATTTTGTGGAGGGGTCCTTAGTGTCGACATCTATCTCTTGATTCCTCTATCATTATTGAATATGTTGAATTCCTCAGATATAAATTCACCTCCTTTGTTAGATCTCACACACTTTAAGATTTTACCTGTTTCCTTTTTAACTCTAGACAAATAACACTTAAACAATTAAAATGCATCATATTTATTTATCTTTAAGAATCATTATAGTCATCATTCTAGAGTAATCATGAACAAATAGAATAAAATATTTGTCACCATAGTAGTTTTGCACTCCAATAGCTCCAAAAAGGTTAGTATGAACTAACTCCAATATATCATTAGATGAATAGGTCTTTCTCTTGAAACTAGACTTCATCATTTTACTCAATTAACATTGCTTACAGATTAAATTATTAGGTTTCTTCAATCTTGGCAATTTTCTTGCTCTTTTCATATTACTAATGCTTAACAAATTATCAAATTTGACATGACATAGCCTCTTATGCCATAACCAAATGTCTTCATATTGTGCAAACAAGAATGTATCATTAGATAGGTCTAGGCAGAACAAGTTACCTCTTGTTTCTTCTCCACTTTCAAGAAGTTCTATAGAACCATTATAGATCTTGGCTTTATTATGTTGAAACTCAACTTTGTAACTTGAACTGTTCAACTCAACACTAAAAAAATTATAATTTAGTCCTTCAACCCAATAAACATTATCACATATAATCTTGTTAGTCAATCTTATTGATCCTTTACCTTTTACAAGACACGATGCATCATTATCAAACTTAACATAACTTCCTTTATAATATTCTAAAGTTTCAAACTTACTTTTATCACCAGTCATGTGATGTGAGCAACCACTACCATTTATCCAGCTATCACCTTTAATCACATATGAAATAAGTGTAGTTTTCTCATCTTCATCAAAATCTTCTTTCATTGCAACATAAATAAGTTCTTGATCATAACTACCAGAATCACTATTAGTTTCTTTTTGAACAATGTAACAAGATTCCTTACCTTTTCCTTTGTAGTCTTTGTATCCTTCATTATCTCTTCCATCTCTTCTTCCTCGGTACTTGTTGTCTTTCTTTTCATCCCTATCATCCCTACCAAGCCATCTTGTAGCAATATGACTAACATTATTTCGTGAATAACAACTTATAGGAAGTTTAACTTTGAATTTTCCTTTGGCTCTTGGTAGCCTTCTATCCATTAATGCTTCAAGATCCTCAAGATGATCATCAGATGATTCACTATCACTATCCTCAAACTTTCATTTCTTCTTCTTAGACTTATGTATAACCATTTGTGACTTAAAAGCATATTCAATAGTAGAGATGGTAAAATTATCAAAATTTGACAATTCAAAAGCAGTAAGCCTCCTAATTAGACTATCCAAGGTCAAATCATTACCAGGGGTACACCTTGATTCTTGTTTTATAGAAACTCTAATAGCATAAATAGGAAGTAGGGTTCTTAGTACCTTACTAATTATAGTTGCATAACTGATTTCTCCCTCAACTCCTCTAATTGCATTCACCACTTATTTGATTTTGTCATAGTATTGTGCAATATTCTCACCTTCTTTCATCTTCATATCATCCAACTTGCCTCTCAAGCTTTTTGAGTTATCTCTTAGTACATTCTTGTCTCCACCATGTATATTTGCCAATTTGTCCCACATTTTCTTTACAATAGTGCATTCCTTTATATCATCAAACTTTGAGTAACTTAGGGCAGATGTAATTTCCAACATTGCATGATTGTGTTCTTGTTTCTCCTTTATCTCCTAGGTTTTCATAGGTGTTGGTACTACTATGTAGTTATGCTCTAGGAAGTCTATTATCGAGTCTCCAATTCTAGCAATGTACAACTTCATCAAACTTTTCCATGTAGGAAAGTTCTCCTTGTTCAACTTGGGTACCTCCTTTATGAGCATCTTGATCTTTATCTTTAAGTCCCTTCAAACTTTCCTTACAAACACCAAAAACTCTAATACCAATTGTTAGAATTATTTTAGAATAACTAAGCAAGGAGGGGGAGGGTTATCCTTAGGTCCAAATGTTCCAAATAAAATTTTAACCACTTTTAGCAACTCGAATTTATTCATTAGTCCACTCAGTCTCTATATCAGCTTAATAGTAACATAAACTTATATTTCATTGTCCCAATAGTATATTACTTGCAGAATGTAAAGAAATAAACAATAAAATACATTAAATACCTATCACACAAGTATAAAACCATAATTTAACATGGAAACCCAATTTGGAAAAAAACCAACACTAGCATGCTACCAACTTTTCACTCGACTGAAGTGAGCTTGGTTAAGATCCAACCCTATTAGAGGTTACAATACGCACTGTTAGGTGCTTCTATATACTTCTCAAAACTTCGTTATGAATCCATGCCTAAGAATGCTCAAACATGACTTATCATGCATTAGATGCTCCAACTCATCAATACTTATCCTTCACACGCTTTAACCAATCCAAGAATTTAACTATGTTAATTGGGAATTTGAATTCCTTCACAAACTATCAAATGCTAACACTCAGTCAATATTATGTTCCTTGACCTTCATCATCACTAGACAACTTAGTCAATACTAATTGTCTTTCTTAGCATAGTCTATCTTTTTGATACTTGGTTGACACTATATTTTCTTAGATTCTATTATCACTAGGTCAACACTAGCACAACTTGACTTCTACTATAAGTTTCTTAATCTTCTACTCTTTTTCTTAGTTTAGCCTATGAATTTGGTCTTCCATTTATCATCTCTACTAGGCTTCAATTCAACTATCTTCTCCACTTAGTTTAATGATTAACAGACATGTTATCTTGCCAATTTGCCAACTTATCAAGTGCTCATTATAGTTCTACAAAACTCAACCTTTCCACTAGGTCTCTTGTTTTTAAATCCTCTTCATTAATCAAATGATATGGCACTCTATTTAGGTGGCAACTGTCTCAACAGTATGGTTTTCCATCAATGACAACATAATAATTGTTCCAATTGTGGTTTCCAATAGTCTATGCCATAAATTAATTGCATAACTTAGTTAATGTGTTCAACTATATTGTGTTATGGTACAAGCACAGAAAAAGTCATTTTGACCCAAGACTACCAAGCTCATTTATAAAGAGTTGTAAAAAATCTATATTCTCTCTCTGAAAGTTCACATCATAGAATTATCTTGCATTTTTATCTCATGTTCCCTTATACAACACAAAAAAAACCCTCTCAATGCTCATGGATTCGATTAGACAACTTTCTTGTGAAACAATATATGTTCCATTACAGAGCCAATTACACACACAAAGTAAGGAAAACTCAAAGAACATGATAAACCATAGTTATTTCCCTTGCATATGAGGGAAATCATTAATCCTCATTTAAAACCCAGACGTTTCCATCACCGATCCATGATTGAAGGAAAATCATTAAGAATTTGTGTGTCTATTCTTGTTATTTGTGTTGTAAATACAAAACACCACTAGATAAGTTCCAAGAAGAAAATAATACTTGTGGGTCATTTTTATATAGAAGAATTCAAAGTTCATACAAACGGTTATAATTTTGGGCCATAACAGTGGGCTTGCTATTACTTGGAGCAAGAGTTTTGTTCATGTCAATCTAATAAAAACATATGGTCTTCTCATACCCATCAAAAAGACTCTGACCACATAGTATTTGAGGTTGTATATAAAATTAGGTTCAATTGAAAATTTAGCACACATCTTTTGAATTCTAGTTGGCTTAATTGATGAGAATTTTTTAGTGTCATGGAGAGAAAGATGGTTTTTGGCCCTAAGACTATGTTGATATTTCTTCATGGAATTCTCTTAGGAATGTTTATCTTCATGCTTGCCCAAAAATGTTTTTAGAGGACTTTAGGATTACTTGGACTGTTGATCAAATTCAATAAATGGCTAGAGGTAATGTCATTTAGTTGAAAAATGAAATTTTAGGAAAACCTAATAAAATTGCAATGAATAATTAATCTGAGGTAATATGATAAAATGAGACTAACCAAACTTACTTTGATCCCTACCACCTACATTTTTTGTTAGAACTAAGCTTTATTATAATTTTTTTTTTAGGTATGATTATACATCAAAGAAAAAAACACATATCTAAAAATAGTTATGTTATAAGTTGTTTATTTACGCATTTTGTCTTTTCTTTTTAAATTGTGTTAGGCATATTTAAACTATTTTAACACTTCTTTGAATATTACAATATGAGCTATAGCTTCCTAACATATCTGTCCTCTAGATTTCACTTTTCACAAGGTGCAATTATGTTTTTGGTGGTCTTATATCACATTATTATTTAGAGTTATTATTTGCATAATAATATTTATTAATATTTTATATTTTGATAACTTCTAATTTTGTGTTTGATTTAATTTATTTTAGTTTTTTTGCTTGTCAAGTTTTTTTAAATAGAAATGTTGACTCATTGTTTTTGTACCATGATTTAGATGTCTCAATTATTTGTACCATCTATAGTAATAGTTGTATCTAATTTATAGGTCTCAACTTATAAACCCATCATATTGTCACCTATAATCATGTAACACAATTTTATTCATCCCTTAAGAGTATGACCCATGATATTCATTAAAAATTTATAGGAGAGTATTCATTATCAGTGGAAAAGTCAACTTCCATGTTTGAAATGGCTAATAGATTGTATTACAATCAATGATTGAAACTTGACCAATTAGAAAGGCACAAAATAAGGAGAGAGAGAGAGAGAGAGAGAGAGAGAGAGAGAGAGAGAGAGAGAGAGAGAGAGAGAGAGAGAGAGAGAGAGAGAGAGAGAGAGAGATGTGGAGATTAAAAGATAAATATAGAGGAAGGGATAGGAGAATAAATATGGAGATGTGTCTTAGATATAGAGGTAGGACATGAAGATTGAAATAGATATGAATATAAAGTGAAAGGAATTCATAACAAATAGATTGAAAGATAGAGATATATTGAGAGGTAAAGATAGAAAGAGATATATGAAGATAAGATAGAGACATAGAGTGAGAGACATAGAGGAATAATTAGAAAAATATATAGATGGTCAAATAGATCAATTGGGAGATAATGAGATACAATAGAAAGGAGGGGAGGAAAAGATGAAAAATAAAAAAAGTACTCAGTGTTGATCTTTAAGCTTATGTTGTCTATTAGTCTCCAAACACTTAGTCATTTACTAGGCAAGATAAAACAATCATCACTTACCAAGTTATCTAGTAAAGGTTGAGCATACAAAGCTCATATCAATTAGTATAATGATTTTAAAGTATTCAATTGAGACTGAGAACATGTAAGCTTTGAGAAATATAGTTGGAGCTAAGAACATCGACAAGTTAACAATTTCCAAGCAAGCAGATGTATAGAAGTCGAGTGATAGTTTGAATGAGCCAATATGACCGAGCATCAGAGCATTCAAGTGTCTAGAAGTTTAATTTTGTCATATGAGTTTGTAATGGCACAAACACATGTGTAAATCATTTTGGTTGACTTCTATATGATATTTAATATGTGTAGAGCCAGCTAAGGAGACGATCACACATCATTACAAAAGGTAATAATCCCAAGGAATGTAATTTAACTAATCAAAAAATTAGATAGAAACAAAAAATATGATGAATTGTAAACCATTGATCAAGATCTAGAACCTTCATAGAACATCTATTTAAGGAGTATTCTAACCCTAGAATTAGTGTGTATGCATGAATGAAGGAATGAATGTGCATATGTGCATGTGAAGAGAAAAGACTAAGTTTGAAAGTGGACTAGAAAGAGGGAAATTAGAGTATACATAGATATTAGATTAGGAGATGAGATTAGAGACATATCAAAGAGGATACCTAAGACTAGCTTACAGAGAAAATTAAGGGTCAGGTTCTGAATTAGTTAGTGTTAATTGAATTAGGGTAAATCTCTTAACAAAGTGGTCTTAATAGACCTATGTAAACCTCCTAACAAAGTCCTTACTTTATTGTGGGTGTAAAATCCTTTAACAAGCTGAGACTTAATTGTCTCTAAAGATTTTCACAGGGTAGACCCCTCACAAGGTAGGTCATATCTTATGATCAAACATTGTAACCCTAATAGGTTAACTTTATTGTTGCAATAGTGAAGATTTGTGGGTTTCATCCCCACCCTAGTTTTACCTTCGCATTGAAGTGTTTATGGGTTACCAAATCATTATGTTATGTGTTGAATTATTCATGGATGTGATGAATTTCATTTATGTTTCAGCATTATAGTTTTAAATGGTAGATCTAAAGTATGGGATGAATTAGGTAAGAAATCAACATTTTGGTTTTATAAGTCAAAGTTTAAGATCCTGATTCACCCCCCCCCCTTAGTATCTTGTTTCCCATTAACCATTTTCAACAATTTGTATCAGAGCCTAGTTCTCTTTTTAGTAAGCTTAACAACTTGAGAGGATCAGATCATGGAGATGGAAGTGTATAAGATGGGAAAAATCATTAAGAACCAGATGATTGAAATTCAGATGATATTGCAATTATTAGAAGTAGCAAAAGAAGGGTTAAGGAAAACCTTGAAAAGAAGGAAAGAGATAGCTATTTAGCAAAATGACACACAATACAAAGAAGTTGACATAGAAGGACTGCTTAATAGTGGAAAGACTAGTAGTAATGATGAAGCATTGATAAAACTACTAGAGAAGAATAGTACCCTAATCAAAGAAGCAAAAGATCTAAAGAGAGAACAAGAAATCCAATCAGTTACACCATGTGAAGCAATGTAACAAAAGAAGAAAGCAATGGAAGACAAGATCATGTTCGAAGAAGACAAAAGACAAATGGCTATTAGACTTGGAGAGAGATCATTTGAAGTACATAAGCTTACAAAAAATCAGTTGGATGCAATAAATCAATTGATAGTTGCCAATCAAAAAGAAAAAAAAAAGACTTGGAAATCAAAAACCTAAGGTCACAAAATGAGCAATTGAGAAGTGAGTTGAAGTATGAAAAATAACTTATGGAAAGAATGAACAAACCAAGTGAAGATGTCAAACACTTTGAAAAACTATCGAGGTCACCTAGAGTAAGTCACACCTCTAGACTTGGATAGAACAAGCAATTTTCATCTCCTAAAGAAGGGGAATCATCCAAGAGTGGAGAATAGAGGAATGCCAAATCCAATTGCAAACCTACATGTCATCATTATGGGAAATTCGGTCACACAATGATGCAGAAGCATCCTGGGTTGCCTTGTTATCCTGCTCATTTTCACTCATTTTGCAGTTGGTGCCAAGTTACTGTAGCACTCTTCAGGTGCCAAGCTCCTATCGCACTCTTCAGGTGCCGAGTTACTAAAGCCCTCTTTAGGTGACAAGTTCCTGTCGTACTCTTTGGGTGCCAAGTTAATCTTCAGGTGCCGAGCTCCTGTTGCATTCTTCAGGTGTCGAGTTACTAAAGCCCTCTTCAGGTGCTGAGTTCCTGTCGCACTCTTTAGGTGCCGAGCTCCTATCACACTCTTCAGGTACCGAGTTACTGTAGCCCTCTTCAGGTGCCGAGTTCCTGTCACACTCTTTAGGTGCCAAGTTACTCTTCAGGTGTTGAGTTATTGTAGCACTCTTCAGGTGCCGAGTTACTGTAGCATTCCTTCAGGTGCCGAGTTACCCAATGTATGCCGAGTGCCAGTATTTGGACATGATTTCTGCAAGCCGACTTGTAGGAATTATTTCATTTGCGACATTTAATTTAAGGTCTTTTCTTGGGATGAGTCCAGACCATTGTTGGGTCGACCCTCCTCTTATGTAATGTTCTAGAATGTTCTGTAAGCCATTTTGGAAAGTATAAATAGAGAGTTTAGGCTTAGAGCTAGGCAAGTTTTAGTAGAGAAGAAGTTTTAGAAGAACAAAAGTTTTGAGGGAGCAGAATTGAAAGTGTGAATTTGCTGTTGGATCATTGAATGTGAATGTATGGTAATTGGCCGGAATGTATGAAGATATTTTGATGAATCAATAGAAGTATTACCCTCTTCTCCTCCTTTGGTTGCTGTCCACTTGTGTTTGCTTCCATTGTGTTAACTCTTGCAGGGTGGTTTGGATAGCTGGGTGAGCCTTTGACCCTAGTTATTCACCTTTTCCTGCATCACACAACCAACATTTGTAGAAGCAAAAATGGTATGCAAACTTCTAAACCTAAGTTTACTAGTAATTATTTTAATTGCAAGAAAGAAAGACATCAAACACATGAATGTAAATCAAAGAACAATGACTCAATGAAAAATGTATCTAAATTCCAAGGTTATTGCTACAACTATCAAAAGTATGGACATAGAGCTTATGAGTGCAATTTCAAGACAAAATCGAAGTGGACATCTGAGAAGTAGGTTTATGCATCAAGGAAAGGCAATTCTTATTATTTTTCTTACAATACATGGCACAATTGTCCTTATTGTTGAGAATATGGACACATTCTAGAGAACTACATCAAAATACATTTAAGAGGAAATTAAAAGAAGTGGCTAAATGGGGAAATAATATGTTTCAGTTGTCTCAAAGTTGGACATATTAGTAGAAACTACAAAACTAGAGCACCAACACCAAGTAATAGAAATGATAAAGTTGAAAGAAAGAAAACATGGATAGAGATAGTGAGACCTAGAAGTAGTGGAGTAGATAGAGTAGAGATCACCTAGTCCAATGGATTAGGTAATCACTCCACATCAAACTAAATAAAGAAGGTATGTAGGAATTGTATATTCAATGTTATATTTTACATCAGTTCCTAGCATAGAAGTGCTCAAGGTTCATATTTGCATAAGTAAAGATCCATTAAGAATGGATTAGGAGGGAGAATAAAATCATAGAGTACTGAGCATTAGTGGAACAATCTATATTAACCAAGCTTTGCAATATAAACTGAGTGATTAAGGGAGTTGATGTATAAACAAAATGAATTAGTATTGGCCAAGTGAGGTAACCTTGACTAAGTAAGAATGGAGACAAAGCTAGCTATCATGTACCAACCAAGTACGAAGGCATTAATTGTAGACCTAAAATAAAAATTTGAAGGTATTTACCAAATTTAGACGTTCTTTTTTATTCACCAGGTGATCAAGATGATTTCGGTGACCAGTGTGAGAGAATCATAATAGAATACCAAAAAAATTGCAAAGTAAGTATTAATCTCAGTGCCGACTTGTTTACTCAATGGAGATATTAGTTGTTACTACAAAACCCTAGTTCATAATGACATATGGAAGCAAAATGTTGAAAGACAATAGTGCACAAACTATAAGAAATGACCAAAGTCCTCCACCTAATTAATTTTTTTTAGTAAACCTCAAAAAAACTATTAATGATATTGGAGCTTAATTGTTAGTTTCACCTAGAGTCTTGACTCTTTAGGATGTAAGATCTTGTTATCTATGCAAAGTTGGAGAAATTGGAGATTTTGAGATTAAAGCAGCTTATGAGAAGTTATGTGTTGATGGAGTTTTAGAGGATGAACACAAGATCATTATCGAGAAAGGGCTTGTCATGCCATAGGTTTTCCAAAGGTTTTTAGGTCGAATGGATAAAGATTGTGCTTAGCCGCATTCATGACATGAAAATATGGTTAGAAGGTGGGTTGATCAAGATAAACAAGGCCATAATTAGTAGGGTAACTGGGTACCTTGCCTTGGATCAATCAAAAAGTATAAGAAGCATAGAAAAGAATAAAATTAAAAATATGACCAAGGAAAAGTGGAATGGTCGAGGAATTTCAATTGATGGAATTGAGGATCCATTAGTTGAGTTTGTTGTTAGTGTGATTGTATATAGGATTTATCAATCCAACAAGCTAAACAATGTACCATGTGTAGAGTAGTGGATTTGGGCTACAAAGTTGTAAAGTAAGATCATACCTATGATCTTACTGAGCTACAACTTTACCAACTTATAAAGAATCTTAAAGAAATAAGGAAAGTGAAGAATGCCACTTGTAAGTTTGGATCTTTATTAATTTGTATATTTTTCTATGTACAAAATTCTTTTCCTACTATTGGAACAATTGCTTGAGATAGAAATCGACCAGCTATGGAGCAAATAAGTGACTTAATTAATAGAATGGGATAAATTTTTGAAGCAATAATGGATAATTATTTTGAAGAGTTAAAAAGGAAGATGAGGAACATGATGAGGATTCCTAAGTCTGTTGTAGATAAGTGTTATGATGAAGTATGTTTAATTGTGGATATAGATTTTGTTTATGCACAAGCAGTTTTTTTGAGGGCACCATAGCTAAGGCCAATGCCTTATGAAGTGAATGCAGATGAGGTGACTACAGTAGTCACTATACTTTTGGCTGAAGAGATTGACACAACTGCTGAGCAATTTGGCATGTATGAAATAGTAATTGCTAAGATGACTGCTAAATTAGGCACACCTAAAGTGAAAAAGGAAAGAAAAAGGAACAGTGCTGAGGGAGGTCATAAAGATGAAGGAGAAGGGGTTGGACAACCTATAGAGGTTGAAGAAGGAAAAGGAAAATAACTTTTTCTTGCAAAGCCTAAGGCAACTAAGCAAAGAAAGGTGGTTATTTTTTAGCCTAAGGTAAAGGCCAACTTGAAGAAGGATGTAAAAGGGATGGTGACACCTCATATGCCAAAGGGTAAGGTGATTATTACCAAGTCAAAGACATCTCATCCCTCTACTGAGAAAGTCACAGGAATTCCATTGAAGAAGAGTGTTAGTACACATATGTACCCAAGTTTTAAAACTTGTAAATTGTGTTTTCGAACCACTTTGAACCTTAGTTCAAAGTAGTTTGAAGTGGTTCAGTGGTACAAATGATCCATTCTACAGGTTCAATGCAAGAAAAGTTTGGAAATACAATAGTCCAGAGATCAAAGTTTCAAAATTCAAATCTTGGGTTACAAATTCAAGGTTCTGTAATGGGGGCAAACTAGCGATCTTCTCTCCAAATTATCAAGAAAGTTTTAACTGCAGATTGCCTGTTTGATAACATCTCTCATGGACACAATATAAAATTCTATAGATCATAAGGGGGATGATTTTCATAGGGTCTCATCATTACTCATTACCTTTTCAAGAGGTGGAAGTCATGCATTTGCAAATATTGTTGGAAGAAGCTACTGTAATTTCTATGACAACAAATTTGCAGGAAGCCAGAATAATAGTCTTAGTGCAGGGGGTATAAATCTCAATCTAATCATTGGATTATTATCATTTTCATATATGTTTGAAGAAAACCAGTTTCATAAATTATCTCCAAAGATTTGTGTTATATTACATATGGATCAAAAGTTACAGGTTTGTGAGTGCGACACTATCGAATCAACAATGACAGTGACAATATCCAGAGCATAGTAAAATAGTCATATTACAGGGGTTGTATTTCACAATCTAACCATTGGATTGATCTAAATCTTGGATATGTGTTGTAAATTATAGTTCTAAAAATAATCTCCAAAGGGTTTGGTAAGATTCATTATGGATCAAAAGTTATGGGTTCCTGTTTTCACCTATATCAGATCAGTAATGACAGTAACAAATACAGATGACATGAAAATAAGTCTTGTTTCGGGGGCTATATCTTCTAATCCAACCATTGGATTAAGGTAAATTTTGGATATGGTTTAAAAATCCTAATAATATAAAATATCTCCAAGAGGTTTTTCTTGATTATGTATGGATCCAAAGTTACAGGTGTTTTAGTGCACTACTGTCGGATCAGTACTCTGTCACCAGCAAATGCCACTTGTTAGCATGCATATATTATAGGGACCTCATATTATCAAAAAATATAAGAAAATGTTTATAATGATATAAAAAAATTAAGAAAGGAGAGATTGAAAATATTAAAAGGAAATGGGAAGTCATAAGGTTTTTCAAGATTCAGTTAGGGAAATTGAAGAGTTTTCACGAGAAAATGAGAAGATAATAAATATGCCAATAGCAAAGGTTGAGGGGGTTCCATTCTTTCTCACTTTTGGACTGCAGACTGTGTGCTACAGTAGGGGAGGAAAATTTCTAGATTTATTCCATCTCTTGTGAGAGAGAGAGGGCAGAGCTTATTTTCTAAACTTTGTGTTAGAGATAGGAGAACTTTTGATTTATTAATGTAATGTTAAAGAAAAGAGTTTCAGTTTTCCTTTAGATAATGATTCTTGGATTGTAAATGTGTAAGAAGATCTTTGTGTTGTTTTCAGTTTTCTCTGAAATACATTTCATGGTCACTATTTTTAGATTATGCTATTATTTCAAGATATCTCCTAAAGCTCTGATTCCTCATTTTCTCAAAAGGATGGAAAATACTTCTTTGATCTCATTTAATTTGTAATGCAACATTTAGGCATGTGAACTTTGTGTCATCTGATGTTCTTTTCTATTCTTTCTTTTCAATAATCCTAGTTTTTGCATCTATTTTGTATATACAGGTAGATATTTGTAATCCTTTTGTGCTTTCAGGTTAAAAGCATCTATATTTTAATTCATTGTAAATCATATACGGGGAGCTGTACTCGATAAAATTTATAGGAAAGTTATCAATCCAATGATAACTTGTCCAACAGTTAGTGCTGATTAGTCTTCTCATTTGGGAATTCAAGGTTATATTTGTATGCATTTTCTTAGAGGACAATCTATTCACTAACAAAGAGGAAACTAAATCACATACAAAATCACTTAACACAAGAGAAGCCAAGGAGAAAACTGATCATAACACAAGAGGAGGAGTAAGATGATGAAAAGATTGAGTCAAATGAACACAACAAACTTCAAATGGTGAAGAGACTCCCTCCAATGACTGACATGGATCAGGTATGTGACAAGTTGAAAAAATCAATTTTTTTAATGGGATTCAAAGATATTCAATTTGATTCTTTGGATAATGTTGATCAAGATAAGCTTGAAGAAGTTATGATTTACATGATGATCAAGTTTAGATGTACAACCTTAGAATTGGGAGATGAATTCCCAGTAGGATTGTACAAATGAGTTGATGAAAAGTGGAAGTGGGCACTGGCTATAGAGAAAAAAATAAGAGAGACAACACTCACAAGCTATGCCAGATTTAGGGAAGAATCACATGTCTATAGCCCTTAAAGATTTTGTAAAGAAGTTTATGTCAAGAGACATGGCATATAAGATTTTGAAAAATAAAGCTCATGAAGTTAAGCAAGATAGTATTCGGGTATGGAAAGAAGAATTTAGATTACTTACTCCATATGTGGAAGTGAGGGAAGGCGGAGATGCAGTGAAATTTGAAGATGAATACAAACAAGAAGTTGCCAAGCTGACTAAGGAAATTCAACAACTAGTCAATTAATGTGAATAGAGAGAGATTGCCACTATTGAAGATGAAACTGATACTAACACCCCTTCACCAACTTCAAATATATTAACTGAAGAGGAAATTCAAAGTTTAATGTTAGATCAAAGCAAGCTCTGTACTAACCCAATTTTGTTACAAATTGTAGATAATCCAAAGCTAGACAATAAGAAAACTGATGATATTGATGTGACATCTATTATAGAGGATACAAGTATTAAGAAACTTGATAAAGCTTTAATTGTGATTACATCATTTACTTGTATGCCCATTTTTCAAACAAAGGCAAATCTTGTTACATGCACTTAATCACTAGTAGACGAAGTAACACAAAAAGGGCAAGAGGCCACTCAAGCTCTTATTCAATTGATGAGTGCAAAGGCTACAAAACTTGCAACTGAGACACCTATACAATAGGTGATTCCTTTACAAGTGCAGCAACAAAGATTAAGATTAAGTGAAAAGGGGAAACAACTACAATGATCACTACCTAGTGATACACCCCCATGATCTCAAGATTGTTAGATTGTGGTGACTGATCAGGAAAGTATTGTACATACTTCATAAATTCTTTGCGGTTCAGGGTAGCGGCCTAAATTTTTTTTTGGGCCTGGCCGATGTGTGGCTAACATATGGATGACATTTCGTAACCCTAAAATGGCATAAAATACTTGTATAAAAGGGCTTAGGGTTAGGCATTTTTCATTATGTTATGTTGTGATGTGAAATTGGTTCTTGCGGCGGTATTGAGATGTAAGGGATTACAGACTGTAATCAGGTTGTAATCACTAGATTGTAATAATATCGGACTTGCTATTTGGTGGATGTAGCCCAAGGATTGGGTGAACCACATTAAATCTTGGTGCCTTGTGTTCTTTTCTGTGTGAACTATTATTTTTTGTTATTGGTTATATTTGCATTTAATTATTATTTTTGTCCATGGTTTAATCCTAACAAAGATGTGATTCAATTAGGTGAGGTATTTGAGTTAGTAAGTCTTGATGAGGTAATTGCATTACCTATGTATGATTTGAATAACCTAACAATTGATAAAATGCAAGAGCTACAAATCTTGTTGAGTCATTAGGAAAATCAAGAATAGTTGAGAAGAGAGCAAAAGAGGAAGTAGGCATTACATACTGTCAAAGACATTTTTTTAGATGCATTTGAGATTACAGATTTGGATAATCAACATACAATTTTGGATCAACTAGTATATTTAGTTGATAAGATTTAGATGGAAGATATGTAGACCCATATAATATTCTTACAATGGTCTAAAAGAATAGTTGAGCATAAAGTGTTAGAGAAAGTCTCACAACAACTTGTACATAGACAAGCTGAGCTTTCTACATCAGTCACACAACTAGAAATTTTTTTGCAAACCATCAATTCATTGTATTTGAAATAGTATGATATTGGTTTCTTTACAGTTGATAGTAAATGCTCATTAGAAATGCTACATGCAAACATGAGAGAAAGTTTAATTATATTGGGCAAGAATGCAAGTCCAAGTTCATCCTCATATAATGAGTTGACATTTTATCACGAAATGTTAGCTGAGCTCATGGCTAGAAAGGCATCAATATTAGGAATAAGTTGACACTTATTCAACTTTAATTGCTCCCACATATAGAGATTATTCAGAAGGAGATATCTATTGCCAAGAACATTTTGAAGAAAGATACACAGTTTTCACATATTGAAATTTTTATTGATCTAGCTATTGAGCTAGAAATTCAGTTTCAAATTTTGGATCAAGTTAAGGAGAGATGGAATAAAAGATATGCCAATATTGTGACAAGTCATCAACAATTTTTGATAAGTAAAGGTTGGTGTCAACAACCCCAGGCCATTCGTGACAAAAACAAGGAGGAAATATACAAAAGGGGGAAATATTGGTGAAATAATCAAATGGGGAAGCATTCATTAACACAAAGGGAAAAATTTGTGAAGTGATAATAAATGCACCATAATAGAACACAGCAACATTAGAAGACATTATATGATCAATATGGTCTTAAGGGGAGTACTCATTTTGAAAGAAATGATTATTCATGCAAAATTGTTTTTGTCACTAACGTCAAAGGGGTAGATTATTGATCTCTAAGCCTATATTGTCTATTAGTGTCCAAACACTTAGTCATTTACTAGGAAAGATTACATGGTCATCACTATGATTGAGTTATCTAGTAAAGGCTAAGCATACAAAGATCATACTAAGCATGATAGTGATTGCTGAGTATTCAATTGAGACTGAGCACATGTTGTTGAACCCTTGGTATTTGTTCTTTGATTGTTGTCATTGATGTCAATAATGAGCATATGGTATGGCTAACATCATGTAATTATCTTATTTGATGTCCTTCAATATTGTTCAAAACATATTCAAGACAAATACTTAAGTGTTATACAATTAACACTTAATGTTCATATTGCTTTTGAAAACGGGTATAAAAACATAGTTTTAGTCTATTAGAAAGTTAACAAGATTTTTTATTAGATAGAACCCAACTATCATACCTTTTTGGAAAGGTCTCGGAGTTAGCTAAAATGGGTCTTCATTAGTTTTTGCATAACACATGTATGTAAAGAGGAAAAAGTTTGTTGATCAGAAATGGGTACCAAAATTTTATGATAGTTTTGGCAGTTTTGAGCGGTTTTGGTCTAATGGAAGTTTGGGGTATGTAACTACCTCCAAAATTTAGACTTTCTTGGTTTACAAGTAGAGGGTACATTCCTCTAAAACATCTAATAGGTGGTTTTGATAGAAGTTGTAGAATTGGTGTGAAATTCCTTGTGAACTGAACAATGAAAGAAATGACAAGAACTATGTTAGATGAATCTAAAGTACCAAACATGCATTGGAAAGAAGTAGTTCAAACAATAGTATATAATTTAAACAGGGCACAACTAAGGGTGAAAACTAAGTACACTTCTTATGAGTTATGGTGTGGACATCCTGCATCTGTTAAACATTTTAGAATTTTTGGAAGTAGATGCTTCATTAAGAATTCTGATGATAAAATAGGATGCTTTGATTCAAGATGTGATGAAGGAATCTTTTTAGGATATTCTTCTCAAAGTAAAGCTTACAAATGTTTTAATAAAAAGGTTGAATAAACTCATTGAAAGTATACATGTGAAAGTGGATGAATTTGTGCAAGATAAAAATGAAATACAAATGGATAATACTTTACTACAAGACACTGATAAAGCATTGAAAGAAGTTGGCAATAAAGTTGGTTAATGTGAAGAAGAGATAAAATATCAAGTAGAAACACCAGAACCTACAGGTACAAAGGTTACAGGAACAAGATTGAGAAGTATCATCCTCAAGAATAGTATAGGGGATAAACATGCATATATTCAAACAAGAACAAGAACTACATCTACTGAATGTGCTAATCTATGTTTGTTATCTTAAATTGAACCTAAATCATATAAAGAAGCTAGTATGGATGAGTTTTGGGTTAATGCTATGAAAGAGGAACTAAGTCAAATTGAAAAGAATAAAACTTGGGAATTAGTGCCTAGACCTAAAGATAAAAATGTAATAGGTGCTAAATGGGTCTTTAGAAATAAACTTGATGAAAATGGAAAGATATAAAGGAACAAGGCTAGATTGGTTTGTAAGGGTTATGCACAAATAGAAGGTGTGGACTTTGATGAAACTTTTGCACCGATGGCTAGAATTGAAGCAATTAGAATCTTTCTTGCATATTCAACTTTCAAAAGGGCTTTAAAATGTACCAAATGGATGTTAAAATGGCATTTCTTAATGGTTATCTTGATGAAGAGGTTTATATGGATCAACCTGAAGGATTTGAAAACAAAGACCATCTTAATCATGTCTACAGGTTAAAAAAGGCTCTTTATGGTTTGAAACAAGCTCTGAGGGCTTAGTATTCTAGGTTGGATCAATATCTTATCAAAAATGGTTTTAGAAGAGGTGGTGTTGATAGCAATTTGTACATATATGGTACATGTAATGATGTTCTCATTGTTCTTGTTTATGTTGATGATATAGTATTTGGATTCAATGATGATGCTTTAAGTCAAGGTTTTTTAAAGCTTATGCAATCTAAATTTGAAATGTCCATGCTTGGGGAACTATTCTATTTTCTTGGGTTACAAATTTCTCAGTTGGAAAATGTTATATTCTTATCCCAAACTAAGTATGCAAAAGAAATGTTAAAGAAATTTCATATGGAAGATTGTAAGCCTATGGGAACACCAATGATAATAGGATGTAAACTTACTAAAAATGATGATTCTCCTAATGTTTATCAAACTATTTATAGATCCATGATTGGTAGTTTACTATATCTCACAACTTTAAGGCCTGATATCATGCATGCTGTATGTTTGGTTCCAAGATTTCAATCTTCACCTAAAGAATCTCATGTTATGGCAATTAAAAGAATTTTTAGATATATTCAAGGTACTTTGGATTATGGGATTTGGTATCCTAAACATGATGATTTTAGATTTGTTGCTTATACTGACTTAGATTGGGCAAGTTGTCTAGATGAAAGAAAAAGTACTTCAGGAGCAGCATTTTTCTTGGGTAACAGGCTAGTGTGTTGGCATAGTAAGAAGCAAAAATCTACTACACTTTCTACTGTAGAGGTTGAATATATAGCCGCATGTTCTTTTTGTCAACAGGTTCTTTGGATGGTTCAAACTTTATTTGATATGAAAGTAATAGTGTCTAAACTAGTTCCTATCTATTGTGATAATCATAGCGCAATCAACATTTCTAAGAATCCAGTTATGCATTCACGCACCAAGCACATTGACATTCATTATCATTTCATAAGGGAACATGTCTTGAATGGTAACATTGAATTAGAATTTGTTCCTTCTTCAAATTAGCTTGCTGACATATTTACAAAACCTCTCTCAAAAGATACATTTGAAGAATTAAGAACAAGATTGGGGGTGTTATCCCTCTCTTCTCTTGCATAAGTTCATAAATGAGTGATAGGTTTTACGGGTAGCATATTTTGCTTATCTTTTTGTTACACTAAAACCTTATTATATCTCCTTTGTCATTGATGTCAAAGGGGGAGAAAAATGAAGAAGATGTCTACATGATGGATATACAGGTATAGGTACACATGGATATACAAGTATATAGATACTGATACAGGATATAAAGGTACACATGGATATACAGGTGGAAAGTTGGTATTGACATCAATGCTAAAGGGGGAGTATGTTGAACCCTTGGTATTTTTTCTTTGATTGTTGTTATTGATGTCAATAATGAGCATATGATATGGCTAACATCATGTAATTATCTTATTTGATGTCCTTCAATATTGTTCAAAACATATTCAAGACAAATACTTAAGTGTTATACAATTAATACTTGATGTTCACATTGTTTTTGAAAACTGGTATAAAAAATAGTTTTAGTTTATTAGAAAGTCGACAAGATTTTTTATTAGATAGACCCCAAATATCATACCTTTTTGGAAAGCCCTCAAAGTTAGCTAAAACAAGTCTTCATTAGTTTTTGTCTAACACATGTATGGAAAGAGAAAAAGTCTGTTTATTAGAAATGGGTACCAAATTTTTATGACAGTTTTGGCAGTTTTGAGCAGTTTTGGTCTAATGGAAGTTAGGGGTATGCAACTGCCTCCAAAATTTTGAATTTATTGGTTTATAAGTAGAGGATACATTCCTCTAAAACATCCAAAAGGTGGTTTTGATAGAAGTTGCAGAATTGGTGTGAAATTCCTTGTGGACCGAATAGTTTGCAGGCAGATTTTTAACAACAAAGAAGAGGGTAATGCTTTATGATTCTATTCTCATATTTGTGATTTGATTTTTATTGAAGAAGTTTATCAAAAGTAGGAGAAGGGTTATATATTGCTGCTTCATTCATTCATATCAGTATTTCCTCTGATTTTATATCTCATTTGTTCATTTTGGAAGTTGGTGCTTCTTGTATTCATGATGTTGGTGCTTTAGGTGTAAGGGATTGGTGTTCCTTGAAATTGGTGTTTCTAAAACAGGGTGTTGGTGCCTCCTAGAGTTGTAGCTCTAAAAGATTTTCCCAAGAGGCCAATAAAGTTTCAGATTCAAAGTGGTTTTTTACCCTAAGGGGTTTTCCATGTTAAAATATTATGTCACATTGTTATTCATTAACTATCTTGCTCATGTGTTAAATTTTTATAACTTGTAATTGTTTCAAGTTTTTAGAAGTATTTTAAACCACTGATTCTCCCCCCCCTCTCAATGGTATTTGTATTCCAACACATGTGTGCAAAAAGCAATATAGTTGGAGCCGAATACATTAACAAGTTAATGATTACTGAGCAAGCAGATATATAGAAGCTGAGTGATAGTATGAATAAGCCAATATGACCAAGCATCAAAGCATTCAAGTGTCAAGCAATTCAATTTTTTCATATGAGTTTGCAATGGCACAAACATACATGTACATTGTTTTTGTCAACTTATATGTGATATCTAATATTTGTAGAGCCAACTAGGGAGATGATCACAAGTCATTACAAAAGGTAATGATCCCAAGGAATGTAATTCAACCATTCAGAAAATTAAATAGAAATAGAAAAAGATGGTGAATTGTAAACCATTGATCAAGATCTAGAACCTTCATAGAACATCTATCTAAGGAGGATTCTAACCCTAGAGTTAGTGTGCATGCATGAATTAAGGAATGAATGTGCATATGTGCATGTGAAGAGAAAAATACTAAGTTTGAAAGCATATCAGAAAGAGGGAAATCAAAGCAGTGAAGGATTGAATAGAGATATCAAATTAGGAGATTAGATTAGAGACATAGGAAAGAGGAGACCTAAGACCAACTTAAAGAGAAAATAGAGGGTCAGGTACTAAATCAATTACTGTTAATTGAATCAGGGTAAATCTCTTTACAGAGTGGTCTTAATAGACCTATGCAAACCTCCTAATAGAGTCCTTACTTCATTGTGAGTGTAAAATCCTTTAGCAAGGTGAGAACTAACAATCTCTAAAGCTTTTAGCAAGGCATACCCCTCACATGGTAGATAATATCTTATGATCAAACATTGTAACCCTAACATGTTATCTTTATTGTTGCAATAGTGAAGATTTGTGGGTTTCATCACCACCTCAGTTTTACCTTTGCATTGAAGTGTTTTTGGGTTACCAAATCATTGTGTCATGTGTTGAATCTTTCATGGATGTGTTGAATTTTATTTATATTTTAGCATTATAGTTTGAAATGGTAGACCTAAAGTATGAGATGGATTAGGTGTGAAATCAACATTTTAGTTTTATAAGTTAAAGTTTAAGATCCCAATTCACCTCCCCCCCCTCCTTTCAATATCTTGTTTCCCATAAACCCTTTCCAACACTTAGTTTACCTTCAATACTTTTTTGGCATACCCATTGCACACTAACGTGTGATTACTATATTACTATCAAAGAATAAGTATTTTAATTTTTGACGTATGTTTGACAAGTAGTTGTTCACAAGAAGTAATTGAATTAAGAACGCTTGCCATGGAATGTTGCATAAGATTTTTAGTTTATTTAGAAAATAATAAGATCGATTCAAATTTAAAAGCATCTTATAATTTTCTGATATAAAATATACTTACTTTTTATTTGATACTTATTACTAAGTGATTGTAAATGTAAGAAATCTAACACTTGTTATATATTTCATTGACTATCTTTTTTATTAAAAATTTGAACTCATAAAATTGTGAATTATAAACTCTATACAAGTGGAGAAAAATTATATTAATAATTGAATGATAAATTTTAAACTCTATGTATTTTCTCTCTCTTTGAATTGTGAGGGAATGGGATTTCTTATTTGTGTACCTCAAAAAAAATATTTACATATAAAAATTATATAAAAGATTAAAGTAAAAAATATTAAATTTTAGAAAAGTCAAACTTGAAAAATGAAGCAAGAAATATTAAATTGAATCATTTTAAATAAAGGTTAAATATTTTTTATTATGTAAGTATTTAGTATCTTTTGACATCGAACTAAGAACCTCATGTTTTTGTAAAATATTATTAAGTTTTGTTTGAAAAAAAATAAAATTTATTTTGAAGAAATATTAGATATTTTAAAGGAAATTTTAGAATATTTTATATTAATATTTAAAAATTTTATTATAAAGATGATTATTTTTAATATCATATTATTATAAAATCTCACATTTTACATATCATTTTTTTAAAATCAAAGATTAAATCTCAAAACTAAATAAATGAAACATTATATAATAAAAAATATAAAAGTCTAGAAAACTAAATATATTTAACTTTTTTTTCCTTTCCTTGAATTATCTATTTATTTTATTTTGACAAATACACTAAAAACATAATTATATTTGTATTGTGTTCAAAATCTTTTAACTTCACTTGTAATAGAAACATCTTATTTAAAGTAAATAATAATAATAAATGAAGTATCATATCAAGCTATAAATCACTTAAAATAGGCAAGACCCTGCAACACAATGGTAACTTGTGAGCCTCTCATGTGGAAGATCTAGGGTTTTAGTCTACTTGAACTTAACACATAAAACTAATTAATTATAACAAATAATAATAATTAATCTAGACTTTCGCCCATTACCAATAAAAATCATGATGTAAAAACTATATTTAATAGTAATAAACAACATAAATGAGTGTAGTTAGAATTTATATTTTGTTATAATTTCATCAATTTTATAAAAATAGAAAATTTTGAATTATAGCTAATAATCTTATTAAAGTTTAGGAAGAAGGTCTTGTCTATTGATAGTAGAATAGAAAAAATAGTTTGACATAGAGTCACCTATGTTGCTCAACACCCTCTTTTTCAAAATAAAATTTGAATGTTTTTGCACTTATATTTTATCAACATGTTTGAAATAATTAAGATAAACTGTCTTGGCTTAATTTCAAAAGATTCAATGTATGGTGTAAAGTTTTATTCAGTTGATTATGAAATAACCAATTGTTGAAAATAATTGATCAATTGTATATTGTCTTTGATGTTGCAAAAAATGTCATATTGTTGCTAGTCAGTATTTGTTGAACTCACTCAGACGATGAAGACAATTTCTTGTGTCTACCAAGCATTCCAATGTTTATCAAGATCACTGTCAGAACTATATTTCTTTTCACTTTTAGATTGTTTGTCTTTAGACTTTGCATCTTTCTTCTTGAGTGATAACTTAGCTTCAAATGTAGACTCAATATTTCTAGAACTAGGAACATAATTATCATAGTTATCTAGCTCAAATGCTATCAACCTTCTTACTAGAGCATCCAAATTTATCTTATTATTGGGATCATATCTCATCTCTTGAATAGTTGACACTCTAATTGCATAGATAGGAAGAAGGGTTTTGAGTACCTTGCTTACAACTGTTACATCATCAATTTTCCCTCCGAAGGCTTTGATTGCACTTACACAAGCTTTGATTCTCTCAATGTATTTTGCAATGTCTTCATCTTCCCTCATCTTCATCTAATCAAATTGATCTCTTAAGATTTATGCCTCGGCTCTTCTCACATTATCATCACCTCCATGGACATATTTTTTCTTGATCCACATCTCATGAGCAATAGCACAACCTTTGACTTCATCAAATTCAACATATTTAAAAGTAGATGCAATGTCAATCATCATAATGTTATGATTCTTCTTTTCAACAATCTCCTCCATAGTCAAAGTTCCAGTAGGAGCCTTATACTGGGTATTCAAATATTTTAGACCTAAACTACTAATGGTTGCTATATGTAGCTTCATAAGTTCTTTCCATGCCTCAAAGTTTTCTTTATTCAACTTGGGAATCTTTCTTCTGTAAGACATCTTGATCTTAAGCTTAGGTCCTTGAAGCCTTCTCTACAAGCACCAAAAGATCTGATACCAATTATTGGAAATATAAGAGGAGTAACTAAGAGGGGAGGGGTGAATCAATTACTACAAATATAAATCCCAGATCCCTTAAATGTCAATACAAAACATAAACTCTGCAAAAATTGCTGTCACTTGGTTAACACACAAGCACTCGGTTAACACTATCAATATGTTGTAACTCAACAAGTACTATAATAACAACTGTTACTTGGTAAATAGTGAACATGAAAATATTAAGATGTTAAGTGTGATTAACCTTAATTAACTTAGTTGCATACACATAAAAGAAATAGCATGAACACAGGTGACACCAAGATTTAACATGGAAACCCAATTTGGGAAAACAACTAATTCTAACTAGTTACTATTTTTAACTCTTTTGAAGTGAGCCTTTTTAAGAGCCAACCTTGTTAAAGTTTATAAAACACACTATTAGGTGTGACCTTGTTAGAGGATTTAATCACCCTACTAGGAGTGGCCTTGTTAGAGGTTTGTAGACACTTTAATCTAGAAATGCCACCTTGTTAGAGGATTTGCAAATAGCTGTTAGGCTAACTCTATTAAGAGATTTGATTCACTGCTATAGTGGTTAGAGAGTAATAATGAAATGACCTAATTGCTAATGCAACTATATTGCTGATTTTAGATCTCAATTTTGGCTCAAATACTTGATCCTTCCTTGATCAGATTAATCTTTGCAGCCCAATTAGGATATTCTACTTATCCTTCCAATTCACTTCCTCTTAGTATCTTCTTATCTTTCACACATTCTCACACATTCAATCCTCAACTTGACCTTATATTTATATCATATACATTTTCACATCGGCTTGAATATAACTTATAAGAAGATTTTTTTATCTCTTCAGTTGGCTAGAACCAACAAACAAATCCATTAAACTCAATATCCCAAAACAAGAAAATCCTTTGTTGGCCAAACCAACTTGGTAGACACTAAAACTAAAATGATTTTCCTATGTTAACCAAGTGAACTCAGTTAGCACTCCAATATCATAAATTTCCTTTAGTAATCGAGTGAGCTTAGTTAACACTGGTTCCATCCAACTTTCCTCTATTAACCAAGTGAGCTCGGTTAACACTAAACTTCTATGAACTTCTCTTTGGTGTCTGAGTGAACTCAGTAGACATTGTCTTCTGATCTTGGTAAACAATGGAATACTTGGAAGACACAAGAAAATATCTTTATTGCTCAAGTGAGCTCAATAGACACTGATTGGAAAAGATATGACATTTTATGTACCATCAAAGATAATATACAATTGATCAATTATTTTCAACAATCTCCCTCTTTAGAATTGATGGCAACACAACATGTCATAATATAATGATATTTTAGAGAAAAATAAAAGTAAGGATAATATACTTAGTTTCATTTTAATTCTAATCCATGAGAACTCCTATTAGTGTGCACTCCCTTTGACATTAATCTCGTACTCTAATTTCAGTTTCCCCCTCTGCCAGCAAACTCTCCAAGTTTATTATTCATCAAACTCTTCCTCTTTGACATCTTCAAACATTCAAAAAAAATTCTTTGATATAACAAACTCTTTCTTTAAATTTTTTTTGTGATATGACAACAAAATTCTCCCTCTTTGACATCTTATGCCAAAGACAATATTCAATGAATTTCAATGTACTTGATGTACTGATTCATATGCAATCTGCCCAATCTGCATTAATGAAGGCTTTCAAATCTAAGTTTCCTCCTTTTTTGTACCATAATCCATAATCTTTAGTACCCTTTAGATTCCTCATGATTCTTTTTATTGCCATCATATGATTTTCTTTAGGATTAGCTAAAAATCTTCCAACCATACCAACTGCAAGAGTAGTATCAGGCCTAGTATGTACTATATACTAAAATTTTCCAATAATAGATCTATATGTGGTTTGATCTACCTCCTTGGAATCATTATTTTTGGAAAGCTTATGTCTAGTAGACATAGGTGTTCCAACTAGTCTTAAATCCTCTATTCCAAACTTGTTCAGTATCTCCTTGATATGCTTATATTGAGTAATGTAGATACCATCTTTCTTCTATTGAATCTATAGGCCAACAAAGAATTTGATTTCTCCAAGCATTAACATTTCAAATTCTTTACTCATTTCCTCTGAAAAATATTTGTACAAATCATCATTTGTAGTAAACAATGTATCATACATAAAGATTTTTGCCAACACAATCTTCTTGTTTGGTCCTTCTTTGATGTATAGGCTACTTTTATCATTTGTCCTTTGAAAACCCATCTTCATCAAATAATTGTGAAGTCTTTCATATAGAGCTCTAGGAGCTTGTTTGAGACATTATAATGCTTTGTGCAGTTTACAAACCATATCCTTTTAGCTAGGATCTACAAAACCTTTAGGTTTCTCTATGTAGACTTCTTCTAGAATTCCATTCAAGAATACAAATTTCACATCCATCTGATACACTTTAAATATTTTATGTGCAACATAAGCAAGTAGACTCCTAACACCTTCTAATCTTGCAACAAGAGAAAAAGTTTCACCATAATCAATACCTTCCTCTTGAGAATAACCTTTGCATACTAGCCTTCCTTTATTTGTTTCAACTTCTCCATCTTCATTCAACTTATTTCTAAACACCCATTTTGTGCCAATTACATTCTTATCCTTGGGTCTAACAATAAGAGTCTAGGTCTTATTCCTTTCTATTTGTTCTATCTCCTTATTCATCGCTTCAATCCAACTTTCATTATCCAAAGCATCTTTAACTATTATAGGTTCAAATTCAATAATCAAACATGTACCTTTCAATTTGTACCTTATAATTTTACCCTCTAACTTGTCTCCAAATATTTTCTTAGGTGCATGGTGTCTTCTAACATATCTTGCAAGTGCAAATACTTTGCATTTAGAGCTTGTTCCACTTGCATCACCATGATCTTCTACATCATGCTCGGGTCCCACTGTCTATGACTTGGGTCCTTCAGACTCAGACTCAAGTTGCGCTAGCTATAACTTAGTAGCTTTTGACTATGACTTGGGTCCTTCATATTGTGACTCAGGTTACACTAGTTGCAACTCGGGTGCTTCAGAAGATTTTGGGGACTCGGGAGGTGAAGTCTGCTAACTTCCAATTAGATTAGGCAATGTATTAGGTTCAATGTAAATAAACTTTCTATAGTCCTTAGGTTCTTTGTTGCTCTATTCTTCACTCTTTTATGCAAACTCATCAATTATGACATGTGCACTTTCTATGATCTTATGAGTAGTACTTTTCAAACATTTATATTCTTTACTTCTATTGGAGTATCCTAGAAATATTTCTTCATCACTTTTGCCATCAAATTTACCTTTATTAGTCTCCTTCAAAATATAACATTTTCTACCAAATACTTTGAAGTAACTTACATTAGGTTTATAGCCATACCATAGTTCCTAAGGAGTTTGATTTGAGTCTTTCTTCAACTGTACTCTATTTAAGGTATGAATTGTTGTACTAATTGCTTCCTTCCAATATTTGATTGCAACATTATTTTCTATCATCAGGGTTCTTGCACAATCCATGATTGATTTGTTCCTTCTTTCTGCTATACCATTCTGCTGAGGTGTACTAGGGGCTGATACTTGTCTTTTGATTCCTTTCTTAGTGTTTAATTCATTGAATTCATTAGAAATGAATTCACCTCCTCTATCTGACCTTAAAAACTTTATATTCTTTCCTATTTCTTTCTCAACTCTAGCTAGATACCACTTGAATTTTTGAAAAGCTTCAAACTTATCTTTCAGATACATTACTGTCATCATCTTAGAATAATCATCAAAAAATAAAATGAAATTCTTATCTCCATTTTAGCTCTCTATGCAAATAGGTCCACAAAGGTTTGTATGAACCAGCTTCAAGACTTCTTCAGAATGATAGTTCTTTCTTTTGAAACTTGTCTTGCCCATCTTACCAATTTGACAATTCTTGCACATGCCCATGTCAGGTTTCCTTAGACTAGGAATACCTCTTAATATTTTGTTTTTTCTTATTGATTAGGTTATCAAAGTTCACTTGACACAATCTTTTATGCCATAACCAACTTTCTTCTACTTGATTAATGAAACATGAACTTTGACTTAGATCTAGGTAGAATAGGTTACCTTTTGTTTGATTACTAGACCCAACTATATTTCCTTTTCCATCCAGCTTCTTGGCCTTCCCATTCATGAATTCTACCTTGAATCCAATATTATTAAAATATGTCACACTTAGTAGATTATGCTTCAGTCCTTCAATCCAATAAGCATGATCAAATTTGAGCTCATTGGTTAGAGAAATATAACCTTTTCCTTTTATGCAACATGGTTCATCGTTTCAAAATCTTACACTCCCACCATTAGAGTATTCCATATGTTAAAAATTTATTTTGTCACTATTAATATATTGGGAACAACCACTATCTATAATCCATATATCATTTTTTCTAACATGAGAAATAAGTGCCATATTATCATCTTCATTATCTGATTCATCTTTTACATCAATAAAAACTATTTCATCATCATCACTACTATCAGAATCTTTTTCCATGAAACAATACTTCTTACCTTTATCCTTGTAGTCTTTGTTGTAATGCCCCGCCAAGGGATCTAAAGAATTAACCTAAAATTTCACTAAGTTCGCTAAACAATTTTTTTTTAAAACATGAAATATAAACCATTCACAACTTATACATAGTAACGAAAGTAATAGCAACAACTCAAATGAAAATAAACATAACATACATAACAGTTACATTCTTTAAAGATCCCTTAACGTTATATCACACCTAAATTAACTATTCATCTAACATCACATCCTTATCAATGTTACATCCAATTTTCTTAAACAATATTACAAGTGTCCTTTTTTGTAATTACATTTTAGATTACTCAATCATCCACTGTACATGTCACAAGGTATGAAAAGCTTAAAAGAATATACATCTGTGTAAATAAATGACATCATCATACTAACTCTAATTCATGATGCAATTAAAGTAAATGAAACCACATGTCATACATGATACATCATCATCATAAAGATATAAACATTCATCATAAAAGATAACCATATATCACAAACATAAATAACTAAGTGCACGGTTCCTCCCAACTGTAAATAGCATCATTAGACCATCGTGGATCCTAGCCATCCCTTTGTGTGTAACATTCCAAATCACTGAAGAGATCATTGGTATTAACATAGTAGGAATGTCACACCTAAATCATTATACATCAAATACAGAAAGTAATCTAAGATGCAAGTAAAGCATAAGATAACATCATCTAACATATGCAAATCATCTATGTAAGAAACATACCAGTAAATACATCCAACATAGGGTATATCATCTATCATAATGATCCAAGAATAGAATGAAGATAAATACCTACAAATAATGCATCAACCACGGTGTCTCAAATGGATCTCAAATGATAAGAGTGAAAAGAACACTACCACTCGACTGCGTGGAACCTAAGTGGTCCACTCCCACTGTGCTGAGGAGATAATCTCAAGTCCCAAACAGGCTATCAAAAATCAGATAGCAAAGATACTCTCTAAGTCCAGGAATCCTAAAAGTATACTAACTCAAAGATTCTAACACAAAACTGACATCTAATTCCCAGAGGCACACAATGACATGTAGGAAACCTACTATGCAAGCGGGAAAGTGTCATCGCATATATCATGTACAAGTTACCCTGGCAGTTAGCTAAACTCCACGGGTCCATACTGATCTCATGCGGCCACTAGTATCCTCTCATACTGACGAGGCATACTATGGAATGCAAGGTCGCAACCATGTGTTCTCTCTACTCCCATCCTAGTCTGTACAAGTACTCAAGGCATGGGTGAGAACCAAAACAATTATCTTTTTAGGTTCATTTAATCCCCATTTAGTGTGTAAATGTTATCACTTATTAACCAAACTTACAATGAGTTACCCTGGCAGCCACTTAGGGCCTCGGCCTCCATTGCAAGCCACTTCCCGACACTACAAGTAGATAACTTACCCTAGGCTCATGGAATCATAAATCACCCAGTCCTATACAAGCGACTGGAAAGAAAATCCAAAAGATAATCCATATAAAGAATCATCAAATATCCACAATAAAAGCATCAAATCTCCATGAGCATCTAAAAAGAATCCATAGAAAATCATGACCACAACAGTTCTCTATTGGCAACTGAAGGCATCACTGATAATCATAATAATCATTGGTTTTCAATAACCAAAATATATCTCAAAATAAATCACAATATCCATTGGTTCTCAACAAGCAACCAAGAATATCTCAAAATCATACTGATCGAAGACTCCAAAATGATTGAGTCAAAACATGTCACAACATGACATCATCAAGAAATAAATCAACATTTCAATCCCATCATGGCGACTAGAAAGTAATCCAAGGATAACTGATCGATGACTCAAAAATGATTAGCTCAAATGTCTCATTCATAAGAATCTCAACTATAACAATTCGTAATTACAAATATCTCATAGAGCATTCCATCACATAACCATGGTTGGGTTTATAAAAATTGAGACCAAATAAGATCAACATGCCATCACATCTCATAACCCCCGAGCCTCTGGTAACAACCTAAGACTGGTCAACAATCTAGTCAACCCAAAATCCAAAACAAGAAGCATAGAGAATACACAATGCAAACACATGTTTTGATTTACTAAAATCACATAGTTGAATTAAGTGTAGAGCTTTAGTTTTCATTTCAAGTATACTTCAAGTGTCTAAATTTAATCATTTGACCTACAAGTCAACCCATTTGTTTCCTCGATAGCATTATCCTTCTATAATATTCTAAGGATAGCTTAAGGATAAATATTTAAATCATTTGACACTTAATAAAATCATTCACTTTATTTTGCTAAGATCAATGTTACAAATTGAATGACTCTTCTTAATGTTATTTCAACTTTTAACATAAATCAAGGATCATTATTTGTCTAAATTATAAGAGAGCCAATTACTAGTCTTCGAATAAGAAGATTATAACTTTATTAAAATGATCAATTTAATCAATCAATTAACATAGGTACACCATCCATGACCTATTAACATTCTAATAGTTCTTAATTAAATATTACTAAGTTTTACTATTAAAATATCTAAGGTCATTATTCAAGTCATGAGAGTACGACTTGTCAACTTCGATATACATACTTCACAACTTTGCTAGAGGAATCGATATTAGCATATCAATTAAAACTTTATTACATAACTTAATTATTAATTAAATCTAATTAACTCTAATTAATTTAATTAATAATTACATTTCTATGGCAACGTTCCAATTAATATCAGTTGACTAATAACTAACTATAATTTTGTAATTTAAAAGTCAACTATAATCTAGTACACAAATATTCATATTCATAGTTCGATAATCTTAACTTGTTAATATTTAATAATAAGCTATATTGAGAATCTTATTAATAAATCTATAATGACCACATTCACCATTCTTTCAATGAATACTAATATTCCCTTGATAAAACAATTAAAACTCTATTATCAATTAAATCTAATTAATTCTACGATTAAGTTAACTAGTAGCTATGTCAATAACTACATGATTATCAGTTGATAATAGTTTCATTCATTAAGAGTCAACTATGTATCATTCCATCAATATTCAAATTATTACTTTACTAATAAAAAATTATAATAAATCTCTAATATTAATATCTCAACTAAATACCTCCTATGTTGGTTGATAAATAGATTAATTATACTTCTTCTACTATTAACTAATCTTAATTAAATTAGATTAGTTAATAAATCATATAAAACTAATCCATAAAAAAAAGATTCTACTAAGGGAAGATTGCAATAATATCTTTAATTCATTCCATGCTTTGATATATTATTTTTATGAAGTTTAAGCATAAAGAACTCTTGGTTATGGGAAATGGAGAAATATCTGTCTTTGAATAAAACAGTCCCAGTACGAGGTCCATATCTCCCTAATGAACCATTGGATCAGGCTGAAATTGAAATATGTTGGAGATGGCCAAGTTGCGCCAATTCTGACTGGAGCGATCAAATAAATTCGATCACGATAAAAAGTTATGAATGATTGAGTTCGGGTCTATCCAAGGGGCAGTGATAGGGTAGTTTGTGATGAATTAAGAATTTCTCCTAAAAGGTAATTGTTCTCTAAATTTACCCATTCATCCATCTAATAAGTTTGTTCGTACACATCTGAAAATACAATTTGATAAAAAGATTACATCTAACCATTCAAATTTTCAACTTAGAATTTCTATTTTAATTTCAAATCTTGTCTATCTAATTTCACAATATAAATTCGAACCCAAACTCGATTCAGATCTAATTTCTTTCTTAAATTGAAGCTAGGGTTTTCTAATGAGTTCTCTATTGATTTCTTTTACAACCAAATAAATACATATCTAGATTCTAATTTGAAATTACAGATTCAATCATAGAGAAGTTTCAGACACATATAATAGATGCGATGAAGACAGGAAGAGAAAGAGTGCAAATAGAATATGTGATTATCACGAGTGCACCTGGACACTGATGCTAATTTGCCATGCCTCAAAAGTCCATAGAAAGTCCCTTCCTTCTTCTCATACGCAATTCCTCCAAGATCCAAGCCAACCAAAATTTCCACGTGACTAGAAGTGCTTGAAAAAGCATAGAAGCATGTAGAAACATATGAGCATGTAGAAGCATATGAGCTTCTCAAATGCATGTAAGTTTTGAAGCTTGTCCAAACACACTAGGAGAGTCTCTATTTAAAGGCCTCTAAGATGCATCTAGAATGTGTCTAGAAACAACTAAAAGATAAGCATGACAACCAAGCATGAGTCTTCTCCAACTTTCTAGATGAGTCATAAGGTTGTATACACCATGTGCTCAAATAAAATGCTAACTCCTAAGTGTAGACAACTAGTGCATACTTAGAGTGCAAACTCTTTGTTGTCTATATGACAACTCTCGAGAATTTGCAAACTCCTATGTGAGCAAACATTAAAATAATGCACAATCATTAATATAATATTTACTTTACTCTCTCCAATTTAATTAATTTATTTATTAAATCTCATGCACTAACTTTAATAATTCCACTTATTCTTATCTTAATATATTTATATTTTAATCACATGAAATTTATAATCTTTTAATAATTTTAATATATTTTCCACTTTTAAATTTCATTTTCAAAACTTAATTGCTAAAATATTTATTAGCTTTAATAATAATAGTATTTAGTCATTTATTTAAAAATGAACTCCAATATATACTATTATTAAAATAAATATTGTCACATTCCAAATTTAAACTTATAACTTTTATCTTCAAATTTAATTGTTTAATTTAATTAATTTCTTAATTAATTAAATAAAATAAATATTAAAATATCATATTAATTTTTCATTAAATTAAACTATTAATTAAATCTTTTAATAAGGCTTAATTAATAGAAAATACATCAAAGACTCATAAAATAAAATACGAAAATCCATCATAGCCAAAATACATACAAAATCAAACCAAGGGTTAATATTGCGAATTACGTCATCTGACATATTCAGAGGGTACTCAACTCAGATACTTGTCCTAATTTCCAATTAGGACAAATGGCTTAAAGGGTTGGGATTTGGACTTGAGAATTATCTACTCTCTCTTATCATTGAGATAATGTGATAGGGTACGCTCATTCTGGAAATCCAGAGAAGTCGATACTCGGTACCTGCAACCTGCATAAAAATCCATGCATGTACAAGCACAATATATACTAAACTAAATAGGCAATGACAGGAAGTGGTGCATCGTGTAGATCTCGACTAGCAGGTGACTATGACTCCCTTCCTTAACCACATCAGAAACGCCATACAAAAAAAAATACGCACACCATACACATGCAAGTATGGAGTAAGTATCCATAAGAAAACACATATAATTACTAATCATCATTGATAACTACAAACACTGAAAATAATCATCACGCATAAATGAAATGTAAAGTCTAAATAATCTCATCACATAATAAACTAAATTTGAAACAATATCTGATATTCTCAACAACAATGTTGCTAACCATCAACATAACACTAGCCCTAAAAGAGTTTGACAATGATAGAAAAAATGTGACCTAGGGGTAGGCACTACATTTGTAGTTTTTGAAATTATTCTGGCCTTTGTACTTGCTACTCTTCTTTTTTTCTTTTTTTCTTCTCTGTTTGGATACCTTGTAGCAATGTGAACAACTTCTTCACAAGAAAAATAGATTAGAGGAATTTTACCTTTGTACTTTCCTTTGCCTTTGGGATATCTTCTTGCAAGCATGGATTCAATGGCTTCAAGATCACTGTCAGAACTGTCTTCCTCTTCACTTTCAGATTGTTTGCCTTTAGACTTTCCAACTTTCTTCTTGAGTGACAACTTAGTTTCAAATACAAACTCAAGATTGCTAGAACTAGGAACATAATTATCATAGTTATCTAGCTCAAATGTTATCAACCTTTCCACTAGAGCATTCAAATGTTGACATATCAGTCAAGTTTTTTATTAGTGACACACACTTATTCAGATTATATATAGCTACTGAGCTCAGTGTATAGTTTGCAGTGTAAACCGTGCATTTCAGTTGATGTTGAGTTTATCAGTGGTTATTGATTAGTGCAGTGTTCAATGAGTTCATAGTGTATGTGATGAAAGTCTAGTGTTAATCGAGCTTTCAAGTGTTAACCAAGAGACTTAGTTTATATGACGAGTTCTACGATGTCTATTGAGTCACTAGTGCAAACCAAGTTTAGGACTACTTAGAAGTGATTAGTATGGACTGAGCTTCTATGTCTATTGAGTGCATGATGATGTCGAGTATTGATAGTGGATGGTGAGTATCAGAACTTCACCAAGTTAATCTTCAAAACTTGAATGTCTTCATGTGGGCCGACTTTGTAACATTTGTGCTAACTTGTATGATGGCTGACTTTGTAATTTGTATAATTGGATTAATATTTATATAATGCACTGTATCATATCCAATGTATAATGGTCTATGTATGTAATGTGTAAAAATATGAATGTGAATTACATCAAAGAAAAATAGGAGTGATTTGTAAAGGCCATAACAATATAAGGAGCAACAGAGACATATTTATCATAGAAAGGTGATCAATACACAAAGCAATCTCATTTAACAAACTAAGTTGCAGATCATAGATCTACTAATGCTTCATCCTAACAAGTGGATCAATCAAATCCTTTCACAAGGTAGACCTAATAGTCTTTTGTAAATCTCTTTACAGAGTGCATACTTAATTGTATATTTGTAATTCCTTTAACAATGTGGGCCTAGTAGTTCTTATTGCTTCTAATAGGGTAGATCATCAGAAGTGGTCAATGTAAGTTTTAACAGGCTAACTTTATACTGTAGTACTAAAGTTATGGGTATCATCCCCATGCCAATTTTACTTTCTATTTGGAAGGTTTCTGGGTCACCAAATCTTTGTGTCTCAGTGTTATGAATGCTTTCAGTTTCTTATGCATGTAATTAGATTAGAATTTATATTATGGGTAAATGCTAATTGAATGGTTGGATTAAAGGTTGGAATTGTTAAAGTTTTAGAAGTTTCTGATTCACCCCTCCCCTCTCAATAACTTAGCTTAGTCTTGAATATTTGCAACAATTAGAATCAAAGCTTTTTGATTCTCAGAAAAAAGCTTAACAACTTGAGCAAAGATCAAGGCCATGGAGATATTTAGACTTGAAAAAGCCATTTACAATGAAAAGTTGGATTTAGAAATGGTCATTGCCCAACTCAAGAAAGCAAAGGAGCAACTCTCTCAATCCTTGAAAAGAAGAAAAGAAGTTGCAATTCAAATGAATGATCAACTCTACATTGAAGATAGAATTGAAGACCTTCATTCAAGCAATTCAGATGAAGCTAATGAGGTAATCAAAGAAATCCTAGAAAAGAATGGTTCCATACAAGAAGAAGTAAGAAATCTAAGAAAATAACAAGAGATTCAGTTAGTAAGGTTATGTGAAGTATTGGAGCAGAGAAACTAGATAAAAGAAGAGATAGATGGAAGGAACAATGAAATCTAGAACCATTCCCTTCAGCAAGTAAACCTTATTGATCAGCTCTCCAATGCAAATGAAAATAATAAGCCTAAGATTTGAAAATGAAAGAATGAGAAATGATCTAAATTCTGAAAGGCAAATCAATGAAAGAATGAAAAATGATTTGAAATCTGAAAGACAAACCAGTGAAAGATTGAGAAATGATCTAAACTCTAAGAAGAAAATCAATGAAAGAATGATGTAATTTCAAGCAGACATGAATCAATTGAATGAGCAAAACCTCTATAAGAAAAAAGGAAAATCAATAATTAGATATATAGAAGAAAGAGAATCATCTAAGCAAGGAGCTCAAAAGAACCAAAGACCTACTTGCAGTCACTATGGTAAGATAGGTCATACATCAAACAAATGCTGGAGTAATGGAAAAGCAAAGTTCAATGGAAAATGCTACAATTGCAATCAACATGGTGATAGAGCTAGTGAATGAAAAGAGAAACCAAGATTTGAAGGCAAATGTCACAAATGCAAGAAACATAGACACAAGTCACCAGAATGCAAAACCAAGGTATTGAATCTAGTAGAGCAAATTGTGAAAGCAATATTTGGTTAGGACTACAACACCTGGTGCAAATGTCATTACTGAGGAGAATTTGGATACATTGATGTGAATTGTGTTAAACACCATATGAGGAAAAGAGACACTACTAAAAGATGTTTCATTTGTATAGAACTTGGTCATCTTGCCAAGAACTAGATGAATATTGGCAGAATTGAAGATGAGAAAAAGGCAAAAGTTGATAACATCCAAAAGTAGATGAGACAACAATGGGTTCCTAAGTCTACCAAGGATACAAGTCTAAGAAATGATGGACAAGCCACTCAAGAATTGGGTGACTCTACCATTTCTAATTAAGTTCTCAAAGGAGAATTGGAACTAGGCTATCAAAGATGACATCCAAAATAGTTCTAATTGAAAGGTGGCAAAGATCTAAATCTATATTCAAGATACAAAGGGATCACTAAGTGAGATCGGTATTAGTTACTACCGAGATACTTCTCTACCGAGTGAGGTCAAGTCATAGACTCTATTGAGCAAGGTCAGGAGTAATGAAGATTCATATGGTTACCAAGTCACAAAGACTTCGCCAGGTGTTCAATGCCAAGTAGTGGATGACAATCTATCAACATATCTACCTTCATACCAAGAATTAATGAAAAAATTTCAACAAAAGGTATGGAATCAAAATAATTTCTTATTGTGAAATTTTGAATGTTATTGCAAAGAGCAATTTTCAGTGCAATCAAAGTGATCTGAGCTAATATCTAGCGAAATATTTTCAAATTCTCTCAAACCCTACTGAGTGAAAATGACATCCAATAGTAGCAAGGTTAAGTGAGGATCTGACATGTTGGTTCATGGAGTTGAGTGGAAGGTGCCATATTTCAAGCTCACTCCTGCGGTTTCTGAAACCTTAGATCCAAGTGGTGCACAATCCCAAATTCCTCCCAAGGTACTTCTTATCAATGATATTCACATTCATTTCAAATGTGTTATTCAAGAAATAAATACACTAGAAATGGATGATGCCCTAGGTCATATGTGTGGATGGAGTCCTAAAATATAAGCATCAACATTTGGAAACCAAGGGTTGATACACATCCCTCACATGCCTTGAGAATTTCAAATCAAATGGATTGAGTTTATCCTTAGCTAGGTGCATAATGGGTAGCTATGGCTAGAACAACCAATTCTGATAACCAAGAAGATGATTCATCAAATCACTGGCCTCCCTATGCTAGCCAAAACCAAAATGAAAAAAACCCTAGGTTAGGCAGAACTAGAAAAGAAAACCCTAGCTGAATGGGATGGTAGAGGAATGAAAATCAGTAGTGTCATTGATGTAGAACTGAAGTTTGGTATTCACATCATTGCACACAAGATATATAGTACGAGAAAACTAAATAGTGTGTCATGTGAAGTTGTGGACTTAGCTTACAAGGTGGTTAAGAACAATTTATCATATGACCTTGCCGAGCTATTACTGAGATAGTTCAACAAGAACATGGAAAGTATAGGAACTTCAAAGAACAATCCATGTATGTTCAGTTCCTTGTTGACTTGCCTATTCTTTTATGTACAGAAATTATTTCCTTCTAAAGGCACTGTAGTATGGAGAAATGATGTGCCTATACTCTATCAAATCAATGAGTATATTGTAGAGATGGGTAAAAATTACAATAATATTATGGAAAATTACTTCAATGTATTTAAGGAGAAAATGAACAACAGGTTTAGAATCCCTAAGAAGTTAGTTGAGGACTACAAAGATGATATATGTTTCATGGTGGATAGTGTCAAGGTGTATATTTAGGTAACTAAGCCTATAATAGTGTGGGTCAAACCTCTTGACTATGAGGTCAACATTGATGAAGCAAATGATATCATTAAAGCTCTTATCAATGAGCCAATTGATCCTAAGGCTGCATACTTTAGAACGTATGATGAAGCAAAGGCTAGGATTGAACTTGAAATAAAGCTCCCTTAGGCAGTCAACAAAGGGAAAAGAAGAATTTCAAAATTTAAATCAAGTTCACTCCTTTTATTAACCAAGGGAAAAGGTGAGGACAAGCAAGGTGAAGAAGTAGAGGATGAGGAAGAGTATGAGGAAGAAGAGCCACTAAAGAAGAAAGGCAAGGTGATCATCACCAAGCCAACAAAACCATCCACTATAGTATTCACCAGGAGGTCAAGAAAGAAAGCTGAAAAAGAAGGAGGAGACATCATATTTAGAAAGCATCCACCCACCTTCTAGGATAGGTTAAAGAAATTGGAAGGATTAGCAAGCATAATAGATTTTAAATCATTAAAATATGAAATTAGGATAGTAGAAGAGCAGAAGAAAGTGGAAGACCTAGTGTTGAATAAAATGGATAAATGGAAATACTCACTAGATTAGCTCGCCTCTCAAGTTCTAGTGAATTATTGGAAAAGACAAATCCAAGATGGGATTTTGCTATGCAAACTATCAAGGATATATCTGGACAAACCTTGAGACAGTTATTACGGAGCGTATCAGATGCTGAGGTGAAAGATTCATTAAGGAAAAATGAAGAAAAAATGACTCTAAAGTTTAACACTTGTCTATTTTTGATCAAGGACATTGACCATGTTTTTAGGAATGCAACAAACACTTGGAAGAATATACATTTGTTACATAAACCAAGTGATTTTCTAGTCAATGTCAAAGATGATGATGAAGAAGAAGATAAGGAGAAAGATGAAGAAGAGAATGTTGAAGAAGTAACTCACTTTGACTCTGAAGAAGATGAAGAAGATCAAGAAGAAGAGGCTGCTGAGGAAGAAAAGAAAGATGACGAGGAGACTGACCCAATCAAGATAGCTGCAGCAGTCATTGCCTCACTTCCTCACTCTCCAAGCAAGCCAATGCCAACATTAAGAGTGGAGACAACATCAACAAGTTTGATTGTAACCACTAGTGATATATCAAATGTACAATCACTCTTTGTCCCCACTTAGCTTAGCACATCATTGACAGAAGTGACTTCCACTTCATCCACCGAGCTGCAGATTTTACCTTCATCTACCGAGTTAAGTACTTCAGTTTTGACTTCTCCAATTTTGACTTCTTTAGTTGTAAGCACACCAGTTTTGGGTTCTATATTTTTGAGCACATCAATTTTGGCTTCCTCAAGCATTTTTATAAGTATTCCTTCAGTCAGTATAGTATCAGTTTTTACTGCAAGCCCTAACATCTCTACTATTGTTTCTATTCCGAATACAAAAGCAATAAGTGCAAGTACAGTTGAGCCCAAGGTTCAACCAGGCCCAAAATTTTTGGAAAAAGGAAAGGAGATAGAGGATGACATTGTTTTAGATGAGGAAATAGTAATCCCCAATTGGGATATTTACAAGCTTACTCTAGACCAAATGCAAACATTTGGTGAACTCCTACAAAAGAAGGCTAAATAGCAAATACTAAGAGAGGAGAGAGATAAAGAGTATAAGATAATTGAAGATGCTAAGAACATTTTGAAAGATGCTATAGGAATTGAGATTGATTCCTCTCAACCTATTTTGTATCAGCTAGCAGAAGCAATCTAGAAATTCAATGAAGACACTGATGGACAAGATAAGCTAGTGGAGAAGGCTAAAAAGAAGTTTCACAATAAAGTGTTGGAGCACATTTCTCAGCAGATTGCCATTCATCAAGTAGAGCTCTCTACAATTTTTGGCAATTTAGAAACATCATGTTCAAATGTGTCATCATTTTTTGGGAAGCTATATAATGTTTCTAGTTTGATAAAGGAAATAAAGGACAAATTATCCAAAATAGATGAAGATCTAAAGGCTAAAGCTCAACAACTGCAACTTGACCCTAGTTCAAGCTCTACACACTTCAAGAAAATAAGATTTTTGTTAGAAATGCAAGTAGAATTGCTAAGAGAAGAAGCAAGGATTGGATCTACATTGATTGATATACCAAACATGATCCTTCCCAACATGGATGCACTGCAAAAACATATTGCATATTCAAAAACTCTAATCCATGACAATATCTTCTCTATTGCAAACCACATGATAGAATTGTTAGCAAAAGTACAAATTGCACTTCATACATGTAAGGTCCTGTAGGAAAATTGGGACAAAACTTTGGCAATCATTCTTAAGGTACATTCTAAAATTTTGTCTCATTTTGGTGTTTCTATGTAAATAAAATAGAATAAAGCTTTGGCATTATTTTCAAAAAGGGGGAGAAAAGATATATTGGATAAAAGTTATATTGGAGAAAGCCATATGTTATGGGGGAGTGAGACATGTACAAAGAGAGACACACAATTTGGGAAAATATACTATGGGGGAGAACTTGCAATAAGTAAATCATGTTGTATATAGCACAAAGATGTATAGCAAACTGTATATACCTTACAAAATCAATTCTGAAAAATCCCAAAAATAGTATACACTACCAAGATAGTATCACATGGTGATGGATATAAGATATTCAGTTTTGACTGATAAGTGTTTTTGTCACTAATACCAAAGGGGGAGATTGTTGACATATTAGTCAAGTTTGTTATTAGTGACACACACTTATTTAGATTGTATATAGCTACCAAGCTTAGTGTATAGTTCATAGTGTAAACCATGCATTTCAGTTGATGTCAAGTTTATCAGTGGTTACTAAGTAGTGCAGTGTTCACCGAGTTCGCAGTATATGTGATGAAAGTCCAATGTTAACCGAGCTTTCTAGTGTTAACCAAGAGACTCAGTTTATATAATGAGTTTCATAATGTCTACCAAGTCACCAGTGCAGATCGAGTTCAGGACTACTTATAAGTGACCAGTATGGACTGAGCTTCTACATCTACTGAGTACATGATAGTGCCAAGTATTGAGAGTGGATGCTGAGTATTAGAATGTAATTGAGTCAATCTTTAGAACCTGAATGTCTTCATGTGGGATAACTTTGTAACATTTGTGGTAACTTGTATGATGGCCAACTTTGTAATTTGTATAATTGGATTGATATATATGTAATGCATTGTATCATATCCAATGTATGATGGTGTATGTATGTAATGTGTAAAAATATGAATGCAAATTACATCAGAGAAAAGTAGAAGGAGCAAATTGTAAAGGCCATAATAGCATAAGGAGAAACAAAGACATATCTATCATAGAAAGGTGATCAATATCTCATTTGGCAAGCTAAGTTGTAGATCAAAGATATACTACTACTTCATCCTAACAGATGGATTAGTTAAAATCCTTTCACAAGGTAGACATAACAGTCTTTTGTAAATCTCTTTACCGAGTGCATACTTAATTGTATGTTTGTAAATCCTTTCACAAGGTGGACCTAGCATTCCTTATTGCTCCTAATAGGGAAGATCATCAGAAGTGGTCAATACAAGCTTTAACAGGCTAACTTTATACTGCACTACTAAAGTTATGACTATCATCCCCACCCCAGTTTTACTTTCTATTTGGAAAGTTTCTGGGTCACCAAATCTTTGTGTCTTAGTGTTATGAATGCTTTCAGTTTCTTATTCATGCAATTAGATCCAAATTTATATTATGGATAAATACTAATTGAATGGTTGGATTAAAGGTTGGAATCGTTAAAGTTTTAGAAGTTACTAATTCACCCCTCCCCTCTTAGTAACTTAGCTTAGTCTTGGATATTTCCAACACCAAATTTATCTTATTATTGGGATCACACCTCATATCTTGAATAGCTAACACTCTAATTGCATAGATATCAAGAAGGGTTCTAAGTACCTTGCTTACAACTATTACATCATCAATTTTCCCTCTAGAGGCTTTGATTGCACTTACACTATCTTTGATTCTCTCAACATATTTTTGTAATGTTTTCATCTTCCCTCATCTTCATCTAATCAAACTGACCTCTTAAGATTTCTACCTTAGCTCTTCTCATATTATCATCACCGCCATAGATATCTTTTAGCTTGGTCCACATCTCATGAGGAGTGACACACCCTTTGACTTCATCAAATTCAACATAGTTAAAAGTAGATGCAATGTCAATCACCATATTGTTATGATTCTTCTTTCCAACAATCTTTTCCACAGTCAAAGTTCTAGTAGTAGCCTTATATTGGGTATTCAAATATTTCATACCTAAATCATTTATGGTTGCTAGTTATAGCTTCATAAGTTCCTATCATGCCTCAAAGTTATCTTTGTTCAACTTAAGAATCTCGTTTCTGTAAGATATCCTAATATTTAGCTTAGGTCCTTGAAACCTTCTCTGCAAGCACCAAAAGCTCTGATACCAATTGTTGGAAATAGAAGAGGAGTAACTGAGAGGGGAGGGGTGAATCATTTACTACAAAAATATTTCCAACACTAATATCTTACTCAACAGGTAGAAATATACTGATCTTTTTTGAAAAAATGGTTTCTATAATTGTCATCTATGGACCATACTTTGAAGGAGCCTAAAGACTATTTGATGGAGTAATATCAATCATTTGCATATTTTATAGTTGCATTTAATAAAAAAGTTATCATGAGAATGATACCATTTGAAGCAAATTTGTATGCAAAGTATTTATGTACATGGTAGTTTAGAACCCATGTAATATTTCTATAGTTTGTAAATAGTAAATACTTGTTGCATTGTTGGCCTTTGAAAGCATGGATGTGAGTTAGTCCATGACTTCCCTTTTTGATCTCCACTTGAATGAAGAGTAAGAAGGATTGGAAAGGCTAGGAAAAACAAGGAACTCTTGTGATATGACATATGCCTCAAATTCATCTCTGTAACTTCAACTACCAAAATCAAATTCTTGATAAGATAATAGTACACAATATAGATACCTTGATTGTGGGAAACAAATTTATTCTCCCACTCAAAAAATTTCTTGGCACCCAGAGTTTTATGAATGGATTTTAAACACCCTTCAATCCTTTTGCATGATAGTTAGCCAACACTTGAAATTTCAAAGCTCAGTCTTTATTTTAAAATGTCCCTTTCCACCTTCCTAAATTCTATAACAATAACAATCCTTTCCTATGCATATCCAATAGTGGCCACATCTACAAATGTTAAAAGGCAGAGGTTTCCTGCAAGGCTTTAAGCAAGAGGTTTCCTACATGCTTCTAGTCAAATATTGAAGCATTGTACCTATCATATCCACAAATCACTTAGATAGCTCAATAGACCCTTCTGAGGTCTCTAACCAAAGGATCCTCCATTAAACCATTCACATAACAAGCTATCAAATATGCCTAGGAAGACAAAACCTTGAAGGGCTTGCTACCATGAAAAGACCACAGGAAAATACTCTGCGAACAAATATGCACTATTTTGGCATAAAATCATTGGGCAAAAGCCTAGAAAAGGATCATTTTCCCATAGCATATAATAGTGATCAAAATCCCCAAATTTTTTGTTAAATAGGCTAACTTATTATTAATTGAAGCCTACATCCACAAAATATTATCCTTTTAGGCCTCTCGTAGTGGATGATTAAAATGTAAATTAGCCATAATATTCTTCATCCTAGGGTAAATACTAGAGAAATAAACCTCTACTTATATAGTAGAAAGTTATTTTGCAAGTATCAAAGAGTGTACATGATTAACAAGCATTGTGTGATCAAAATAGTAGATGAATCTCTACGAGGAAATGCACATGGTGAATTGAAAGGAATTTTTACAAGCATTATTAAAGTGATATTTTTAGATCATTTCACTTGATTAATCCTAAAAGGATATCAAGTTTAAAGGATATCAAGTTTAAACATATGGTCCGTTGATTTATGTTAAAAACCATTTAACAAGGTTACTCCTATCTAAGTAAAGATCTTAATAGGCTATAGGTAAATCCATTCATCGGGTGACTCCTTAAAGGGAAGGTTCCTATTTGAGTATTCTCGCAAGCTCTTAATAAGGCCAAGCCTTTAGTAGGTCATATTTTAGAAGAGTAAGAAATAATTGTGGGTATTAATCCCCATCATGATTTTCCCTCTGACCAAGAGTTCTATGACAAAATTATTGGTGTTATCGTGTTTCTTATGTGGATTCTTATGTTTGATGCTTCATTGATAAGTTTAAAAAGTTAGTATGAAATGAATGAATGGATGTATATATGTTAGATCTAATGATGAGTGTTATGAACTTGTATCTAAAGTTTCAACTTATGGATTATTTATTCCCCCTCCCCCATCCCTTCGTCATGTAATATTGGAACTTAATTATATTAACATATAGGTTTCTCATAAATCAACAAACAATCAAGTTTAATGTGAGAAAAATAGATTGAACATAATTATAATTAGATAGGAAAAATTCTTAAAAAATAAAGCTTTATTTTCAATTAAACTCAAAAAGTGATGAGTTATTTAGGAAATAAAGTAGAAAATTGAATTGAGAAGATAATTTTAGTTTTGAGATGATAATCATTCAAAAAAGTAGATTTAAACAATCTTTTTATTTTCTAATTTTAAAGAGACATTAGATTTTTAGAATTTTAATTGTTAGCTTACAAGGATTTTAACTTTTTTTTAATAATTTCCTAATAATTCTATTTTTCTAATTTTTTTGGAGTTTTTAATTCAATTAATTTAATTAATTAGAAAGATGAAATTAATCGTAATTAAATAGAATGAAATTAGTTGGAAATTAAAGTGGAATTAAATTAATTTGGAAATTAATTTAGTTTTAAAAGAATAATTAGATAATTTGAATAATCAAATGTAATTAATGAAACTGTAGGATAGTGGAAATTGATTTTAATTAATCAAAAATATATATTAATTATTCAATTAATATTAATCTCTATTAGGGATTGTAAAGGTGTGGTTATAGCACTTATGTCATGTCCTATTTCTTCATGTATAAACAATAATGTTGAAGCTCTAGCTAGCCTCAATGCATCAACTCTTGCAAAATCTTTGAGCCTCTCCTCATTGCATATCAAAGGTGACTTCACACTTATTATTAATGCATGCATTAATCATTGCATTTCTAATTGGTCAATTCACTATATCATGTAGCAAGTATTGGATATTTAGGATAACATCCTTGTTGGCATAATTGACTTACAAGTTGTTGATAACATAAGGTGAGCTATGCATTGCATTATTCATCAGTTATACCATTGTCATTGATGCTAAACAATTGATTTATTATTTCATGTTGGTACTATATCTTAAGAAAGTTTATGAGTTGAAGGTATTGGGAAGAAATAAGGAAGCACCTTATTAGGTAACAATTGGGATGATAGATGAGAATAGTTAAGTGATGGATTACCTTCTTAGAAATCAAAATCTTATTCATGGTTAAGTTGGAAAGAAAAGAGAAGTTTCTAAGTTAAGTTTTATGGGATTGTTTAAGAAGTTTCTACATGGATGAAGAGATGTCTTTGAAATCAAAATATTTAGGTTGAGGGTTTGCAATGATAAAAAGGAGAATGAAATAAGGAAAGAGAGAGATGAATAGCGACTGGAAAGAGGAACACAACTATTAGAGCATAGGAAGAAGGAAGAAGAGTAGAGAATGGTTGTTATTATGTTGATGAGCTTTATTGGATTTGATATAGCAAGCCAGTGCAAATCACAGATCATTATTGTTATTTTTGTTACTTTCTCACCATTATAGTAGTCTGAATCCATTGAAAAGGTGACCTTAATAGGTCTATTGTAAAGCCTTGAACAAGGTGATATTCTTATATTAGAGTGTTAGAATCCTTTAATAAGGTTACTCCTGGTAGAGTAAAGATCCTAACAGATCTAGAGGTACATGACGTACACTTAACAATATTTTGTAACCCTTAATCAAGCAAGCTCCTAACAAAGTGTATTCCAAAAGAGTACTTTATTTAGTGGGTACCGTTCTCACATCATGGTTTTCACCCTTATCTAGTTTCCACAAGATAAATCCAGGTGTTACAATTTTTTGATCTTTATATTATTTATTTTGGATTTACTGTCTGTTTAATCGATAACAACACTATAGGTATAATCAAATCTTATCGATAATTTGTAAAGGATAAGCTAAAGATAAAATTAAAATTGGTGATTATTGATTCACCCCCCACCTCTCAATAATCAATCCTATATCTACAATTGTTATTAGAGCTTTGGTCCCTAAACTGGAAGCATAACTGCTTTTTAAAAAGATTACAAGATTATAGGAAGGAAGCGTCAAAGTTCAAAAAATATGAAGATGAGTTTGGGATGTAGGCAAGTAAGATGAAATTGCACTTATTGGGACTTGGAGATAATGTGAAAGAATTTCTTGCCACATAGTTTACTGAACCTAGTGGACAAATTGATGATGGACATAAGAAAATGAAGCTACTACATAAGACAATAATGCTAGATTTGGATAGTGCTTTAAGGAATTCAAAGTATGTTGATATCTAGTGTCTAACAAAAATAAATGAAATGTGGGATAAATTGTTAAAAGTACATGGTGGATATACACATGTTATGGAAGCCAAAGTAGAAGAATTGAAAGGAAAGTTGGGTGTCATGACAATGAATGAGAATGAGACTATGATACAATATAGGACAAGAGTAAAATAAATTGTTGCTATAATCAAAGGAGCTGGAGGTACTATTGATGAAAATGAAGTTGTAAGTAAGATGTTGAGAACCTTACCAAACTGATATGCAATTAGAGTTTTAACTATACAAGAACTGAGAACTATTGATAAAAGTAAGATAACCATTGACTCACTTATCTATAGAATAATAATGTTTGAGCTAAGTAACTATGATAACAATCAATTGATCAATGAAATTTCACTTCAAGCTTCAGTGAGTGAAGACACATAATGAAGATGAAGATTTGTTGATGATGGAAAATATGAAGGCCTAGCAGAAGAAGAAAAAGAGATAGAAGAACTAGAAGCCCTAATAACAAAAATATTACCCAAAGAAAAAGGTATATACAAAGGGAAGAGTCCCATTGCATGCTAAAATTGTAGACAAATTGGTCATTGTGCACATACAAGTCCAAAAAAGCTGAAGAAGAAGCAAAGCAAAGAAAAGATGAACCAATACAAAAAGAACAAATACTTTGGATAGAAAGGAAAAAAAACATGTTATATAGCTAAAGATTATGTAGATGGATATGATGTAGAGATAGTCTTTATTGACATAAAGGAGCAATTTGTCTATCGACAAAGAAGTTATCAGAGAACAGAAGGATCTAATCACATAAGTGGGCAAGAACAATGAGTGGATCATTTAGACATCAAATGCACACAACATATGATTGGAGACACAAATAAGTTCACAAACATGGAACTATGTGATGGAGGATAGATGAAATTTTGAAATGGATCATCGTACATGATTAGAGTAAGATCTAATTGATGATATTGTTTGTGATGAAGGTTATCGAGTTGATGGTTTACAATACAATCTTTTGAGTATTTTATAATTGAATAATAAAGGTTTTAAGTTTTAGTTTAGTAATAGAAAATGTAAAATATTTGAAAAGAGTGGAAGACTACTTACTAGTGACGAACAAACAAAATATATTTTTAAAAGTTACATACATCACTAAGACAATATTTGGTTGCAAAAGTTAAAGAAAGATGGTTATGACACAAGAGATTATTTCATAGAAATATTGACAATCTAAAAAGAGTGAGAAAGAAGAGAAGTGCAAGAGGAATGCTGATAGTAAACAAATCATAAAATATTGTTTGTATGGAATGTAAATTAGGAAAAATGACATGTTTAGGCTTTTCAAGCAAGGAATACTCAATGCAGAATCTGTTAGATCAAGTTCACATAGATCTTTGTGGTCCTATTGGTCTAGAGAACTATCATGGAGATAAATTCTTTATACTTTTTGTTGATGACTATTTATGGATGCTGTCAATTATGTTTTTGAAAGATATATTTTTTTGAAAGATAAATAAGAAGCATTTGACATGTTAAAAAAAAAAAAAAGTTAGAGTAGAAAAAGAAACTAGAAGAACCTTGAAATATCTCATATTAGATAGAGGAGGCAATTATACATCAAATAAATTCAATTAGTATTGTGAAGAGAGTGGAATCAAAAGGTAATTGACAACACAAAGAACACTATAACAAAATCATATTGTAGAAAGAAGGAATAGATCCATAGTTGAATGTGCAAGGACTTCGCTAAGTCAAAAAAATGTATCATAAAAATTTTGGTGAAAAGAAATAAACACAACAATCTATACACTTAATCAGACATAACTCAGGAAAGGAGTAAATAAGACATCTTATGAAATATGAAATGGAAGAACACCAAAGGTGAGCTATTTCAAAGTATTTGGCAATAAGTATTACATAAAGAAAGATGAAAGAAATAGAAAATTTGACACCAAAAGTGAAGAAGGAATATTTTTGGGTTATTCAACAAAGAGCAAGGCATACAAATGTCTAAATTTGAAAAAAAAAAAACATAATCATTGAGAGTGCAAATGTAAAAATAAATGAGTTCTTAGAACTTAATGAGGAGAATAGTAAGAGAAAACTTGAGAAATACGATGATTTGATATACTTTGGACTAGAGAAAAAAAAACCCAACAAACAAATACAAGAACTGATAATACACTACTGAAAATGACTCATCAAGATCAAAGTGAGCAATGAGATGCAAACAAATAATCAGTTACATAAAAAAGGATTAGAATAAATCATAATCTATTAGATATAATTGGAGGCATAAATAAAGGAGTATTAACTATAAGTCAACTAAGAACAAGAAGTTTTACATGCTTGACATCAAAGGTAGAATGAAAAATTGTGAAAAATGCTTTGGAAGATGAAGATTGGAAACAAACTATGAAGGATGAACTTGATCAAATAGAGAAGAAAAAAAATGGTCAATAGTCTCCAAACCCAAGGAAAAAAATGGTATCAGAACTAATTGGGTATTTATAAATGTGTTTAATGAAAGTGGTGAAGTGATTAGAAACAAAGAAAGACTAGTTTGCAAAGGCTACACACAAGAAGAAGGCCTAGATTATGGAGAAATGTTTACCCACATAGCTAGACTTGAAGGACTAAGAATATGCAATATACAAAGAATTCAAATTCTATTAGATGGACGTCAAATCATAATTTCTAAAAAGAATATTGGAAAAGTGTATATTGAGAAACTTGAAGGTTTTGCTACAAAACACAGAAAGAATCTGGTATGTAAATCACACAAAGCTTTATATGGATTAAAACTAGCACTGAGCATGATATGAGAGATTAAACACATATCTGATCAAAATAGGATTTTTCAGAACAAGTGATAATTGTAACTTATATCTCAAGACTGAAAGCCAAGACATAGTACTAATTGTTGAAATATGTTTGGATGACATATTATTGATATCAATTATTCAATTGTATATTGTCATTGATGTTACACAAATGTTGTACTCTACCCAAGCACTATTAGTTGGAACTAAGCTAAGAAAACTCCTGGATCAACCGAGTAGAAGACAAGTTCAGAAATCTAGTTGAAGCTAAGCTAGGTCGATCACCAAAGGAGTTTAGTTGTGACCGAGTTAGAAGTTTAGTGCAAACTAAGTCAGGTTGGTTACTAAGGAACTCAATGGTAACCAAGTGACTAAGTTTCAATTCAAGTTGACCTACATCAAAATAATTTTCTTTATTTATTTTGTTTATGCAAGTTGACTCAACAGATGTTATTTGTTTATTTTAAAGGGTATTCAAGCCAATTTGACGTTGTATCTCATATATGCGAAAGGTCAGGATGTGGATTGAATATTGTGTAAGTGTTGAAAAAGATAAGATGCGAATAGAGAAGGATATTTGATTAAGGGAAAAATATCCAAGGAGATGCAAAAAATATTTTGATCAAGAAGGATCCAAAGGATAAACTAGAACATTGATTTGGATTTGCAATCTAGTTGCTTCATAAATCAGGCCAATAATGTTACTCTCTAACAATTGTAGTAGTGAAGAAATCTCTTAACATACTTGACTTAACAGTCATTTTGTAAATCCTCTAACCAAGTGGTATTGTTGGAAATATATGATAGGCTAAGTTACTGAGAGGGTGGGGGGGTGTAAATTATTAACTAAGAAAACTTAATCTTTCTTTACCAATTAATCCTTCATGTGTATACTACTCTAATTGCATGCCTGAAAAACTAAAATCATTAAAACATTCATAACACTTTGACACACAATATGGTGACCTAGAAACCTTTCAAATAGAAAGTACAACTGGGGTGGGGATGATAACCATAAGCTTTAGTATTGTAGTATAAAGTTGGCCTATTAAGGCTTACAGTGATCACTTTTGATGATCTACCCTGTTAGGATCAATAAGGACTGCTATGTTCACCTTGCAAAATGATTTACAAGCAAAGTATGCACTCGGTAAAGAGATTTATAGAAGACTATTAAGTCTACCTTGTGAAAGCATTTAACTATTCCACTTGTTAGGATAAACCAGTGATTGATCTTTGATTTGCAACTTGATTTGTTGAATGAGATTCCTTTGAGTGTAATTATCACCTTGCTATGATAGACAAATCTTTGCTACTCCTTATACTATTGTAGCCTTTTACTTTGCATTTCTGCTCTAGAATCTTCTTGTCATGCTTGCTATATTATTACTTTGGATGTGATATGATACATTACATATATAACAATCCAAATTAAAATTCAACAAAGTTGGCTACAATACAAGTTTCACCAAAATACACAAAGTCAACCCAGTTGTAGGTACTCAGGTTTTGAAGAAAAACTGAGTGAGGTTCTGATACTTGACAACCATTGTCAATGATCGACATCATCATGCTCTTAGTGGACATAGAAGCTTAGCTCATACTAATCACTTCCAAGTAGTCTGAACTCGGTCTGCACTAGTGACTCAGTGAACAATGTAAAACTCAACATATAAACTGAATCACTTGATTCACACTATATAGCTTAGACAACACTATCACTACGAGCTTGGTATAAATTGAATCACTTGTTTGAGACTGCATAGCTCATTCAACACTAGATTCACATCATTGACACTATGAACTTGATAAACACCATACATCTTAGTTTGCACTAAGAAACTCAGTAATCATTATGAAGCTCAGTTTACACTGATAATCACCAACTTGGTAGAAATTGCTTGGTACAAACTGAATGATGTTCCTGGTACTTAGTAGCAACTATAAAACTTGGTAGAGCCTGAATTACTTGGTTGATACTATTAACTATATAATAACCTCGATAACTACTAGTTGTTCAAATAAGTGTGTGTGTCACTAATAAACAAACCTAACTAAAATATCAACAATCTCCCCCTTTGTCATTAGTGATAGAAACACTTATCAATCAAAATTGAATTCTCAAAAGTTCCAAATAATCTTAGTCTCCATCTTGTGTCTTCAACTTGGTGACATACTCTCTTTTTGAGATTTTTCAAAATTGCTTTTGTAAGAGATATTTATCTAGATATCTGTACATGTATAATATTATGATGCTCCCCCATACATATATATTCAATATACATTACTCATTATATACATCTTCTTATCTTCTCTCCTTTTTATATCACATCTTATATTACATCTTCTCCCTCTTTACAACATGCTTTACTCGGTTGAGGTTTGCTCTCAACTATCTTTGTACTTATTATTTACTTGCTTAGAATAGTAACAATAGTTGAAATGGAAGGACTAATAGTAAAAGTAGATATTGCACTTATTGAAGAAATACATTGATGCTGAGTAGCCAAAATTGATGAAGGAGGAAGCATTGACTACTTGGTAGATGAAGTGATGGTCACATCAATTAATGAAGTACTAAGATGAACAAGTGCAAAGATTGGTTGAGTGCTTGGATTTGTAATGTTTGACACAATCAACTCAGCAATAGCTTTCTCTGAGTTAGATGGCCTCAAGGCTTTTCTCAGAGAGTGAGGTAGTGAGGCTATAACCACTATTGTAATCTTCTCAGGGTTAGCCTCTTCAATGCTCTAAATCTCAGGGAGATTCACGTTGGTGGATTCTTGTTCCGTTTCCTCATCACCTTTATTCTCATCATTTGTTTCTTCTTCATCATCTTTGTCCTCTTCTTCCTTGCCCTCTTCATCATCATCCTTGTCACTAACATGAACAACAAAATCACTCTGCTAATGAAGATTGAAAATGTTCTTGCATGTGTTGGTGGAATTCCTTACCACATGTTCAATGTCATTTATCAATATCAAGCAAGTGTTAAACTTCAAAGTAAGTTTCTCTTCATTCTAATTAATGGAATCTTTCCTTTCTTTGTCACTTAAGCTTGGCATGAGTTGCCTTAGGGTCTACTCATAAATGTCTTTTGCAATTTTCTTTGCATGTTCCCATCTTGGCTTGATTTTCTCCATCATTTCATTAGGAATCTACTATACAAGTTGATATGGATAATATTTCCATTTACCTATCTTAGACATAACCATGTCTTCAACTTGCTTCTTTTCTTTTGCAGTCCTAGTCTCATACCTCAATGATTTGAAGTTGCCCCTATTGGCTCTAGAATCAATTTCTTTTAGTTTCTCTTGAAATGTGGGTGGAGGTCATTTGAAAATCACATCTCTTGCTTCTTCACCCAATTTTAGTTTCTTTCTAGATGTTCTCCTTGTAAATACTGTAGTAGATGTCTTAGCAAGTTTGGTTATAATAACTTTACCTTTCTTCTTTATTGGCTCTTCTTCTTTTGATTTTTCCTCATCTTCTACATCATCTTATTTTATGTCATCTCCTTTACCTTTTGTCAATAGGAGAGTAGAGTTGGTTTTTTTTAGTTTAGCTATCCTCTTTTTACCTTTGCTGATAGCCTGAGGAAGTTTTATTTCTAATTCAATTATGGCTTTAGCTTCATCAAATGTACAAAAATATGTAGCCTTTGGATCAATAGGTTCATTTAACAATGCCTCAATAATATACCTGGTGTCATCAATATTGACCTCATAACCTAGAGGCTTCACCCATACAATTCTCAGTTTTACTGCTTGCATATACACTTTGTCATAGTCTACCATAAAAAAAATATCATCCTTGTAGTCGTCTAGAATTTTCTTTGGTATCCTAAATCTATTATTCATCTTTTCCTTAAATGCATCAAAATAGTTGTCCATGATACTAACATAATTTTCTCCCATTTCTGCTATATACTCATTGATTTGATAAAGAATAGGTACATCTTTTGTCCATACAACTATAGCTTTTGAAGGGAAAAACTTTTGTACAAAGAAAAATAAAAAAGTTAAAAGTGAACCAAACTTACAAGGATTATTCTTTGAAGTTTTGATGCTTTCCATATTTTTGTTGAATTGGTTCAACATCAACTCAGTAAGGTCGAAGGACATAATATTCTTGACCACTTTGAAAGCAAGATCCATAGCTTCACATGATACACTATTAAGTCAATTGGAGTTGTATATCTTGTGTGAAATTACATGTATTCCAAAATTTAGCTCCATATTAGTAACACTACTGATCTTCATACCTCTTCTGTTCCATTCGGCAAGAGTTTTCTTCTCTAGTTCCACCCGACTTAGGGTTTTGGTGGTTTTAGCCTTGGCCAGCATTGGAAGTCTTATGATTTAGTGAATCATTTTCTTTGTTATGGGAATAGGCTACTCCAACCATAACTACCCATTGTACACATGACTAAGGATAAACCTTATCCATTTTATCTAAAATTCTTGAGACATGTGTGAAATGTGGGTTAAACCCTTAGCTTCCAAGTGTTAATGCTTCAGTTTTAATACACCATTAACACACCACTTCTCCAAAGTTTCATCCATTTCTAGGGTTCCTATATCTTGAATAAAACATCAAAAATGTGAGCGAATATCATTAACTAGAAGTACCTTGGATGGAATTTGAGAATGAGCTCTAGTTGGATCAAGACTTTCTGCAATAGCTGGACTCAATTTGAAATTTGGTGCTTTCCATTCTACTCCATGAACTAACATCTCAGACCCTTTCTTTGTCTTACTACTGGAGGATGCCATCACTCAGTGTGGTTTGAGAAAACACAAAAAACTTCAATAATAATTCACATACATTGCTTGGATGCATAGAAATTGCTCTTAGCAAATAGCTCTTGAAAATTCACTATGACAAATGAATTCGATTTCACCCTTTTTTATCAAATTTTGTCTCTCAGTCACCATAAATGCTTGGTAAAATTGCTTGGTTTATGACAAACTATCTTCTACTCGGCTTGAATTAATTTCTTGATAGGAACATTCATAACTCAGTGTCCACATAATAACTTAGTTACTCAACTGTTCTTGGCAGGGTCTTGCAACTTGACCTATCTAGGTAATGGTAGAATTTCCTTAGATACTCAGTGATCCCTTTACATCTTGAATGCTAATATGGATCTTTCCATTTAGCTAATTGGAACTGATGTAGGATGTTTGCTTCAAAATCTTAGTTCCAGTTGTCCTTGTGGGAGATCAAGTAGAAATGCTTGAGTCACCCAATTCTTGAGTTACATGTGCTTGATTGCCTAGACTTGCATTCTTATAAGATTTTGGAATCCATTTCTATCTCATCTACTTTATGATGTTTTCAACCTTGGCTTTCTTTTCATCTTCAATTCTTCCAGTATTCATATAGTTCTTGGCAAGATGACCAAGCTATGTCCAAATGAAACATCTTCTAGTGGTGTCTCTTGTCCTCATGTGATGTTTTACACAATTAATTCCAATATGTGTCCAAATTCTCCATAGTAATTACATTTGCACCAAGTGTTGTAGTCCCAATCAAATATAGCTTTTACAATCTATTCTATTAGATTCAATATCTTAGTTTTGCATTTAGAAGATTTGTGTCCATGCTTCTTGCATTTGTGACACTTGCCTCCAAATTTAGGTTTCTCTTTACATTCATTAGCTCTATGACCATGCATATTGCAATTGTAGCTTTTTCTAATAAATTTGGCTTTACCATTTCTCCAACATTTGTTTGATGTATGACCTAACTTACCATAGTGACTACACGTAGGTCTTTGATTCTTTTGAGCTCCTTGCTTGGATGATTCACCTTCTTTTGTATATCGAATTCCTACTTTTCTCTTTTGTCTATATTGGATTTTCTCATTTAATTAATCCATGTCTACTTGAGATTTCATCATCCTCGCATTGTTTTTCCTTTCAGTGTATAAATTATTTTGCAACCTTCATCCTCTAATCTCAAATTCATGATTTCTTCATTTGCATTGGTAAGCTGATTAATGAAGTCTGCCTATTGAAGGGATAGATGTTGTATTTCATTATTCTTTCATTCTAACTCTTTTTTTTATCTTATTTTTCTCTTCCATGTCTTTATAAAATCTTACTAACTAAATTTCTTGCTCTCTTTTCAACTTTCTTACTTCTTCTTGAAGTGAACCATTCTTTTCTAATAGTTCTTTGATTGCTTCATTTACTTCATCTGAATTACTTTCTGAATGGATGTCTTCAATTCTTTCTTCAATGTAGAGTTGGTCATTCATTTTTAATGCAAGATATTTTCTTCATTTCAAGGATTGAGAGAGTTTCTCCTTTGCTTTCTTAAGTTTCCCAATAGCCAATTCCAAACTAGCTTTTTATCATCAATATCCTTGTCAAGTCTGAATACCTCCATTTCCTTTAATCTTTGCTCAAGTTGATAAAATTTTTCTCTGAAAACCAAAAAGCTTTGATATCAATTATTGGAAATATATGATAGGCTAAGTTACTGGGGGGGGGGGGGGGGGGGGGGGAGTTTGAATCACTAACTAGTAAAAAATAATCTTTCTTTACCAATTAATCCTTCATGCGTATATTGATCTAATTGCATGCATAAAAAAATTGAAAGCATTAAAATATTCATAACACTCTGAGACACAGTATGTTGACCTACAAACCTTCCAAATAGAAAGTAAAACTGGGGTGGGGATGATAACCACAAGTTTTAGTACTATAGTATAAAGTTAACCTGTTAAGGCTTATAATGATCACTTCTAATGATCTGCCCCATTAGGAGCAATAAGGACTGATAGATCCACCTTGCAAAAGGATTTACAAACATATAGTGAAGTATGCAATTGGTAAAGAGATTTAAAAAGGAATATTAACTCTACCTTGTGAAAGGATTTAACTATTCTACTTGTTAGGATGAACCAGTGGTTGATCTTTGATCTATAACTTGATTTGCTAAGTGAGGTTCCTTTGAGTGTAATGATCACCTTGCTGTGATAGATACACATTTGCTGCTCCTTATACTAATATAGCCTTTTACTTCACACTTTTGCTCTAGAATCTTCTTTTCATGCTTGATCTATTATTACTTTGGTTGTGATACAATACATTACATATATACCAATCCAAATTACAATTCAATAAAGTTGACTACAATACAAGTTTCACCAAAATACACAAAGTCAACCCAATTGTAGGTACTTGGATTCTAAAGACAAACTTGGTGAGGTTTTGATACTCGAAAACCATTGTCAAAGCTCGATATCATCATGCTTTCAGTAGACGTAGAAGCTTGACTCATACTAATCACTTCCAAGTAGTCTAAATTTAGGCTGCACTAGTGACTTAGTGAAGATTGCAAAAAATGGCATAAACTAAATCACTTGATTCACATTGTATAGCTCGGTCAACACTATCACTATGATTTCGGTATAAACTAAATCACTTGTTTGACATTGTATAGCTTGATCAACACTAGATTCACATCACTGATGCTATGAATTTAGTAAGCATTGCACAACTTAGTTTGCACTAAGAAACTCGGTAAATGCTATGAAGCTCAGTTTACACTAATAATCACCAACTTGGTAGAAAATACTTGGCACAAAATAAATGATGTTCTTGGTACTTGGTAGCAACTTTAAAAATTGGTAGAGCCTAAATTACTTGTTTAATACTATTAACTATATAATAAGCTTGATAACTGTTAGCTATCTGAATAAGTGTGTGTGTGTCACTAATAAACAAACCTGACTAAAATTTCAATAGGAATTTATAGATTGAAGTGTCTTAGGACCTCTAACAAGGCCAATCCTAATAGGGTGATTTAAATCCTTTAATAGGGTCACACCTAATATTGTGTTTTGTAACCTTTAACAAAGTTGGCTCCTAACAAGGCTCATTTTAGAAGAGTGAAAAATTGTAACTAGTTGCATTGGTGGTTTTCCCAAATTGGGTTTCCACGTTAAATATTGGTGTCTTATGTGCTCATGTTATTTTCTTATTTCTTTATCTTTATGAAACTAAGGTACTAAAGGTTAATGCACATTAATATATCATATTGCTTTGTTAATTGAGTTATAGTGGATTTCTAGTTCTATTGAGCTGTGTATTTCAAGGAAGTTATCATTGAAATCTAAGGGATTTGGATTTATTTTAGTGGTAACTAATTCACCCCTCTCATCTTAGTTTCTCCTATTATATTTCCAATAATTGGTATCGGAGTTATTGGTGCTTGCAGAAAAGGTTTCAAGGACCTAAGCTAAAGATCAAGATGTCTTATAGAAGAGAGATTTCCAAGTTGAACAAATATAACCTCAAAGCATGGTAGGATCTCATGAAGCTACATTTGGGAACCATTGGAGACATAGGCCTAAAATTCCTAAACACCAAGTATGTGTCACCTCTCGATCCTTCGGTTGTGGATCAAATGGTGGAAAAGAAGAATCACAACACAATAATGATTGACAATACTTCTACTCTCAATTATGCTAAATTTGATGAAGTCAAAAATTGTCCTACTCCTCATGAAATGTGGAAAAAAATTCAAAAGGTTTATGGAGGAGATGACAATGTGAGGAGAGCTAAAGAAAAAAGTTCAAGAGGTTAATTTGATCAGATGAAGATGAAAACATTGTAAAATACAACGACAAAATCAAAGCAAGTGTGAGTGTAATTAGAGCTTTAGGAGGAAAAAAAGAAGATGAAACTGTAGTTAGCAAGGTATTAAGAACTATTCTCCTATTTATGCAATCAGAGTTTTATCTATTTAAGAGATGAGATGTAATCCCAAAAATGATATAACTTTGGATGCACTAGTGGGAAGGTTAAAGCATTTGAGTTGAATAACTTTGATAACTATCATCCTAGATCTCAGAACATGGAATCAACTTTCAAAGCCAAACTATACCTTGAAAAAAAGGGAGGAAGTTCTAAAGGAAAACAATTTGATAGTGAAGAAGAAGAAGAAGAATCTGATGATGATCTTGAAGCCATTGAAGCCCTACTTGCAAGGAGGTTACCAAAAGGCAAAGGTAAATATAAAGGCAAAATTCCATTGATTTATTTTTCTTGTGAAGAAGTTGGTCACATTGCTACAAGATGTTCAAACAAGAAAAGTAAAGATGACAAAAAATCCAACAAGTTCAAAGGCAAGAAAGATTTCAAAAGCTGCAAAGACTACAAAGACAAGGGTAAGAAATCTTGTTATATTGCTAAAGATTTTGACACTGATAATAAAGATGAAATGGTGTATGTTGCTATTAAGGATGAATTAGATGATGAGGATAATGAAAAGATGATAATTATTTCTCATGTAAGTAATAATGACACATGGATAATAGATAGTGGTTATTCTCATCACATGACTAGTGATAAAATAAAGTTTGAACACTTGGAGCACTATGATGGTGGAAGTGTGAAATTTGGAAACAATGAACCATGTTATGTGAAGGGAAAAGGATGCATTGAATTGACTGATGGAATGAGATGTGATAATGCCTACTAGGTTGAAGGACTGACACACAATCTTCTAAGTGTGGCACAACTGAATAACGTTGGGTTCAAGGTAGAATTCATGAATGGGAAGGCTAGGCTTTTGGATGGTAAAGGAAACCTTGTTGAAATTGGCAATCAGACAAAAGGTAATTTGTTTTACTCATGCTTCACTAAATCTACATGTTTGCTAGCTTAGATAGAGGAACCTAAGTCACAGATAGTGGAAACTGAGTCTCAAATAGAGGAGACCAAGTTGCAGGTAGTATAACCCGAGTTAGAAATAGTTATAACTGAGTCTTAGTCAGAAGAAGCTGAGTTACAAATAGAGGAGATATTGTAGACCTTTGGAATAGAAGATTCCAAAATATTTGGAATGCCTATGTCTACTAGACACAATTTGTCCAAGGATGATGATTCAAAAGAGGTAAATTAGACTACCTATAGATCTATGATTGGAAAAATTCAGTATGTTGTTCACACAAGACCTGATATTGCACTAGCAGTTGGTATAATTGCAAGGTTCTCTGGAAATCCTAGAGAAAATTATATGATGGAAATCAAAAGAATGATGAGATATCTAAAAGGTACTCAAGGCTATGGTATATGGTATAAAAAAGGAGAAAACTTCAAGTTGAAATCCTTTATTGATGCTAATTAGGTTGGAAGCATTGATGATAGGAAGAGAGCTAGTGGAGGAGCATTCTTTCTTGGAAAGAGGTTAGTATCTTGGAAAAGTAAGAAGTATAATTGGATATATTAGGCTATAGTAAAGGTTGAATATGTTGTAGTAGCAATTAATTGATAAGTAGGAGATAATTTCCACAACAAGTCAAATTGTGATATTGCAATCAGGATTTAACTAGGTGATTTTTAGTCAAACTCATTGACCCATGTTTCATGAGTAGTGATTCAACATGAATACATCTCTCATGAGAATAAATGGAACACTTAGCATTCATTAGATCTAGGTGATGCTCACACGGGTGAAGCACTGGGACTTTCCAAGAGGTCACCCATCCCAGTACTACTCTAGCCTAAGTGTACCTAACTACAAAATTTCCTCCATGGTTAAACCCAAAGCTTGAAATACCATTTTCAAAACCTTCACCAAGTGTTTTTCCTTGTGAACCATTCATTGGAAAGCTCCTTAAGCTAATTAACTGATAAGTAGGAGATAATTTCCACAAGTCAAATTGTGATACTGCTATCGAGATTTAACTGTGTGATTTTGAGTCAAAATCATTGACCCATGTTTCATGAGTAGTGATTAAAAATTAATCCATATCTCATGAGAATAAATGGAACACTTAACACTCATTGAATCTAGGTGATGCTCACAAGGTTGAAGCACTGGGACTTCCCAGGAGGTCACCCATCCCAATACTACTCCAACTTGAGCACACTTAACTATAGAGTTTCCTCCATGGTTAAACCCAAAGCTTGAAACCACACTTTTAAAACCTTCAACAAGTGTTGTGCATTATGAACCATTCATTAGAAAGCCCCTTAAGCTCATCAACTAATAAGTAGGAGATAATTTCCACAACAAGTCAAATTGTGATCTTACTGTCAAGATTTAACCATGTGATTTTGAGTCAAACTCATTGACCCATGTTTCATGAGTAGTGATTCAACATGAATACATATCTCATGAGAATAAATGGATCACTTAGCACTCATTGGATCTAGGTGATGCTCATAGGGGTGAAGCACTGGGACTTCTCGGGAGGTCACAAATCTCTATACTACTCTAGCCTGAGCGCACTTAACTATGGTTTTTCCTCCATGGTTAAACACAAATCTTGAAATCCTATTTGAAAAAACTTCACAAATTTTTGTTCCTTATGAACTATTCATTAGAAAGACCCTTAAGCTCATCAACTAATAAACAAGATATAATTTCCACAGCAAGTCAAATTGTGATATTGCTATCAGGATTTAACTGTGTGATTTTGAGTCAAACTCATTGACCCATGTTTAATGAGTAGTGATTCAAAATTAATCCATCTCTCATGATAATAAATGTAACACTTAGCACTTATTGGATCTAGGTGATGCTCACAGGGGTGAAGCACTGAGACTTTTCAGAAGGTCACCCATCCCAGTACTACTCTAGCTCGAGCGCGCTTAACAACAGAGTTTCCTCGATGGTTAAACCCAAAGCTTGCAAACCCATTTGAAAAACCTTCACCAAGTTTGTGCCTTATGAACCATTCATTAGAAAGCCCCTTAAGGTCATCAACTAATAAGTAGGAGACAATTTCCACAGTAAGTCAAATTGTGATATTGCTATCAGGATTTAACTGTGATTCATGAGTAGTGATTCAATATGAATCCATATCTCATGAGAATAAATGGAACACTTAGTACTCATTGGATCTATGTGAGGAATTCTTGGGAGGTCACCCATCTTAGTACTACTCCAACCTGAGTGCGCTTAACTATGGAGTTTCCTCCATGGTTAAACCCAAAGCTTACAACCCCATTTGCAAAACCTTCACCAAGTGTTGTGCCTTATGAACCATTCATTAGAAAGCCCCTTAAGCTCATCAAATGATATACCCAAATCTTGAAACACTTGGTGAAGGTTTTGCAAATGGGGTTGCAAGCTTTGGGTTTAACCATGGAGGAAACTCTGTAGTTAAGCGCACTCAAGCTGGAGTAGTACTGGGATGGGTGACTTCCTAGGAAGTCCCAGTGCTTCACCCCTATGAGCATCACCAAGATCAAATGAGTGCTAAGTGTTCCATTTATTCTCATGAGAGATGGATTCATGTTGAATCACTACTCATGAAACATGGGTCAATGAGTTTGACTTATAATCACACAGTTAAATCCTAATAGCAATACCACAATTTGACTTGTTGTGTAAATTATCTCCTACTTATCAGTTGATGAGCTTAAGGGGATTTCTAATGAATGGTTCATAAGGAAAAAAACTTGGTGAAGGTTTTGCAAATGGGGTTGCAAGTTTTGGGTTTAACCATGAAGGAAATTCCATAGTTAAGCATGCTCAGGCTAGAGTAATATTAGGATGGGTGACCTCTTGGGAAGTCCTAGTGATTCACCCCTGTGAGCATCACCTAGATCCAATGAGTGCTAATTTTTCCATTTATTCTCATGAGAGATGGATTCATGTTGAATCACTACTTATGAAACATGGGTCAATGAGTTTGATTCAAAATCACATAGTTAAATCCTAATAGCAATATCGCAATTTGACTTGTTGTGGAAATTATCTCCTACTTATTAGTTGATGAGCTTAAGGGGCTTTCTAATGAATGGTTCATAAGGAAAAAAACTTGTTGAAGTTTTTGAAAATGAGGTTGCAAGCTTTGGGTTTAACCATGAAGAAAATTCCATAATTAAGCGCACTCAGGCTGGAGTAGTACCAGGATGGGTCATCTCCTGGGAAGTCCCAATGTTTTACCCCTGTGAGCATCACCTAGATCCAATGAATTCTAGGTGATGCTCACAGGGGTAAAAAATTGGGACTTCCCAAGATATGACCCATCCTTTATTATCATGAGAGATGGATTCATGTTTAATCACTACTCATAAAACATGGGTCAATGAGTTTGACTCAAAATCACAAAGTTAAGTCCTGATAGCAATATCACAAGTAGCAGTTAATTGTTCTAACATGATGTGGTTCAAGCAACTGTTATCAGGAATGAGGGAAGAAATCAAGGATCTAGTGTTTATCTATTGTGATAACACAAGTGCAATAAACATATCCAAAATCATAGTGATGCACACCAAGACAAAACAAATTGCAATTAAGAACCATTTTTTGAGAGAATTGGTTCAAAATAAAGAGGTTAGATTGGAATATGTTAACATAAAGGAGCAGGTTGCTAACATATTTACCAAACCTTTACCAAAGGATGTATTTTCATATCTAAGAGGAAAGCTAGGAGTCATTCCCCTAGTTGATGCTCACTAGAGTATATATTAGTGATGCATCAACTGAGCTTCATTAAAGAACTATCAAATTAATGCAAAGAAGTTAGAGTCCATTGCATATGAATCAGTACATCAGGTACATTATAAAAACACCGTGTCAAGTTTATGGCATGTGATTTCAAAGAGGGAGAGATTGAATCATGTCATATACTTATTTAAGGGAGAGATTGGTTTAATTAGAGAAGAATCAGAGGTAGTAATTTGTAAGAGGGAGAACTTGATCTAGTGGAGTCCGAGACAAGTTGGTAGAGGGAGAATCTTAGAGGGAGTTCTCATGGATGGATAGAGAACCATAATGAAACTAAGGATATGATAAAATCTTATAAATCATTTTTATTGCTCTAAGTTTTCTTTGCATAGTGACATGTTGTGTTTCCATCAATGCCAAAGAGGGAGATTATTGATAACAATTATTCAATTGCATATTTGTTGGAAAATTGATTGAAAAGGTTTATTGTCAAAGAGGGAGATGTTGTTAAAAGAATGTTTTCAATCATTGTTTTGTCATTGATGTAAAACCTGCTATTTGTAGGAATGACAATTGCTTATAAGATCCAAGCACTATCACTTAGTTGATTGATGAAGATGATTTAATCAACAAGATGTAACAAGAGCACCAAAGGTAAATATTGAGTTATGGTTGTATATGAGCAATGTTAGTATGCTAATAGAAACCAAATTTAAATAAAGCTTCTACAAACTAAAAAAAATTCATAAACTTCAAGATAGACTAAGATGAGCTCTCAATTGAGAATATGAGCCATTAATGGGCTCTCTCAATGAGAAGCTCTCTCGTTGAGTAGCTTTGTCTAAATAGATAGGATGTATGCTCAAGCTTTATGCTTCAAAAAGGGCTTCAAATGGAGTTGGAATTTGGGTGTGAGTGTATGGTTTTGATGTAAAATGGCTTCTTAAAATGGCATTATGAATTTACTTCATGGATTGTGTTAAAATGACTTGGGAGAGGATTCCTTAAATAGGCAAAGGGCTTGAGGGATCAAGGGCTAGGATGCAAGGATGTGAAAAAGCTTATAGAAGGCTCAGATTACATGAGAGGAGAGCACATGGATTGTGCTTCCTTACAACCAATCAGGGAGTGACACATGTCACATGGTGAGAGGATGGAGGAAAGGGGAAGGATGAGTCAAAAAAGGAGGCTTAAGGGATACAATCTTCATAAAGACCCTCATAATGACTTGTAAGAGCAATAAAAGGGCTTGGAAGAGTCATTTATGGCCTAGTGGACTTCATAAAGTTTTATGGTTGAGATATTTTGAGGGTGATGAGAGCAATTTCAACTTGGACTTGATTAGGAGGGTTTTAAGCTTGCTTAGGCTTGTGCAAATGATTAGAGGATGGATTAGGATGGTTTAAGATTAGCTTAGGGATAGGCAAGTGGATGGCATTTAATGAGGGTGGGTGAAGGAGGAGATATTTGTTAACTTTGGCTTGGGTTAGTAATTCTTAACCCATGTTTAGGGAATGTGACAAGGTTAGGAGGGGATTAGGATTAGGTTTAAAGACATCTTCTAGAAGAGTCTAGACTTTGGATGAGGATAAAGACTTTCTAGAATAGTCTAGAATTTCCTAGGATGAGGATGAAGACTTTCTAGAAGAGTCTAGAACTTCTTAGGATGAGGATAAAATAGATTTTTAAGAAATAAATAAAGTTTTATTTATTTCAAGGGTTTGGGTTGAGGAGATATTTATTAAAACTTTTTTAATAAACACGAGGATTAATATTTAATCTTAATTAAATATTTTGAGTTGGGATTATGGGTAGGAAATGATGGGATTAGCCTTTAATCAAAATTAAAGAAAGATTAGAAGATTTTGGAAGAGGTTAGTGGTCTTAAGGAAATTGGCCAAGTTTTGGGCAAAAAATAAATAAATAAATTATTTTGGAATTTTTGGTCAATTTATTAATTAAATAATTAATAAATAAGGAAATAATGTTTAAATAAGATTTAAACATTTTTGGGAGGGATTCCTTAATTAAATATTTTTAATTAAGATAAAGGGATTTAATGGCATAAAAATTAATTAATTAATTAAATAAATAAATAATTAATAAATGATGATGTCATCAAGATTTTTTTCAGAAAATAAAAATATTATTTTCTAAAGGATTTTTAGGTGTCTACATTTTGCCCCTCTTTGATGTGATGCCGCAAGTGGCATGGCATCAAAGATAAGAAAATAAGATGCCCAAGGCTAGAGCAGAAGAGGAGAGAATGGACTGTGAGATCCCCCCTCAAGAAGGTAGCGGGGAGAGAAAGTGAGGCTCGATGGCTTCTTGAAAAGTACAAGAATCTCGAATGAGAAAGGAAACTCAGATTGGCAAAGAGAAGGGGCTGAATTAGCTCAAACTCTCACTATGGGAGAATGATAAAGGAGAATCAGATGCAGAAGAGGAAGCAAGCTTAAAACTTTAGGGAAGGTGGAGGATGAAGGAGCAGAGCGCTATAAAAAGGAATCCAGGATAGGGAGATGGATGAGGGGATTATAAAGCTGATGCAACAGGATTTCAAAGAGTCAGATTGGTGGAAGATGGCTTTTGGAGATCCCTAGGACTAGGATTGTGGATCTCGAAAGATGAGGCTTGGTGGATTGATTTGGATTGGTGGATCCCTAAGACTAGGATTGTGGATCCCTAAAGCTAAGAGTGATGAGTGATTCAAAGAGATACTGATGCATAAGCTGGGGTAGGAGAGATGGATGCTGGATATGGATGGGGGATAATGGAGATGAAGGGAAACCATTGAAGCTTTTTGAGCGGGGGGATACTTCAAAGAGAAGTACCACCATGTAGTTGAGCACTAGATTTGCTATAGGACTATTGGTTAATTGCCAAGGTTACCAAGAACATCAAGGCCTTTTCACCAACCGTCGAAAGGACTAAGAAACTAACTCAAAATAAACACGCAAGGATTGCCCTAGCATCACACATGAATCTTAGAGGAAGCAGCATGGAAACGACACTGGAGAACCCACAAGCAGAAAAGAAAAACAAACGAAAGACCTAATCAAGACCTTACACTCTAATTGCCCCATTCGTAGCATACCATGATTGAAATGTCCCTTTACTAATTTTTTACATGGTATTTCCAGCCTCAAATCAGATCTTTAAAATCAAACAACCAATATTACAAAGATCAACCAATTTCCCAAAAAACCCCAAATCGGGTATGTCCAAATTAGTACCAAAAAACTTCACAACTTCACAAATTACTAATAAATCTGAGAATGGAAATTTTTACAAAAATTTCAGCAGCATAACAGCCTACAAAATGACATTTTCAGATTTGTATAGCCTTTACACAACAGCTCACAAATGTAGGACAAAACTATGCTCAATCGGGCTCCCAAAATTAACAAACAATGCCCGGAAACACCACAAAAACACTCATAAACTATCTCAGAAGTTTAATCACAACCCAATACATATATTCAGCTCTATTTTAACATCTTAAAGTCTAAAATACAGCAGCAACCCAAACTGATATGAAACACTCAATTGAAAACACCAAACTCAAACCAAAAACAACCCCGAAAACCCACAGATCGGCATTATTCAGCACAAAGGCAAACTCTGTATGAGCATGCACATGGAATGGCTTTAAACTCCCATCCTTAGCCTTCTTGGAAACCTAAAAACTCCCATTCTTGGGTCTCCTTCTCCATAGGTTTGGCAGCCTCTAAAGAACAACAAGAAAATTAGCAAAAATCAAGTTCTGGAATGAGTCCAAAATGCCTCCAAACCCCTTTTAAAGAGGGCATAACCCTAACTCACGTCCAAGAGGGGTTAATAAAATATAATTTAATAATAATTTTTATTTATTAGTCCATTGGTTTCCAAAGATTAGCCCCTTTTTTTTGACTTCACCTTTTTGGAGCCTGCCTGCCTTAGCAAAGTTTATTTATTTTTAATTATTTGAATAGGGGACATGACAATGATATGGAAGATCATGGCAACCTTGAGGAGGGAACAAGGAGATTGCTTGGAAAAGATACTTCAAGACCCAAAAAGGAAGATCCCAAATCAAAAGAAAGTGAAAATCTAAAAGAGAGCCATTTGCCAACGAGATGGGTAGGACAAGGTACTAACAGACCAAGATCAGACATGAGGAAAGCTATATCCTGCAAGGACCTATCGAAGAGCACCGAAGCTGGTGGATTTGGATGAGTGATGCGTCTGGCAAGCTAAACTAAGAAAGATAAAACTTTGGTGATAGGAAATCTAGCTAAAGGATGCATTGGAATAGCTAAGCAAGATGTGTGATGGGTGCAAGATGCTGATCAAGGACGAACTAACACGAACACTGGATAGATACAATGGTACTAAGCTAAAGAGGATGTAAAAGCTGATGGACCAAGATATGTTACAAATGTACAAGTTTGTTCATGTTTTGGTTTTTGTGAGATGGAAATGTTTGTGAAGGATGGGATGTCTATAATAGGTGAAAGGTGGATAGGTAGATGGTTTGCGAAAAGCTTAAGTGAAAATGGGGTTTTGTGTGTGCACGTGATAGTATACAAGCTAGGATACAAGATTATTTATAGGCTGGAATATGGTACAAACCTTGGACAAGATTCAGATAGACAAGGTATGGTACAAGATTTACAAGGTATAATACAAGCTTTGGTACAAGATTTACAAGCTGTACAGGAGGTATTTACAAGCTTCATCAGATTTTGGATATTTGGTTGGAACACCAAGGGAACAAGCAAGTGTGTCTTATGGGATGGTGGGTGAATGGATGAGGGATAGGATAGTGATAGATAATGGATTAGTCTTTAGTACACAAGATGCCTGAATTACCAAGTTTTCACCAAGGTACCTATCCAAGGCGCTCGAATTGCCAAGTTTTCACCATTGGACGCTTATTTCTCTTTACTATTTTTTTTTGTATTTTTCAAAAGCTAGGTATACCAAGGATCTTCAAGCATAGAACTTCTTGAGATGAATGATGTTAGTAGGATCATTCACGAGTTCTCCTTCCGGTGTAGATAGCTGATAGGCTCCGGAGCCAAAAGGAAGCAGTGCAAACATAAGGACCAAGCCATGTAGGTTCAAACTTGCCTTTCTTTTCTCAATCTGATTGGACTTTCATGTTTTCTTTAAGGACCATGTCACCTGGCTGAAAGTGTCGTGGAAGCACCTTCTTGTTGAAATTCTTTTTGAGACGAGTTTGATAGACTGTGAGATGATCATAGGCTTGTTGTCACTTCTCGTCTAAGAGATCTAGCTGGGTGAGCCGAGCTCCTCTATATTCTTCATGTGATATTTTCCCTTGCAAAGATATGCGCAAGGAGGGAATTTCAACCTCTATAGGTAGTACCGCTTCGGCACCATAGACTAGGGAGTATGGAGTTGTGCATGTGGATGTACGGAAGGAAGTTCGATAGACCCATAGGGCTGGATTTATTTGTAGGTGCCAATCACGGCCGGAATCATTGAAAACTTTCTTTAGGATTTTGAGGAGGGTTTTGTTAGTTGCCTCTGCCTAGCCGTTACCTTGTGGGAAATATGGGCTAGAAAAGCGGTGATGGATGCGGAGGGAAGTGCATAATTCTTCCATGTTGAGATTTTCAAAGTTACCTCTGTGGTCAGTGAAGATGGTGGATGGGATGCCGAAGTGGCAAACAATGTGGTACAAGATGAACTTGGAGACTTGAACTCCTGTAGTTGAGACTAGGGGGACTGCTTCCACCCATTTAGTGAAATAGTTTATAGCTGTTATTATCCATTTATGTCCATCAAATGAGAGGGGTGTGATAGTTCCAATTAGATCAAGGCCCCAACAAGCGAAAGGCCAAGCTGGTGCAATAGGCTGTAGATCCTGTGCTGGAGCGTGCACAAGATTTGCATGCTGCTGACATGGGAGACACTTTCTGACAAAGTCACAGGAATCTTCTTCAATGGTAGGCCAATAGTAGCCTGCTCTAAGGATTTGTCATGCTAGGACAATACCGCTCATGTGGGCACCGCAAAGTCCAGAGTGTACTTCCTTTAACACCATTGCGGCCTAATTTTGGTCTAAACATTGAGAGAGAGTATCGTGATAACCTCGACGATATAGGGTATTGGCTATGATAACATAGCGGGATGATTTTCGGATGAGGTTCTGGCATTGGGTACGTGTGAGGTGAGGGGATATGATACCATCATTAAGGTAAGCGTGAATCTCATGGTACCAAGGGGATTGGGGACCAACCAAGATACAAACACGGTTTGAATCCTCATTCGCATAGGCGGGTGTGAGGAGCTACTCCACTAAAAACTCATACTGTGTAGCTGCTTGGGGAATTTCCAAGAGCGAGCCTATAGTAGCCATAGCATCTGCTGCTTTGTTCTGTATTCGAGGCATTTGTGTAAACTGAAGCTTTGTAAAATGTTGGGTTAGCTGATCAACTAGCTCTTTGTAGGGTAATAGCTTTTCATCTTTGGTTTGATATTCATTTAGGGCTTGCTTGATGATGAGCTGAGAATCACCAAATATTTGTAGATCAACAATGTTCCATTTTGCAGCTATCTTTAATCTTGCTATGAGGGCCTCATATTCAGCTATATTGTTGGTGTTAGGGAATTGTAGCTTGAAGGCTTTTGGAATGTAATCTCCTTGAGGTGTGACCAACAATATTCCTGCCCCTGATCCATGAGATGTGTATGAGCCATCAAAATAAAGTTTCCATGGGGGTTGTTCTTTAATTAGACAGATATGCTCATCTGGAAATTTTGTGATTAACGGATAAGCATCTATTAGAGGTGCATCAGCTAGGTGATCTGCTATAGCTTGCCCTTTGATTGCCTTTCTATCCACATAATGGATGTCAAATTCACTAAGGAGCATAACCCATTTGGCCAAACGGCCTGTAAGTGCTGTTCTAGAGAGCATATACTTGAGAGGGTCAATCTTGGAGACTAGTTGGATGGTATGACTTAGCATGTAATGGCAAAGCTTTTGAGTTGAGAAAACAACTGCCAAACAATCTTTTTCCATAGGAGTGTAATTGAGTTCATAACCAACTAGGGTTCTACTAATGTAGTAGATGGCTCTTTCTCTGTTGTAGTCATCAAGCTGTGCTAGAAGTGCCCCTAGAGCAGTAGGTGTTGCTGATATGTACAAAATCAAGGGACAACCAGGAACTGGTGGAACCAAGATAGGGGGATTGATGAGATACTGCTTGAGATGGTCGAAGCTGCGCTGACATAAAGGATCCCACTTGAAGTCCTCATCCTTCTTCAGTAAATGTGAAAATGGTGTACACTTATCTGCAAGCTGGGAGATGAAGCACCAAACAGATTGGAGCTTTCCTTGAAGAGAGCAAAGCTGTCACAGTGTCTGGGGAGGAGGCATGTCTAAGATAGCCTTGACCTTCTTGGGGTCGATCTCTATACCTCGTTCAGAAACTATGAAGCCTAGAAGCTTGCCAGATGTGACCCCAAAGACACATTTCTTGGGATTCAGCATGAGATGATATTTGGCTAACCTATCAAAGAATTTCTCCAACTCAGCAAGATGATCCATGAAGGTATGAGACTTGACCAAGATATCATCCACATTATCCTCCAAAATGCTATGGATGAGATCATGAAAAATGGCTGTCATAGCTGTTTGATAGGTAGCCCCAGCATTCTTTAGGCCAAAAGGCATCATGTTGTAGAAAAAGGTTCCCCAAGGGGTAGTGAATGTTGTCTTATGTTGATCCTTTTCTGCAATCTTGATTTGATTATACCCAGAAAATCCATCCATGAGGGACAAAATTTCATGTCCAGCTGTAAGATCTACAATCATATCTATGTTGGGCAAGGGAAAATCATCTTTTGGACAAGCTTTGTTAAGATCTCTAAAATCAGTGCAGATTCTGATGTCACCAAAAGGCTTAGTGACGGGGACCATGTTGGAGATCCACTCTGAATAGTCGATAGGTCGGATAACCTTAGTAGCTAACATTCTTTCTAATTCAGCTTTGACCAATAATTCTGCCTTGGGGTGCATTTTTCTAAGCTTTTGTCTGACGGGCTTGATCTTTGGATCGACTGCAAGATGATGAACTACAAGCTTTGGATCAAGCCGTGGCATGTCTTGATATGACCATGCAAATTGACCAATGTTTTCTCTTAAGAGTTCAAAGAGGAGATCAACTTGGTCTTGTGATAGGGATGCAACAATGTGAACAAGTCTGGGGATCTCTGAAGAACCAATGTTGACTTCTCGAGTATCCTCAATTAGAATAGAAGACACCTCTGGTCGATTATCTTGAGGAGGCAATGCTAAATCCTCATGTTCTTCGTGTGGCTCTGGATTTTCTTGCTGAGGGGTTCTCTTCATTGCCTTAGCTAGTCTCAGATTCACCTTAGTTCCAGTTTTGGGTGTATCGGAACTAGGTTGGGGATTTTCTCCAAAATACCCCTTGGGATCTAGCTTGTAGATATAGGCAGAATCTGGCTTTGTTTTCTTGTGAGGAGTTTCAGCTCCCATGAATCTTAGAAGTGCCTCCTCTAATGTGAACTCATCGATGTGTATGACACTTGGTTGGTCCCAATCTATGAGTTGTGGATGGGCGAGTGGTAGGTCAATGAGGTGGATGGATAGTTCTTGGAGAACAGAGTCTCTGAGGGGGATTTGGTCTAGGATATCGTCGTAGGCTCTCTTTTCAACTTCCTCAGGAATGTCTGTGACCGTTCTCATTGGTGCCCCTAGTTGTGGGTATGCCAAAGCCAAGACCTGACTTCGATTCCTTCTTGTGTGCGTCGATGGGGCACTGCATGCCTCTTTCTTCTGGTCCTAGACCACCACCTTGATAGTTCCATTTGTCAGTGATGAGCTTATGTTCTTGGGGATACTTTTGGCTGAAGTGATCAAGGCATGCTTGATTTCTTTGAGGTGCATCCTTATGTAACCATTTGTTGATATCTGGAGTGAGCTCCTCATGAAGAGGGATTTTCGAGGATACAAAGGTTGTTGGGCCAAACTGTTTGTATCGAGGAGGTGGAATCTCCTTAGCTTTGTGATATGTTGGTCATCCATGGGCATTTGGATCAAGTGGGAGTGCCCCGACAGCAAATGCATCTGACAGACTATACTCTCCACAACCTTTGTTATTGATCTTCATAGTAGACAGGGTAGAGGCGAGGATGGTTTCTGGGTCATTAAAGTGTGGGATGAGCTGGCGATGGATGTGCCGATATCAATTCTAGGGCAATGGTTTGTATATTAAGCTTCAACTGCATTGCAGTAAGCAAAGGGTTCTGGATCAGCATGGATGGTTACCTCAGTGCCTTGATGCAAAAATTTGACGCATTGATGGTAAGTGGATGGAACGGCTTTCATGGCATGAATCCATGGGCGACCAAGGAGGATGTTAAATGGTAGGTTTAGATCAATAACATGGCAGAGTGTCTCTTGGATGACTGGCCCAACCTTGATTGGCAGCAAAATAGTTCCTTCTGTGGTTCTTTCCAAGTTGTCATAAGCTTTGATGGTGATAACCTCACTGATGATATCTGCCTCAGTATACCCAACTTGTTTTATGAATTTTAGGGTGCAAATATTCAAGGCTGATCCATTATCTATCATTACTCTTTTCACAGCAAAGTTGGATACCATGATGGCTATGCGAAGCGGAAGGGTGTGATCTGGCTCGACCACGGGTATGTCGGTGGGCTTGAAAGATAGGGCACATGATGAGGATAGGTGTCCAACAAGATTACGAAAATCAGTAGCATTGATATCTGAAGGGACATGAGATTCTATGAGAGCATTGTCAAGGATGTTCTTGTACATAGGACTAGTGCGAAGAAGGTCTAAAATTGAGATTTGGGCTGGCATGTTCCCAAGGTGTTCCAAGATATTGTACTAGCTTTTTGATGGAGCTGATGGTGCTGGTGGAATGGGTGGGCCTGCGATGTTAAATCGCGCTCTTCGAGTGGTGACTGCACACTCATTGTTTGGTCCTTGGATATTGATAACATTGACAGAAGGCTCTTTCTTAGATATACAACCTATAAGGCTACCATAGTCTATATAGGATGAAGTGTGGTCATTGTTCTTCCCATGCTGTTGGTTTGGCTGACGGTTGTTGGTGTTGTTGTTGTTGGTTTGGATAGGTGCTTTTCAAGGATTTTGGTTTTGGTGTGGAGGAAAAGCATTTTGATAGATCTGTAAGCCTGCATTGGGAGAGGTTTGGGCACCAACAATGATTTCCTTCCGATCAATGAGGTCCTGCACATAGTCTTTCAGTTTCATGCATCTGAGGGTAGTGTGACCTTTTACCCTATGAAATTTGCAGTACTCATTATCTTTGTACCATGCAGCTTTGGATTGGCTTGGGTCAATTTGCTGGGTAGGAGGAAATTTGATGAGGTTTTCCTTGACTAATTTCTCAAAAATGACGTCCAATGGCTCACCAAGGGGTGTATAGTTTCTAGGTGTAGGTTGGAATCGAGGCTTTTGTCCTGCAACTACATTGATGGCATTAGCTTGATTGCTAGACCCTTAAAAGTTGGGTCTTGGATTGTGGTTTTGATAGCTTTGGTGATTATGCTGTTGGTAATTGATAGCTTGTTGATTGTTTAGTTGATATGGTGGGTTGGACAGGTTTTGAGAAGGACCAACAATATTCACATGTCTGGTGTCAGTGACGCCATCTGTTGCAACGTGCTTGTTTTTGTTCCAATACCTAGACTTGTCATTGGAATGTGATTGATTTTGGTTGGCTTCCTTGTAAATCTTGACCACACCATCTTTAATGAGTCCTTGCTCAAGGATCATTCCTTTCTCTTTGATATCTTTGTAGGTCTGCAAACAGTTCATGGTCATGTGGTGAGCCAAGCTAGGATGGGCATTATCAATAAACATTTTCACCACATGGCACTCTGGCAAGGTGCAGGATATGCGGGCGGTAAGGGTTTGCCATCTTTGCAGGTATTCAGCAAGGCTTTCTCCACCTTTTTGCTTAGTGTGGACAAGGTCAACTATTGATAGCTCTGTTTCAACAAGATGGGCATATTGGGCTACGAATGCCTCAGATAATTCAGCAAAGTTTTTAATCGTGCCATAGGGGATTCTATAAAACCATTCAAGAGCTGGTCCAACCAAGCTTTTGGGAAAAAGGTGCAAGAGGAAGACATCATTGTATGCTACATCCTGGTAGTGCATGTAAAATTCTTTGATATGTGTGACAGGGTTTCCTTTTCCTCTGAATTTGTCAAATTTGGGTACCTCAAAGTGTTTGGGAAATGGTGTCATGGTAATGGCTCTGTCAAATGGGTAAGGACACACATTCTCAAACTTGAATGTCTTTAGATCATTCCCTTCTTGGATGGCTTTCAGAGCTATGTTCATTTGCTCCCATTCTGAATTGATAGGTGATGGCTAGGGTGCCCCCAATATAGGAGTGCCTTGAGGTAGGTATGTGCTGGATGGGGCCACTGAATATGGATGGCTGTGAGGGATTTGCTGATAGGGATTGTACATTGTTTGGGCAGCTGCATGGTGGATGACAGGTTGCTGAGGGGGAGGTGGCACATAGTGCTGCATGTGCTGTGAGGCTTGTTGTTGATATGGGATTTGAGGTTGGGATTGAGGAACATAAGCTGTCTGTGGGATAAATGGATTGCTTTGTGGAGGTAAGGAATAAGATGGTTGTGAGGCTTGGGGAAAGGATCGGGGGGCTTGTGGGGTTTGACCAATATATGTGGGTTGTGCCCCCATTTGGGATGGTATTTGCAAATAATTGGTGGTTGGCTGGGGTGGTGGATTACCTCCTAGAAGTGGCATTGAAAAGTAGTTGGTAATTGGAGGTAATGGATTAGTTGGTGGTGGAGGTGGTGGGAATTGAAAGCTTGGGAATGGAACTGATGGGGTTTGATAGCTTTGTGGTTGGATTTGGAAGCTTGGTAGAGTGGTGGCAGGGGCTAGGGTCACTTGGGAGCTTGGTAGAAAATTGGTAGTAGCTTGTGGGATTTGATAGCTTTGTGGAGTGAGGGTAGTAGCTTGTAGATTTGTGGCTAATGGTATTGAGCTCCCAAGACCTAATGGAAATGATGGGATTGTGCTTTGGGCTGCGGTGAACAAGCTAGGGGTAATGAAAGGTTGATTACTTGGCCCCATGGGTGGCATCCCTGTTGTATATTGCTGAGGTTGGCCAAAGATGCTAGCATTGATTTGGGAGATGGGTGGATTTGGAAGGCTGGGTTGGGGAGCAGCAGTAGCAATAGTGATGGGGGTGAATGGTGAGGTGTTTTGGGTAAAGGGGGTTTGGAGCGGAGAGGTATGAACCAAGGATGGAGTGGTGGTGGCTGGGTTGGCTTGCGGCATGGAGATTTCAACTTGGGTGGATGATGGTATGTTTGGGTCTGTTGGATCATATGGATTGGCTGGAGGCTCTTCTTTTGGCATATATTGAGGATAATTTGGATCATAAGAGCCTATGGGTGGTGGTAGCTGCCAAAACAACGGGTGAGATGGATCTGATAATGGAGGGGGTCTTCCAAAGTCAAAGGTTCCTACATTGTCCCTTTGAAAATTAGCCATGATTGTCTCTTTGTTCTTGTCTATAATGGCATTTACCAATACTGCATTTCTTGGTTGGTTCATGAAAGCTTCAATGTTAGTAGATGATGACATAGCTTTCTCTAGGCTAAAGGATGGCTGAGTGCTCAAGGGGGGTGAGGCTGTTCGATCCAAATGATAGGGCTCCATTGTTTCTTTCTTCTTGGCTAAGCGAGTGACGGGTGGCATGAAAAATGCTCCTAGGGATGAGATGCAATAATGCTAATGGATGCAAAAGGGGGAAGGCTTCTCTATGCAAATGATTTCCTAGGTTAAGGCAAAGCTATATGACAAAACCTAAGGAGGATTGGGTTGGAGATTCTAACTTCAAAGATATGTTGCCAAAGCACGAAAGGTCTGCTTTCCTATGTGCAAGCTTGGTGGTGATTGTCTCAACTTAAGGATAGACTGATGATCCTTTAGGAAGAACACGAGATTGACCACTTGTGGATCCCAACCTTTAGCTCAAGGTGATGAGGGATAACAAGTGAGAAAGCTGGATTACCCTAGACAAAGCTCTATCAAAGGGATAACCTTGGTGAGATTGATGGATTTGGAAGATTTTAGGAGTGAAAAACTTTTGGCAAAAGTGACAACAATTTTGAACGCTTGGATGTGAGGTTTTGATTGCTGGCTAGATGGTTTGATTCTAAATGAGATGGATGAGCTAATAATGCTTAAGGGGATAACCTAAGATGGCTGGCTTTTCTACAAAGATGACTCTAAAGTGAAGCTTATCCAAGAAGATGTGGAGAAACAAGGGTGTCTAATCATAGAAATCATGCCTAGTTGGTAAGGCATAAGTAGGATTAACTCTTGGATGTTGGCTAAATTTGATGTTGTGCTCTAACCAGGCCTCTTGAAGTGCTTCGTCGGTAGCTTTGTCCTCTGCTTTGTGGAGTTTGGCAATTCGTGGGCTTGGTGTTATTTCTTTTCTCTTGGCTGAAAGTTCTTGGTATGCTAGAGATGGTTTGAGTTTAACTTTGTGGAACTTCTGTTTGGGTTTGGGTTGCTCTGACATCAATTCCTGAATCTGCTTGGCTTTGAGAGATCTTGGTTGTTTTGCTTCAACTCGTTCAACTTCTGGAATAGGCAGTGACTATGCTAAGTATTCCCTAAGCTAGGATTGACCAAGTTTGGAAAACATTCATTCAACAAATAAAAGATCAAGCAATAGATAGAAACAACCAGATATAATTTTTTGATTCTCAAAAAGTGATATTTGCGCCAAGGAGTGTGTATGTTCTACAAATGTTTCGATCAGTCACCTCAAACACATTAACATCCTAGATGGTTGTCTACAAGGCTGACAGTTGGTTTAGCTAAGGAGTCCTCGATATACCCAAGGTACGTGAGGCCCAAATCCGTAGATGAGACCAAAAATATGTCACACATCCGAGAGGAGCGGTAACCCACTTCTCCTCTTTCACTTCTCAAGGGTATAAAGTTCCTTGAGGCTTAGCCCGAGTGACAAAATCTTGATCCCAAGAGAGGTGTCTTTTGATTCACCTCCCGATTCTTATACTCTGCCAGAACGCTGGAGTTGAGGTCGTCCAAGGGGTGATGAAATCTCCAAGCAGGCCTCCTAATAAGAAACAAGGTTTTGGATCCTAATCTTATGCACCCAAGATGGCCTCGAAAGATGACAAGGGGAGAGAAGACTTGGATGACCTTGGGCTAAAAAACATGCTTGTTCTTTTACCAACTGACTCTTATGTGTGCTAATCTAGACTTTGCAAGCACTCATGTTTAAGAGACAATGTTCAATTCCAACTTGAAGTGCCAACAAAAGTAAATTGATCGAAGAATGAAAACAATAAGAAGAGTTAGGGTCAACAAAAGAAAACTCACACACCCAAAGGCCCTCTACGTCAAGTATTGATTAATTTTCTTTAAGGCATTCAAGATTGAGTGTGAGTTTTTTTTAAGCCCAAAACAAAAGTGTGTGAGATTCAATTTCAAGCACGTGCTCGGAGGCTCTCCACGTCAGTTGTTGTTCAATTTTAGTGTCCAAACTTGAAGTGTGATCGATTTAATCTAGAGTTTTAATCATTTAAGAATTTTGATAAAGTTAAAGAAAACATTCAAAGACCAAGTGAGTGAGTTAGATTGTGGAATATTTAACACCTTTTTCAAGTAGACCCATCCCCATAAATGGCGCTGAGATTGCAACCAATGGTTAATATTTGATGGATGATTAGAAAAGAGGTGAGTCCAAGGAACTACTCAAATTGATTTTTGCAAATTTGTATTTTAACTTAACAAAGTTTCTTAAATGTCCAAAAATCAAACTTTACCTAGATTGCATGTGGAAAAGAGATTTGTTTTGTTCAATTTTTAGAAGCTCCAAATGAAGTGTTTGATATTGCAATGGTTAATTGATCCTTGGAATTCAAGATTGGATTTGTTATTTTAATCATGCATTCAAGGAAAATTTGATTTTAATCCATGGCATTCAAGAGTGATTTTAGCAACATGCATTCAAAGAAAAGTGGTTAAACATTCAAGTTTTTTCCTTTGAGCATTCAAGATTGAGGTTTTGTGTGTTGTTTTAAGAACTTTGAAGTGCTTTGTTTTAACCTTAGATCATTCAAGATTGTTTTGGACTCAAAAGTGAAAATGACTCTTTGGACTTTGGTTTTCATTCAAGATTTTGTGTTATAGTTTGCATATTTTAAGCCCCAAAAATGATATTCCTAGATTGTTTTGATGCATGAAAAATCTAAGAAACATTCAAGATTTTGCAACAAGACATTTGTTTGGAACAAATAACAAATCTTTTTAGGACAATTTTGGCAACCATTTAGGACTCTTAGTTTTCATGAGATTTTTAAAACAACTTTAAAATATTTGCAAATGAGGTTCATTTTATCCTTGATTGATGCTTTGAGTTTGATTTAGATTTTAGTGTGCACTTAGTGTTGATTTTGAACCTTTTGAAATGGAAACTTGAAGTTCTTTTTAAATTCTCAAAAATGAAGTGTTCCTAACTTTGCATGAATGCATCTAAAACATTGATGTTGCAAGGATGCAAGTGATTGGATTGGTTTAGTTTCACTTGTTAAAAGATTTTTTTTTTTGGCAAATTTTTAGTTTTTAATGAATTTAAGTATGATTTGGGGGTTCATTTTAAGCACTAAAAAGAAGTGTGTATGATTTTGCTTCCTTAAAAAAAAATGGCCAAGATCTCCCACAAGAAGAAGAAGAAGAAGTAGATGGAATAAGAAGAATATAGACAAGAAGAGGAAGAAGAATTACAAGTTCTTTGTCCACCTATAAGCTTGAAAAATCTGCAAACACTATGAGATATACTATGAGTTCCTTTGTCTTCTTCATGATCATGTGGACCTACAAAACCAATTTATACAATCCTACCAATCACAAAAACAAGCAAAATTAGCCAAAATCAGCAAATGACATACAAAACTTGACTAAAAAAGCTAATGAAGATGACCCATGCGGGGTCCCACCGAGCATGCCAAAATGTATATGAGCAATGTTAGTATGCTAATAGAAACCAAATTTAAATAAAGCTTCTACAAACTAAAAAAAATTCATAAACTTCAAGATAGACTAAGATGAGCTCTCAATTGAGAATATGAGCCATTAATGGGCTCTCTCAATGAGAAGCTCTCTCGTTGAGTAGCTTTGTCTAAATAGATAGGATGTATGCTCAAGCTTTATGTTTCAAAAATGGCTTCAAATGGAGTTGGAATTTGGGTGTGAGTGTACGGTTTTGATGTAAAATGGCTTCTTAAAATGGCATTATGACTTTACTTCATGGATTGTGTTAAAATGACTTGGGAGAGGATTCCTTAAATAGGCAAAGGGCTTGAGGGATCAAGGGCTAGGATGCAAGGATGTGAAAAAGCTTATAGAAGGCTCAGATTGCATGAAAGGAGAGCACATGGATTGTGCTTCCTTACAACCAATCAGGGAGTGACACATGTCACATGGTGAGAGGATGGAGGAAAGGAGAAGGATGAGTCAAAAAAGGAGGCTCAAGGGATAAAATCTTCATAAAGACCCTCATAATGACTTGTAAGAGCAATAAAAGGGCTTGGAAGAGTCATTTATGGCCTAGTGGGCTTCATAAAGTTTAATGTTTGAGATATTTTGAGGGTGATGAGAGCAATTTTGACTTGGACTTGATTAGGAGGGTTTTAAGCTTGCTTAGGCTTGTGCAAATGATTAGAGGATGGATTAGGATGGTTTAGGATTAGCTTAGGGATAGGCAAGTGGATGGCATTTAATGAGGGTGGGTGAAGGAGGAGATATTTGTTAACTTTGGCTTGGGTTAGTAATTCTTAACCCATGTTTAGGGAATGTGACAAGGTTAGGAGGGGATTAGAATTAGGTTTAAAGACATCTTCTAGAAGAGTCTAGACTTTGGATGAGGATAAAGACTTTCTAGAATAGTCTAGAATTTCTTAGAATGAGGATGAAGACTTTCTAGAAGAGTCTAGAACTTCTTAGGATGAGGATAAATTAGATTTTTAGGAAATAAACAAAGTTTTATTTATTTCAAGGGTTTGGGTTGAGGAGATATTTATTAAAACTTTTTTAATAAACACGAGGATTAATATTTAATCTTAATTAAATATTTTGAGTTGGGATTAGGGGTAGGAAATGATGGGATTAGCCTTTAATCAAAATTAAAGAAGGATTAGAAGATTTTGGAAGAGGTTAGTGGTCTTAAGGAAATTGGCCAAGTTTTGGGCAAAAAATAAATAAATAAATTATTTTGAAATTTTTGGTCAATTTATTAATTAAATAATTAATAAATAAGGAAATAATGTTTAAATACGATTTAAACATTTTTGGGAGGGATTCCTTAATTAAATATTTTTAATTAAGATAAAGGGATTTAATGGCATAAAAATTAATTAATAAATGATGATGTCATCAGGACTTTTTTTCAGAAAATAAAAATATTATTTTCTAAAAGATTTTTAGGTGTCTACAATGGTTTTGTAATAAAGTGCAAGGATCAACTAAGACAATGGTCAAATGATATATTGATAACATACTTGAAGATACAAAGGTTGGTCACACTTAGAAACTTTGGAGGAATAAGTTGAAACAAGGTTGACTGCAAAGCTTAAACTAAGTTCATCAGTGGGTGCCAAGCAAGCTAGTTTAAGCAGAGAAAATTTTCAGTTGGAGCCGAGCAAGTATAAAATCGAGTGAAGTTCAAGTACCAAGTGATATAGAAGGTGCCAAGCATCAAAAATTTTTAGTAGATGCCGAGCATCAATAAAGTATAGTTGATGCTGAGTAACACAGTATGTGCTGAGCATCAGAATTTCAATAATGCCGAGTTGCTGCATTATTGGAAATGTCAAAGATTCACCAAATCTAAGCCAACAAAGTTGTTACCTTGAATTTTGTGAACCAGTTGGAGGATAAGGATGATGAGCTGGTGGCACAAAATTCTATGTAAACCATTTTTGAGCAAATTCAAGAGGATTCTTCATGATGTTTCTAGAAGAAACAAAATATGGGTTAGATTCAAGGAATCCTACCTAATCCATATGAATTGAAATTAAAGGAGGGAAGAATTGAGTGGGAAAAGAAATTTCAAGACTTCTATTTAAGGAGTCATAGACCAAGAAGCAAGAGCTATTGGTGTGCCAAATTGCGAAGTGACTGAAGGGTGCCAAAGAAAAGGCATCTAGGAGAAGGAAGAATAGAGCACAGAGACTCTGCTTCAATAAGTGGTTAGACAGAGAGGATTGCACTGGTACATTGAGCATGGAGACTCAAGGAGACTAAGCTTGAAAGGAGGACAAGCTATCAGAGTTTCAAAGACTGAAAGATAGGCAATGTTATGAGCTGAAGAGTGATCTGAAATCTGCAAGTTAAGTTGTATGCTATAATCAAGTCAAAACCCCTCATTGCTATACTCTAGCAATTGTATCAATTAAGGTAAATGAAAATTCTATGGACTTAGGTTGGTTTAATAGACATTTGTAAATCCTTTAATAGGGTGGCATCCAAGTGAATGTTCTAAAGTCCTCTAACCAAGCCCACTTCTATCAGGATGGTTAAATCCTTTAATCAGGTCACATTTAATAGTGTGTTGTAGCCTTTAACAGGGCAGGCCTTTTACAAGGCATCAGTTTAGAAGAGTGAGAATTGAGTAGCATGTTACTAGTGGTTTTTCTCAAACTGGGTTTCCATGTAAATCATTGTGTTATGTGTTGATCTTTTCATGTGTTATGCTTGCATGCTGATTTACAGTAACTTGCTGAATAAGAAAGTTAAAGCTTTGATGAATGAATAGTTAGATGGGCACACTTTACTTATGAAAAGTTTGAATTAGACATTTGGACCTTGAATAACCAATTCAACCCCCCCTCTTAGTTATTCTAAATCATTTCTAACAATTGGTATCAGAGCCATCTGCTGATTTAGTTTCAAGGTACTAGAAGTAGGAAGATCAAGATGTCTAAGAGAGAAGTACCCAAGCTCAAAAAAGACAACTTAGTTGCATGGCATAGTCGGATGAAATTGCACCTTGGATCAATAGGTGATTATGAAAAAACCTCAATTGGAGCAGAACATGTAGAGCCAACTAGACCCCTCTCTGCAGATGATTTGAACAAAAGGAAGGAGCAGAATCAGGCAATGCTGGAGATTGCCTCTGCACTTAGTTATGCTAAATTTGATGACATCAAAGGATGTGACACTGCATTCAAAATGTGGAAAGCCTTGTTAGATATCTATGGAGTAGATCATAATGTTTAGAGAGCAAATAGAGAAAGTCTCAGAGGAAAGTTTGATGACATGAAAATGGAGGAAGGTGAAAATGCTACTCAATATGCTGTTAGAATGAAAGAAGTGGTAACTGCAATAAGAAGCCTAGGTGGACAATTGGAAGAAGAGACTTTCAATAGAAAATACTTGAGAACCCTGCTTCCTATCTATGTTATTAGAGTTTTAGCCATCCAAGAGCTAAGGTGTGTACAAGGAAACACACTAACCTTTGAAGGAATAGTGGGAAGACTTACTACATTTGAATTGTCCAATTTTGATAACTACAAACCTGAGAACCTTGAATCTACTTTCAAGGCTAAGTTGAAAAATGAAAGACACTAAGGAGGTGAAACCAAAGAAAAAGAGTAGAAAATGAAAACATGCATCTAGTGACAGCAACACAGATGAAGAAGATGTGGAATAGTTGGAAGTACTATTGGCTAGAAGATTCCATAGAGGTAAAGGTAAAGGTAAATTCAAAGGTAAGTTTCCTATCATTTGTTTTAATTGCAATGAAGTAGGTCATATTGCTACAAGGTGTACACAGAAGAAGAACTACGAAAAAGGAAACAAGTACAAGAAAAAGAGAGAAGATGATAGTAGAGATTACAAGGACAAAGGCAAAAGATGTTACATTGTTGAAGAAGATTCTAATGAGAATGATGATGAAGTAGTCTATGTGGCCATGAAGGATGAATCGGATGAAGATAAAGATGAAGCAAAAATACTGGTGACTTGTGTGAACAAGAATGACAAGTGGATCATAGACAGTGGATGTTCACATCACATGACATGAGATAAAAGTAAGTTTATTACCTTTACTCAATATGATGGAAATATTGTTAGATTTCAAAATGATGCTCCATGTCAAATCAAAGGAAAAGGTTCAATTAAACTTATTGAGAAAATTTCATGGGATAATGCATACTATGTTGAAGGATTGAACTACAATTTGTTGAGTGTATCACAGTTAGGCAATGTAGGTTGCAAAGTAGAATTTGGAAACAAAATTGCCAAAATCTATGACACTAATGGAAATCTAATAGGAAAAGGCAAAAAATCTAGAAGTAATATGTTTTACCTAGCTATGGAAGATGCAACTTGTCTTGTTGTTAGACTTGATGATGTGTGGTTATGGCATAAAAGACTGTGTCATGTCAACTTTGACAATTTGATTAGCATCAGCAAAAAGAAGAAAGTCAGAGGTTTGCCCAAACTAAAGAAGCCTACAAATACAATGTGCAAAAAATGTCAACTAGGGAAGATGACTAAGTCTAGTTTCAAAAGAAAAACATATACTTCCAAAGAAGTACTAGAACTAGTCCATACTGATTTATGTGGACCAATAGAAGTACAAAGCTACCTAGGAGACAAATAGATAATGCTATTTGTAGATGACTATTCCAAGATAATGATTGCCATGTTTTTGAAGTAAAAATCTAATGCATTTCAAATATTTAAGTGGTATTTGGCTAGGGTTGAGAAGGAAATAGGAAAAAGTCTAAAGTGCCTAAGATTAGAAAGAGGAGAAGAGTTCACATCAAATGAATTTAAGATATTCTACAATGACAAAGGTATCAAAAGGAAAAAAAAAAAACCAAGGACTCCACCTCAGAATGGAATTTCTAAAAGAAGAAATAGATTAGTAATAGTTTGTGCTAAAACCTTGATGATGGAGAAAAAGGTTGCTCTAAAGTACTGGAGAGAAGTTGTAAGTACTACTATTTACACTCTGAATAGAGTCCAAGTCAAGAAAGGAACAACTACAACACCTTTTGAACTATCGTATGGTCACTCACCTAATGTAAAACATTTCAAAATATTTAGTTGCAAATGCTATATTCTTAAAGATAGTAGAAATGGCAAGTTTGAGGCAAAAAGTGATGAAGGGATATTCCTTGGATACTCCACTAGAAGTAAGGCATATAAGTGTTTGAATACTAACAATGACAAGATAGTGGAGAGTGAAAATGTAAATTTTGATGAGTATGTAGAAGTCCAAGTTGATGAAACTAAGAAATCAGAAGACTATAGATCTTTTGTGTACTTCTATGAAGGAATGACTATTGAAGATAATGTTGCCAATCAAGTTGGAAATCAACAACAAATTTCAGTATCAGCCGAGTCACAACCAGTAAATGCTGAGCTACATTCAGAAGTCAAGTTATAGAATAAAGAAAATGCACATTCTAATTTTGAAAATAGTATACATGAAAGAAATGATGAAGTACCAGATGGAGAAGAGAAAAATGACTCTAAAGCTGAAGGATCAAACATGGAAAGAAGGACAGAACCAAGGTTAGCCAATTATGTGAGAAGACATCACCCTATAGATCAAATCATTGGTGACAAGGATGCCAAACCAATGACTAGAAATAGACTAAGAAATGAATCATGCTTGTTGAGAAAGGTTGAGTCCAAAATAGTAAAAGATGCACTACAAGATGATGACTGGTATAAAGCTATGGAAGAGGAGATAGACCAGATTGAGAAGAACAAAACCTGGACCCTAGTTCCTAGACTAGCTGATAAGAATGTAATTGGTACCAAATGGGTGTTTAGGAACAAACTTGATGAGAATGGTGAGATAACAAGAAATAAGGCTAGACTACTTTATAAAGGCTATGCACAAGAAGAAGGACTAGATTATGGGGAAACATTTACTCTTGTTGCAAGAATGGAAGGAGTAAGAACATTGCTTGCATATGCTACTTACAAAGGTTTCAAGGTCTACCAAATGGATGTGAAGTCTAATTTTTTGAATGGTATACTAGAAGAGGAAGTCTACATAGAACAACTAGAGGGATTTTTTGATGACAACAATAAAGATATGGTTTGCAAACTGCATAAGGCACTTTATGGTTTGAAGCAAGCACCTAGAGCATGGTATGAGAGACTGGACAAATATCTTGTGAATATAGGATTTGAGAGAATAGATGACAACAACAACCAATATATCTAGGTAGATAAAGGTAAAGACATTTTGATATCTAAAATCTTTGTTGATGATATAATAGTTGGAGGAAGTGATATTTTATGCAAGGATTTTGTTAATCAAATGAAACATGAGTTTGAAATGTCAATGTTTGGAGAAATCAAATTATTTGTTGGATTGCAAGTACATGAACTGAAGCATGGCATATTTGTGACCCAATCAAAATACATCAAGGAAATGCTCAAGACATTTGGATTAGAAGACTCAAAACCAGTTAGCACACCAATGGTAACAGGACATAAGTTATCGAAGAATGATGAGTCAGCTGAAGTGAATCAGACAATGTATAGATCAATGATTGGAAAGTTACAATATGTTATACATAGTAGACCAGACATTGCATTAGTTATTGGAATAGTGACAAGATTTTTTGCAAATACAAGAGAAAATCATTTGATGGCAGTAAAAAGAATACTGAGGTACCTAAAAGGAACTGATGACATTGGTCTATACTACAAGAGGAGTGAAAAGTTTGAATTAAGAGTCTACACTGATGTAGACTAGGGAGGCAATATTGATGATAGAAAAAGCACCAGTGTAGGAGCACTTTTCTTGGTAAGAAGATTGATTACATGGACTAACAAATAGCAAAGTTATACCTCACAGTCAACAACATAAGCTAAATATGTTGAAGTTGCTATTAATTGCACTAATATTGTATGGATCAAACACCTACTGCAAAGTATGAAGGAAGAGGTAAATGAGCTTGTGATAATTTATTGTGATAATGAAAGTGCTATCAACATATCAAAGAACACTGTAATGCATGCCAAAACCAAGCACATTGTAATCAAGTATCACTATGTAAGAGAATTGGTGGAAGACAAACAAGTGAAGATGGAATATGTTAGCTCAAAGGAATAGATTGCTGACATCTTCACAAAATCACTACCTAAAGATGATTTTGAGTATCTTAGAGGTAAGTTAGGGGTGATACCCTTAGCCAAGGCAACTTAAAGCAAAAGAAAGACTACCCTACATTAAATGAATTGATTGTTGAAATCTTACACACTGATGTAGAGGAAACTTACTTAGGATTATTCCTAAAGTAATTAAAGTAATGAAATCTCAAATTAGTCACAAGCAAGGTGACAGAAGGAGAAATTGAAAGAACCTGCAAATGCTATACTTGCAAGATAAGATGCTGAGATAATATGTCTTTGGCATTGTTGTCAAAGAAGGAAAGATGAAGAAACTGATCAATAGTTGAGGGAGAAGATTGAAAAAGAATGAATATTGAGGGAGAAATAGGAGAAATATGAGCAATGCATATAGAGGGAGATAATGTAATAAAAGACAGAAAAATGATACAACAACTAAGAGGGAGAAGTAGAAGTAAAGCAATCTGGATAGTAGATCAAGAGAGAAAGAAATTGTGTAATCCAATCCAATTTTCTTTTTGGCATTTGAATTACTATTCTAACCTAGTTAGCATTTTGATAACATGGTTGAATAGTTTGGTTTGATGGTTGATTAGTTTAGTTTTCCATCAATGCCAAAGAGGGAGATTGTTGAAAAATTGATTGAAAAGGTTTACTATCAAAGAGGGAGATGTTGTTAAAAGAATGTTTTCAATCATTGTTTTGTCATTGATGTCAAACCTGCTATTAGTAGGAATGATAATTTCTTATCAGATCCAAGCACTATCACTTAGTTGATTGATGAAGAGGATTTAATCAACAAGATGTAACAAGAGCACCAAAGGTAAAGGTTGAGTTATGATTTTGTAATGAAGTGCAAGGATCAGCTAAGACAATGGTTAAATGATATATTGATAACATACTTGAAGATACAGAGGTTGGTCACACTTAGAAACTTTGGAGGAATAAGTTGAAACAAGGTTGATTGCAAAGCTTAAACTAAGTTCATTAGTGGGTGCCGAGCAAGCTAGTTTAAGCCGAGCAAATTTTTAGTTAGAGCCAAGCAAATGTAAAATCTAGTGTGTGCCGAGTGAACTTCAGGTGCTGAGTGAAGTTCAAGTACCGAGTGATATAGAAGGTGTCAAGCATCATAAAATCTTAGTGGATGTCAAGTGAATTCATAGTAGGCGCTGAGCATCAGTAAAACACAGTTGATGCCGAGTAACACAGTATGTGCTGAGCATTATAATTTTAATAATGCTAAGCAATTGCATTATTGGAAATGTCAAAGATTCACCAAATCTGAGCTGACAAAGTTGTTAGCTTGAATTTTGTGAACTAGTTGGAGGATAAGGATGATGAGCTGGTGGCAAAGAATTCTATGTAAACCATTGTTGAGCAAATTCAAGAGGATTCTTCATGATGTTTCTAGAAGAAACAAAATATGGGTTAGATTCAATGAATCCTACCTAATCCATACGAATTGAAATTAAAAGAGAGAAGAATCAAGTGGGAAAAGAAATTCCAAGACTTCTATATAAGGAGTCACAGACCAAGAAGTAAGAGCTGCTGGTGTGCCAAATTGTAAAGTGATTGAAGGGTGTCAAAGAAAAGGCATCTAAGAGAAGGAAGAATAGAGCACAAAGACTCTGCTTTGATAAGTGGTCAGAAAGAGAGGATTGCACTAGTACATTGAGCATGGAGACTCAAGAAGAATAAGCTTGAAAGGAGGATAGACTGTCAGAGTTGCAGAGACTGAAAGCTAGGCAATGTTATGAGTTGAAGAGTGATTTAAAATCTGCAAGTTAAGTTGTATGCTATAATCAAGTCAAAACCCCTTATTGTTACACTCTACCAATTGTATCAGTTAGGGTAAATGAAAATCCTATGGAATTAGGTTGGTTTAATAGCCATTTGTAAATCCTTTAACAGGGTGGCATTCCAAGTGAATGTTCTAAAGTCCTCTAACCAGACACACTTCTAACAAGGTGGTTAAATCCTTTAACCAAGTCACATTTAATAGTGTGTTGTAGCCTTTAACAGGGCAGGCCTTTCACAAGGCATCACTTCAAAAGAGTGAGAATTGAGTAGCATGTTACTGGTGGTTTTTCCCAAATTTGGTTTCTACATAAATCACTATTTTATGTGTTGATCTTTTCATGTGTTATGCTTGCATGCTGATTTACAGTAACTTGCTGAATAGGAAAGTTAAAGCTTTGATGAATGAATAGTTAGATGGGTACACTTTACTTGATGAAAAGCTTGAATTGGACATTTGGACCTTGAATAACTGATTCACCCCCCCCTCAGTTATTCTAAATAATTTCTAACAATATTGTCATTGATGTTACACAAATCTTATACTGTAATTGAGCACTATCAGTTGGAACCCAAATCAAAAGACTCCTGTATTAGCCAAGTAGAAGACAAGTTTAGTAATCTAGTTGAAGCCAAGCTAGGTTGGTCACCAAAGGAGTTTAGTTGTGACCAAGTTAGAAGTTCAATGCAAACTGAGTTAGGTTGGTTACTAAGGAACTTAGTGGTAACCGAGTGACTCAGTTTTAGTTCAAGATGAGCTACATAAAAATAATTTTATTTATTTATTTTGTTTATGCAAGCCGACTCAGTAGATCTTTTTGTTTACTTGCAAGGATATTCAAGCCAACTTGACATTGTATCTCATATATATGAAAGGTCAAGATGTAGATTTAATAGTATATAAGTGTTGAAAAAGAAGAAGATGCAAATAGAGAAGGATATCTGATTAAGGGCAGAATATCCAAGGAGTTGAAAATAATATTTTGATCAGGAAGGATCCAGAGGATAAACCAGAACAATGATCTGAATCTACAATCCAGTTGCTTCATAAATTAGATCAATCATTGTTACTCTCTAACAATTGTAGTAGTGAAGAAATCTCTTAACAGAGTTGAATTAATAGTCATTTTGTAAATCCTCTAACTAGGTGGAATTTCTAGATTGAAGTGTCTTAAGACCTCTAACAAGGCCACTCCTAATAGGGTGAATTAAATACTCTAATAGGGTCACACCTTAAAGTGTGTTTTGTAACCTTTAATAGGGTTGGCTCCTAATAGGGCTCACTTTAAAAGAGTGAAAAGTTGTAACTAGTTGCATTGGTGGTTTTCCCAAATTGGATTTCCATGTTAAATCTTGGTGTCTCATATGTTCATGTTATTTTGTTATTGCTTTAGCTTTCTATAACTAATTTATTAAAGGTTAATGCACATTAATATATCAGATTACTTTGTTAACTAAGTTATAGTGGACTTCTAGTTCTAACTAAGCTATGTGTTTCAAGGAAGTTATTGTTGACATCTAAGGGATTTGGATTTATTTTAGTGGTAATTGATTCATACCTCCCCTCTTAGTTACTCCTCTTATATTTCCAACTATAATATTTGGAGGAGATGATGCACTAAACAAGTCATTTGTAGAAGAAATGAGGAATGAATTTGAAATGTGTATGATTGGTGAAATAAAGTTTTTTATTAGACTTCAAGTACAATAGATTAAGACAAGTATCTATATTACACAATAAAAGTGCATAAAATAAATATTAAAGATATTTGGAAAGGAAGAATCAAAACTTGTGAATACATTGATGGTTACTAGTTGTAAATTATCTAAAGAAGATGAATCCAAAAAAGTAAACGAAACCTTGTATTGGTCAAGATTGGAAACCTATAGCATGATGTTCACAATAGATTAAATATTGCTCAAGCTATAGGAATTGTTGCAAGATTTTTATCACAACCCAAGGAGTCACATTTAAAAATAGTAAAGCAGATATTTCAATATCTAAAAGGAACTCAAGATTTTAGGTTATGGTATGAAAAGAAAGGAGATTTTGATTTAAAAGTTTATATAGATGCAAATTGGGTATGCAATATTGATGATAGAAAAAACACAAGTGACAGAGAATTTTTTCTTGGAGAAAGGTTAGTTGCATGGATTAGCAAGAAGAATAATTGTATATCACATTCAATTTCGAAAGTAGAGTATGTGCTGCTGCAATCAATTGTCAAAAGATTGTATGGATGAAACAAATTTTGAAAGTTATATAAGAACTAGTGAAAGAAACTATTGTTATACATTATGACAACACTAATGCTATCAAAACATCTAAAAACTTGGTAATGCATTGAAAAGAAAGCATTTAGTGATAAAGTATCATATTCTATGAGAGCAAGTATAGAATAAATAAGTTCGTTTGGAGTACATTCCAACCAAGGAATAAGTTATTTATATATTTACTAAGCCATTGCCAAGAGAGAGTTTTGAACATTTGAGGAGCAAGTTAGTGGTGCTACCTCTATCATAAATCTACTAGGAAGATGCAAAAGTGGATCAACTCATGAGGAAATCAAGATAAAATTCTTGCATGGACTAATGAAGATAGAGGCTACTCTAGAGTGGAGTAGTTAGGTAAATAGGAAATTGTAGGAACATCATAGTATGAGCAAGATTAGCCAAGGTATGATGCCTTTAGCATTGCTGGCAAAGGAGGAAAAATATAGTGGTTAGATGGAAGGGAGAAGTAAAGATAAAGTTGATCAAGTCAAAGATGATAAGAAGGAAAGATCACATTGAATGGGGGAGATCAATTATTTGACAGATGACTACATTTCTTATTGGTTTTCCATCAATGCTAAATGGGGAGATTGTTGGCATAACTAATTTACAAGATATTGATAACAGAAGGAGATCCATGCATTGTATTATTCATCAATTATATTGTTTGTCATTGATGTCAAACAATTGACGTATTATTTCATGTTGTTACTACATCTTAAGAAAGTTTATTAGTTGAAGGTACTAAGAAGCAATGGGGAAGCCCCCTATCGGGTAACAACTAGAATGATAGATGATAATTGTTAAGTGATAGATTACCTTATCAAAAATAAGAAGGTTATCCAAAATTAGAATCTGATTGGCGAAGTTATCATTTATCGGTTAAGTTGGAAAGCAAAGAGAAGTTTCTAGGTTAAGTGTTATGGGGTTGTTCAAGAAGTTTCTACATGGATTCAGAGATGTCTTTGAGATCACAAGATCTGGGTTCAGGGTTTGTAATGATAGAAATGAGAGTGAAATGAGGAAAGAGATAGGTGAATAGTGATTGGAAAGAGGAACAAGCTATCAAAGTAGAGGAAGAAGGAAGAAGAGTAGAGGATAGTATGTTATTATGTTGATGAGCTTCATTGGATCTGATATAGTAAGGTAGTGAAAATCACATATCATTATTATTATTTTTATTACTTTTTGACCATTATAGCAGTCTAAATCCCTTGGAAGGGTGACCTTAATTGGTCTATTGTAAAGCCTTTAACAAGGTGGCATTCATAGATTAGAGTGTTAAAATCCTTAAACAAGGTTACTCCTAGTAAAGATCATTACAAGTCTAGAGGGAAATCCTGTAACAAGGTACACTTAACAATGTTTTGTAAACCTTAATCAAGAAAGCTCCTAATAGAGCATATTCTACAAGAGTGCTCTATTTTGTGGGCACCATTCTCACACCGTGATTTTCACCCTAATTGGGTTTCCATGAGATAAATCATGGTGTTACAATTGTTTGATGTTTATACTATTTATTTAACTGATAATAACACTATAGGTAGAATTAGACTTTATTAATAAATTATAAGGAATAAGATAAAGATAAAAGTGAAATTGGTGATTACTGATTCACCCCCCTCTTAGTAATCAGTCCTCTATTTAGAATCATGTAATGTTATATTTCTCATGTTTATTGGGAAGGTAATTTAATTGTAGACTATTTAGAAAAATTAGATGTGGATGATTTTATCATTAATTCTTCCTTGTCCCCTTTTGACCCTCAATTATACCCTAAGATTATGGATATTATTTCTAAAGAGAGTTGTTGGCATTTAACCAAGTCCAAGCCTAAGCTATTTTTATTTCTAATATTTGTATTTAATGGTCTTGTGATACCCCATTTTGGAAAGGTACCATAAACTCTATGAGAATTTGTGCCTAGCTCCTAATTTTTATTATTAGTATCAGATGTGTACATTGGTGTTTTGTAAATTGTAATGTAGATGAGTTTTTCCTTTAACTCTTTAATACTCAGTATTGAGGCAAATCCTTAGCCCAAGCTTATGGATTTTATTTTCATAGAGGCCTTCTACCTCATATTCCACTTCTACCTCAAATCACCTCCTACATTTTCCTCATGCAATCATAGGCTAAGGATTTGTTCCGGTCCAACTTTTCCTTTGCTTCTAATTATTTGGTCATTAGTACACCTTGTTGATAACTATTACTATTCACTAATAATTATGAAAATTTATACTTTTCCATTACAATTAAGTGTGTTAGAATTCTAAATGGTACTCTTCCCACCTTTCATGAGTAAATTATTTCCTTTAATTCTCTACTCAATAGTTGTTCTATTTTTTCCTTGTCTTTTCAAAGCATGTGATTTCACATGAGACTTGGGCTATATTTGTAGATCATATCCTATTATATTATTTTCCTTCTCATTTCGTTACAATTAAATTGTGTCAATCAATGGTATAGTGTAAAATTGCATATAAATTCCTCATATGGAGATGGATTGATTTTTCGTTCCTCATATTTTTTCTATGAATCTTGCAAAGGGTGGGCATATGAATGTTTTGTTATTTAGGATTCCTTATATGTTGTTCTCCTTTTTGGGTTGTCATAATTCAATAAGCATAATAATTTTTGGCATACTGCCTTGAAACCAATGAATATGGGTGGATTCTATTTCTATTTTTCCTCTTGCTTAGCTTTTTAGTGGGTGCCTATTATCATGGTAATTTATTTAAGTGACACTAAATTTTTAGGCTTGTCTCTTGTTCTATTTTCTCTTTCAAACCTGTGACAATGATGATCTTTGGATATGATTTTACCATCAAGATTTAACATGGTTATTATGGTTATCTTGTGGATCTCATCCTTTTCTTTGAGACATTCTTTCTTTTGTTCATGGTATTTGATCAATTTGCACTGGTGGATGATGCTTCTAGAGTTCCCCTTGATCTTGGTACATTTTCTCGAAGATTACCATCTTTTTCATGTATGCCTTCCTATTCAGTTGTTGGATGATGGATTTGTTAAGTAGTTTCTGTGATGGCTTCCTTTATTACACTATTTTGGGACCATCTTCTTGATGCTCTCTTCAATTGTTAATCAATTTTGGATAATATTTATCTTCTTTCAAGCTTCAAGCTCCTCTTTATATTTAACGATATCTAAATATGTGGGTGGGGTTTAATGTAAAGGTTTGGGAATATATTTCAAATGGCTCCCTTTTTTCCTTGAGTATTTTTGTAATGAGAGAGGGTTTTTGCATTCGGGTTTATAGCACCAAGTTGTTTTGGTGCTTGTGTGTAGTCACACTCTATGAATGCAACCTTTTACTCTTTCTACATTCTATTATGTATTTGGAAATGGCCAAAATTTTTCTTTTTGGTTCTTTTCTCTCGAAGCCTTTTTTGAACTAGTTTTAATTAATATAAATATAAATTTTTTCTTAAAAAGATTAATATCAAGAGAATGATTAAGTGTCTAAAAAGTTAGATATAAAGGAGTAAGTTACAATTAAATAATAATTAAAGAACTATTAATTAATAGAGGAATAACTAGGCATTAAATGTGTTCTTTAAATAATCTTCATTTTTGGTTTTCTATAGTCTATTGAACATATTTTGCAGTCGCAAGACTTTTCCTTTAAGGGAAAGTAATCTTTTGAGATCTTCTTCTATGTCCTATTAGAGTTTTTAGGGGTTGACATTTCCCTCCAAAACTAGAATAGTAGAGGTCCATAAATATTCCCATAATAATAAGTCTATTCAATGATTCATTTCTTTCATAGTAGGTGTATTGGCAATTAATGCTATGCAACATGGTCATTCATCTTGTGTACCTCAGATTTAAGTCTTTATCTTCCCATCCTAGCTTACCATCCCTCAATAATTTCATTGAGGGCATCTCCCTTAATAATGACATTTTTGAAACTGTGATAACTGCCATTTCTATCCCATAGCAAGTTGCTACCACATCATTTATATGGGCTGTTTAAACACCCAAGCTAACTATATAGGAAAGAATAGCTTGACCACAACTATCTCTAATGAGGTCATCCCTTCCCACTTAACTCTATTTTCTAATAGAAGATTCATCATTTAAATATGTTAACTACAATTTAAATGAATAATTATACATCTATTTGTTTAATCACATCTTAATAAAAAACATTAGATTAGTTCCCTCCAACTAAAATTGTAGTACTAATGATGGAGAGAAGGAGAAATACAAAGAATACATGAAATAAATCTTAAAAGAGAAAATGGAGAAAGAATTAAATCAAAGTCCCAAAATTGCAAAGGAAAATCTCTCAAAACAAAACTTGAATTTAACAAAAAAATATTTAATAAAAAACCAATAGTAAAAATATTCAAGAATAAGAATTAATAAATATATTTGATTCAATTATAAGTAATCTTGATTAACACTAACAATTGTAAAGTTACGAATGCATATAAATATCAACATACAAGAAGAATAATAGGAGAATTTCAAGAACATAACGAGTAGTGTGATCCATAATCAAAGAACAAAATATGGAGAATACAAGTAAAGTATTAAGAGAAAACTAATAACATAAAACCATACTGTAATTCATAATCAAATAATAATACATTTAAATATCAAGAATACAAGGAGTACATAAAAGCATATGTGAAGACAAAATATTATTTAAAGACATTTGTGAGTAGCTCTAATCTAGTGAATGCAATGTTGAATAAAGAAGTCATTGAATGGAGGATAAATGTACAAGTACTTTAAGAAACAACAAATTATGTAGTATAACATTTTAGATTATTTATTTAAGTTAGTCACACTTGAAATTTGAGACTAATATTATGGAGTTTTAGGAAGTGCATTTGACTAATTTTAAGCCTTGATTTAAAAGGCAATAATGAGGATGCCGAGGAAAAAAAGGAAGATATTACAAAACCCTACCAAGAAGACATCTTTGCGAACAAAAATAATGACTCACATAAAGAATAGAAGGAAGAATATGAACAACAAAAAGTAGGGTATTACAAAAATTTTGACGATTGTGTATTCTCATAAAAAACATCATTCTAGTACCAAATACATAGTCAAAACTGAGAAAAAATTTGTAATTCTAAATAACTTAGACCCAATTTTTTTTTCCTATACTCATAATACGAAAGATAGAATGCGATTCATAGAAAAATTGGCTTGTCTATATCAAGACATTCCCTGAATTTAAGGAAAATTCAAGAGTTTATCTATGCTAGAACAAAATATTCCTTAACACATCCATATGGTACCTTTAGCTCTAGTCTTAAAGGTATTCATGAATGGATACAAATGATCAAGACTAAGCCAAATTAAAGCTCAAGTTTGCAAACCCTAGTCTTCCTTCAAATTTTGCTTGTCTAACAACAGATTAAGAGATTCCCTTTTTTGTGGAGCAGGATAGTACAAATATTATCAATAATAATTTTTTAGAGGGCCTCTGGGAGCATTGTAGAATAAATGGTTTAATCTACAAATGGTGAAATTTTGGATCTTCCACAAAATATGTTGTTCAATGGCTCCAAGAGAAGTTTCCAGATCAAGTAAGTATAATGATCCTTGAAGAAGATTTTATTTTTATGAATTGCAAAAATATAGATCTAAAAAATAAACTATTACATGAAGATCCCATATTATTCAAAAGATGTAATGTTTAAAATTTCATCTGGAAACCAAATTTTAATCCAAAAATTTCTACAATGTTTATGCTCTAAGATGGACAGTTATTCCTAACATGCTAGTATAATGGTTACACAACTATTTCTTGGGTGATATTTTGGGAGGTTTTGAGAGTTTGGACAACAATTATGTCTCTTTAGCAAATGTTAAGATATTAATAGACTTTGACATTAATACATAATTATTAAAGCCAATTAATATCATTAAAAATCAACCAATATATGTGTTGAAACCATAAATATACAGAGGGAATAATTATGATAGGACTATTCTTAAAAAAATTTATAATAGAGTTAGAAATAATTTGATTAATAATCAATCTCTACAAAAGGGCAAAGTGTACCTTGAACTAGGTTGATAATTTCACCATAAAATTTAATAAAGGAGGAGGGTTTTTATTCTTCAAGGAACTATGGCTCACTCACAAGCTATAGTTTCTCAACCCATAGAAGAATGTTTAAGAAATTATGAGATTGAAGAGGGGGAGATTATGGATAATGAAATCATTGATATATCTATAGCAAGGAATATAAAAGATTATCAAAAAAATCTTTATTAATAAATATTCTAGAGTGTTGGAAAATAATTTGGAAACTACCAATTCTATTATCTCTAAATGACTAGTTATGAACAGTTTGAGTAAATCTAATAAAAGGGAGAAAACTATTATCAACCCCCTATAGACTGAATTTTTAGAGACATTGGTTGGAATAGATGCTATTTGGTCACCTCTAGGAGACTTTAACAATAATTTTGATCCATTTATTGATCAGAAAAATGTAATGAGTACAAATTTGGCCTTTGATTTGGTACATCTAGATAGTATTAAGGAATCTGCTTCAAAAAAAACCTCCAAAATCTAAAGAAGAAAAGGATAAACCCATACCTCTAGACAATGATGAGGAAATTTTCACTAATATCGATGAAAACATAACTATGTCTATTCTGGTATAGAAGCTAGTTAGTTCCCTAGATAACACTCAACTTGAATTCATGAATATTGTCAACATCACCAAAACTTCAAATAACAACATTGAGGTTGATAATATAGATAATAACATACAAATTAACCCAAATTCAATTATGATCTAGATTGATGATCTCCAGTGGATGAAGTAGAAGTTTTCTCTAAGGAGTTTGATTCTAAATCAGAAGATGAAGAATCTAAATCCATAATAATGGAGAAGAGATGGTTAATAGAGAGGATCTTAGAAATGAAGAAAGAAGATGATGATTCTTTGGAATAGAATCTAATAAAGTACATCTAGAGGACTAACATTGCCTGAGTAATTAGCAAATAAGATAATAATAGAAGTGAAAATGTTAGCCAAATTCTTCAATAGTATACCTTAACACATAATCACAAATATATTTTAATTAGAAAATAAATGACACCCAAATAGCTGTAATCTTTATAATATAAAAGTAACCTTTTGATTTGGATCATTAAAATTTGAATTTCTTTTTGGTATCATTTTTTTATAGCAAAAAGTTAAAATATGATTAAGTGAATTTTAATTGATCTTTTTTTTTATGAATATGCTGACAATGGATCTTAGCCAAAACATGAGAAGTTTTAGGTTGCTGGAGGTAGGAACTCTATTATATTACTGTACAACAATAAAGGAAACTATGGAGGAATGTAGATGATGAGTAACTCAAGGATATTGGAATTCTTAAGCCAGTAAACTTTTGATAATTACTTAGGGACAATAGTTCCCTTATGGTCATATGTACTCTTTTCTAAAAAAAATATTTTAAACTAAATCTTAAAACTTAGGGCTAGAGGTTTTCTCTTCTCAAAATCTTTTGGCCTATAGGTTTTTTACCTATAAAAAAAAAACCTAACATACACAGTAGTCTCCTTATTAGGTTTTGAACTACATTATTTTATTTTATTTACAAAAAAATGGAAATTTAATTTAATACTTAATTTATTCAGTCCCAAAAATGTAATCTAAAGAATATTCTAGTATAATTAGATTATATTTTTTTAATCTTAAATATTTTAAAATAAATTATTGATTTATTTTCATATTTGTGAATCTTATGTAATTTATCTCTACTCTTTACCTTACTTACCCTTAGTACCCATCCTTTACACTTTCTTTTTCATTTTTATTTTTAGATCGAATATATTTATTTTGTTTGGTTTTATATTATCCATCTATTAGCATTACTTTTTCTTTATTTCCTTAAGTTCTTTTTCAATAAAATACAAAAGTTTCTACATTATCTCAATTTTGCAATTAGAAGTAGTATCTACCTCAACCTTCATATTAAGTACAAATTTTCATTAGTTTTATAAATAAATAGTCATAATCATATGAATGATTGAAAACTAACAATGTGGCATATGTAGATAAGTAAGATATCTCTTTTGTTAAACAATAACATTTATAATATCTACTTAATGTCACTTCTCCTACATGATAGGTTCAATCCCTTCACAAGTTCTTACTTGGTGTAGGTATGAATATTTTACTTGTCATTGATAACAAGATTATTTTCTTAATCATCCATCATCTCATAATGAGGTTGACTACCTCAATCTCCCTAGTTCCCATGACACCTCTTTTAGTATAATCACATCAACTCATGTTTTTTCATATAGTGTCATAAGTGCCTCCTTTTAAACTATAGTATCACTTTATTCTTATTATTAGTTTAGTTATATAGGCTTTTGTTACTTCTCTTTGTAGGCTTTTGGGACCATAGACAATGAACAATTTGTAAGAAATGATTAAAATACACAACTTAAGCCAATTAAATTTCATCAATATTTTTTATTAATGACATATTTTGATATAGATAAAGTAAGTTGCAATGTTTTTAGCAAATATTTTTTTAGAACTTAATTTTCTGAAATCTAATTGGCTAAATTTTTAAAGTGATATATGAACCATTTCTTTGGAAGAAGACTATACACAAATTTTTAGAAGGGAAGTATGATAAAGAACATTATCAATAATTTTTTTGATTTATCAAAAAATAAAGATAAAATATTTATCTGAATAAGGTGGACACTTTATAAAAGAAAATTAATAAATTAAATAAGATTGATATATAATATAATATATTTTAGAAATAATATATAAGATTTATTTTACAATATTTATTTTAAATGGAGTCATAAACCTGATCTATCTTGGCATGAAATTCTAGTTGGTTATGTTGAGGTTTTTGATTTGAAGTTAAATGCTTTTTGGTTTGCTCTCACTAATGAAATTCAATGGTTCATCTAGAAGAAAAGGAATGAGGAAATATTTCAAGGAAGACAAAGGGACCTTATTGGGTTTTTCTTGCTCACCCTCACTCTCATTACCTCATAGGTCATGGCTGTAATCAAGGTGCCAAAGGAAAGATTCATAAAGTTGCCAAGTGAAGGCAACACATTGCTATTCAAAGAAGACATTCTGATGTCAATTTTGTTTCTTAGGAGCAAGAACTAGATTCACCCATTTCCTCTAGACCTTCTCACTTGGGTGATCTTTTAAGTCACGAGGACCCTATTAATGCTCAAAAAGAGGACACAAACTTTATTCACAACAAAAATTATGAGGAAGTCAATAACAATAGCCCAATGGGAAGTGCTTTCTATGGAGATGGTTGGAATCTGAATAATGTTAGTTTTAGAAGAAATGCTAATGATGGTTAGGACTGATTATTGGATAGTATTTCCCCCCCTCCTTTTAGATATGTACAGTTGGTCTTGTTTAGGTCACTATATAATGTTTTTAGCTGGATTTGTTATAGTGTATTTCTAGTATTGTTCTATTTGTAATGGCTATATTAGACATATTTCTTTCTATTACTAGATGTAGTTTTGGCATCTAGTTTTTTTGAAATCTTTTGCTTTTGTAATTAGTTGATCCTCTATCTCTAATATATTTAATTTTTTCCCACTATATCTCAATTCTTATCAATATTTATAAATTAAAAAGTTAGATGTTTGAGGTATAACCTATAGTGACAAAATGAAATGAAATAAAAGTGTGAACATGTTAATGGTAAATTATATATATATATATATATAAAATTGACTAATATTTTAAAATTAAATGAACCATCATGTCTAATAAAATGAATGGTATAAATACTAGCTAGAAAAGCCTCATCTCAACAATACAAAATTTCCTTTCTATATACACTCCATAACCAATTTCCAACCCTTCTATTTGTAGGCATGCAATCAAATTCGTAAATATAATTAGAGTTAAAACAAGGTACATGGATAGAAATAGAGATAAATTGAACTATTTAAAACATAAAATACTTTTAAGACTTTTTTCCTTTGAATTATTTAATTATTTAATTTAAATTATCTTTTAAATTATATATTATTTTATCAACAAATAAAATTTATGAACCTATAATTTAAATTGGATACTTATTTAAATTGTTCTTTTTAACTTCAAGAAAAAAATAGTTAAAGAAGGGAGGAGGATTCAATTTATTAGAGTTGAAAAATATCATAGATTTGGCATTTTCACCATATCTATGTAAGACGGTATTACGTAGTGACATAAAAGAGTTAATTTTGAATCATTAGTTTTAAAATTTAAATCATACATATTTCTTTTTTAGTTTGTAAGGTAATATTTTCCTAATTATTACTCACTATAATATTTTGAATTATATATTATTCTTTTTGATTTCAAGAAAATAAAATAAATAGTCAAAGAAGGGAGGAAGATCCAATTTACAAGAGTTGAAAAATATAGTAGATTTGACATTTCACCATATCTAGGTAAGATGGTGTATCGTCTTAAAATGGAAGCACTTTTGTGTTAAGAGTGTTTAGCCCTCCAAGTAAGTGGTGCGTTGTCATGTCAAGTACCTTATATGGGTTTTTGCATAGATTTGGTAGTGTTCCCCCTGTTCTGCTTCTCTTTATCTCTATTTGCAGCCTATTTTTGATAACCTACTCTGTGAAACTGAGAACTTTGACTTCTGGGTCAAGGACAACCTGGTGGGTCAAGGATGATTTCAACCTTGACCTAGAGAAGGGTTGACCTCATCCTTGAACCTAGGTCTCATTTTCAATTTTTTGGAGTTTTGGAATCTTGAGCTTCCAAAAGTTTCTTTTCTCGCTTCCGGGTCAGTTGTTTTGGGTTTTGGAATGGTAGAATCTTAAATTACATTTAATCTAGGTCTATTCCTAGGGGCTAAGGTTAAATGGGATTTAATGCTCCTATTTTAGCCTTCTCTAGGAGTTATGCCCTAGATCTCTATATAAGGAAGCCTTCTTTCCTCATTTTGAAATCAAGGATCTATCAAACATGAATGACTACTATCTATGAGAAACTATCTACTTTTCAAGTGAGCAAGAATTTAAGTTCTCCATTGAAGATCAAGGATTGAAGCATTCAATCCTTTGCAAGGATTTGGTTCGAGCATTCAAGATTCATTATTCAAAACCCTAGATTTAGCCATCATGGTGGTGTGATTTTCCTTCAAGATTCTTTGTTCATCTTCAAGATTTATTTATTCTTTTATCAAGGTGTATTCTAAGCATACAATCATGGAGTTTTTGATTCCATTTGTTAATGTTATGTTTAACATTTCATATCAATATACTGATTTACATTTCAAATACAATTGCATATCTACTGAGTATCATAGCTTCATTGTTAGATTTACTTCTACTACTTGCTAGCATTCTCTATTTCAATTCTATTACTAAGGTTGATTCCAAACTAGGGTTTGACCAAGGAAAACCCCTCATCCAAACAAAAAACCATTTTTCTTGCATATATAGGTGTGGAACAACAAATTGAAGAGCAGATTTAGATACCCTTTTTGTCAAACTTGCGAGATCTATGAACAAATTTTTTGTCGAAGCAATGCAGGTCAAGGTCAAATTTTCATGTATAATTGTGCCCTGGGGTAGGATTGTGCCTTGCTATCAGGATCAAGTTCAACCTCCCTTCAAAAAGATAAAATATTTTTGGGTTGTCTCTGCCTTGACATTTCTAGTCCAAAATGAATTGTAGATTTTCCAGAAACTGTCTATAGACATTGAAAAAAACCCTTTCCAGGTTCAACGTTAGTATTTGTCTTTTATCTATTTCAGGATTTAAGCACATACTCCCCCATAATAGAAAGATTATATAACCTCCTTTCTCCCTATTTTCCATCACATGATACATTTTTGCATTGATCACTTTCTTGTGCTTAATCAATTTGGATCATCACATTAAAAATTAGGGTTAACAAAGGAAACCTTATTTTCTTCCTATTTATTTTGGTGAACTTGGCATGCTTACCCTCTTTTCTTTCATGGAATTAGATGTCCTATTGTGATTTGCAGTGTTATATTTCATTTCATATTTATTAGGTCTTTTCTTGCATTAAGATTAGATTTAGTTTATGCTCTGGAATTTTAAATTCAAAAATACAAAAAAATCTATATATTCCATAAAATACAAAAATATTTCTTGCATTTCCTTTACTACGAAGATGCTTTGGTGTGTGGTTATGTTTCTTATTACCCTTCTCTTAGAATCTCTTTTCCATAATTATGAGGTTTATGAGAGTATCATTTTAATATGTTCATGATACTTTCATTTTATTCTTGCTTATAATTTTGTGAATTTAACTGATACTAGTCTTTCTACATTTAAAACTTTCATTAAAGATTCATGTGGTAAACTTATTATTCTTTTGAATTATGTGAAAGATTTGGTAGATGATACACCATCTCCTAATCTTCCTAATATGAATCCTATTATTTCTAATCTGATGCCTAGAGCTCCATTTGTTAATCCTCATTCTTCTTATGATGACATTCAAGCCATAGTTCAGGATATAGATGTGCAATATTTCTTTGATTTACCTTCTCCTCTGATCCATGATGATATTAAAGGAAAGGGTAAAGATACTTCTTCAAAACCTATTATTCCGCCTTATACAACTTTCTCTCATGAGCATGATAAAAATCATCTCCTGTAGAAGATTTATATGATATGTACACTATAGGATATACAATGATAACTAAACAAGGTTATAAATGTTTAGGTATTGGAGTTAATGAGCATGGTATTAAGTATCTTGTTCATATACCCTCTGAACTAGATTTTCATGGTGTTGGTTGTTTGAAATCTCAAGTTAAGGAAGGTGATGTTAATCATTGTTCTCCTCTTCATAAATTTCTCCCTAAACCTACCTTGGATAACTCTGATATTTTTCAAGAGGTGACTAAACAAGTGTATGTTGAATTAATGAATTCCAAAAAAGAAATCTTTAAACCTATATTGAAAGATGCCTTATCCAAGTACAAATGTCCTTTTGTTTATCATAATACACACTTACTTGTTGATTGTAGGTATTTTAAATTGTATGTTTGTGAATGAGTTGCTTTAGGAATTATATCTCACTCTCATGCAATTTTACAGTTGCTTCATAATTTTGATATAGGGGATTCTCCTCCTATTGATATAATATAGATCTCTTTTCCTCCTCTCTGGACTAGGGGGCAAGAGGTGTATTTTCATCCAGTCTCCTAGGATCCATTAGGTCTTTTATTAGGCTTAATTGGTATTCTTTCTTCCTATTTATTTTTCATGATTTTTTATTTTATTCTATTCTTGATATCTTTTCTATGACATTTGTTTTGCAAAGGTATCCCCTGTCTTCCTCCCTAGGGGGCAAGGTTCTTCTTTCTTTCTCTTTGTCTAGGGAACTACTTAGCTTAGTGGTATTTATTTATATTGTAATATTATTTCTTCATATTAATAGATGTTTTGACCATGGATAATCTTTTAATAAGAGGTTGTTGTCCTAGGTCATCACCTCTTCTTTATGTTGCAAACTATGTTCTTTATAAACTCTTACCCTTGCTTTGGTGTTAGAGTTGTTTTTCTCATTCCAAAAATTCCTCTTCCTCTTCTTTGTTGGGGCTTGGTGATTGAATCTTTTTTCCTACTTAGTTTATCTTTGAAAGATGGTATTTTATCTAAAACCACTCCTCTATGGTGGGGGTCTTGTTGATAAGATCTCTTTCTTTGAGGATCTTTTTTCCATAAGTGACATATCTTTTTCATGATTATGTATACTCTTGAATATAGGGGTAAATATCCCTTGTTAAAGAATATGGTATACATTTTTGTTAATAGGATATGTATCCTTTTCTTCTTCCTTATCATGTATAGTAGACAACCACAATATGGAGGGGGGCATATAGGGTCTCCCTTGTAGTGTGTGTGTGTGTGTGTGTGTATCTTGGAAGGCAACACACATAAGTGCTAAATCCTGAAGGGACACACATTTTCCAAATATATATATATATATATATATATATATATATATATATATATATATATATGCTAAATCCTCTAAAGGTAACACACATCAATTGCTAATGTTGAACACTTGGTATTTGGTTTCTAATTGTTGTCATTGATGTCAATAATGTAATTATAATGAGTATATGGTATGGATAGCATCATGTAATTATCTTATTTGATGTCCTTAAATATTGTTCAAAACATATTCAAGATAAACACTTAAGTATTATACAATTAACACTTAATGTTCACATTGGTTTAAAAAATAGTTATAAAAAATAGTTTTAGTCTATGAGAAAGTTGACAAGCTTTTTATTAGATAGACCCAAACTATCATACCTTTCTAGAAAGTTCTTTGAGTTAGCTAAAATTGGCCTTTGTTAGTTTTTGCATAACACATGTATGCAAAGAGAAAAAGTCTTTTTATCAGAAATAATTACCAAATTGTTATGACAATTTTAGCAATTTTGGTCTAATGGAAGTTTGGGGTATGTATCTTCCTCAAAAATTTTGACTTTATTGGTTTATAAGTAGAGGAAAAATTCCTCTAAAACATCTAATAGGTGGTTTTAATAGAAGTTACAGGATTGATTTGGAATTCCTTGTAGACTGAACAATTTGCAAATAGATTTTAATGGCAAAGAAGAAGGTAATGCTTTATGTTTCTATTTTCATATTTGTGATTTGATTTTCATTGTAGAAGTTTATCAAAGGTAGAAGAAGGGTTAATATATTTCTTCTTCATTCATTCATATAAGTATTTGATCAGATCTTTTAATAGAAAAAGAAAATTTATTTGGATATTGGATTTTTTGAGGAGAATAGAAGTATATCCTACATTATGTTTTCAACAAGAATTTGAAACTAGTGATTCATAATTTATGTCGTAATAGAGATGATCGTTTGATTTTATATCTCATTTGTTCATTTTGGAAGTTGGTGCTTCAGGTGTAAGGGATTGGTGTTCCTTGAAATTGGTGTTTCTAAAATAGGGTGTTTATGCTTCCCAGAGTTGTAGCTTTAAAATATTTGCCCAAGAGGCCAATAAAGTTCCAGATTCAAAGTGGTTTTTTACCCTAAGGGGTTTTCCATGTTAAAACATTGTGTCACTTTGTTATTCATTAACTATCTTTCTCATGTGTTAATTTTTTATAACTTGTAATTGTTTCAAGTGTTGAAAAGTATTTTAAGCCACTGATTCATGCCCATCTTAGTGGTGTTTGTATTCCAATAACTATATCCTAAAGAGACATGTGTTTCTAAATCCCAAAGAGATACACACTTTTCAAATTTTCAATAGGCTAAATCTTCCCAAGGTAACACACATAAGTTGCTAAATCTCGAGGAGACACACATTTCATATTCATAGTGATACAAGAAGATGGATCTATGAGTATTCTAGAACCTGTCAGAAGATGCATTACAATTGCAAGCAAAATTTTTGGTTGAACTATCAGGTTTGGCCATTTATCTGGCTCTCCCTCTCTTTTGGTGACTCATGGTAAGGTGGACATCTTACTAGGCAAGGTAATCACTTCTTCTTTTCTTTCTTTATCACTTTCATTCTAGTAGGATTGGATCATGAAGCTATGTTATTTATAGTGTTTCTCTTGTCTTTCTTATGTAATCACTTATGTTTTCATGATAGCTTTCCAAATATGATATTATTATGAGAAATATTTCTTAGCGAGGTTTCTTGTGCTAGTTGATTTGGGGTTGTTTTGTACTAACCCTTTTATTTTATGTTGTTTTGTTTATTTTTGCACTCTCATGTGTGTATGTTGAGTTAGAATCCTTAGCTTGGGGGATTATTTCCTTAGCTAATTGTTATTTTATCTCATCATGAATTTACTTGTATCTCTTCTTTCATCTATTCCTTTACCAAGAGTTTTCATTGAGTCCATATTATTGCTAAAGTGGGGGCTAAATGTATTGTCTTAAAATGAAAGCACTTCCATGTTAAGAGTGTTTATCCCTATGAATAAGTGGTATGGGGTCATGTAAAGAAAATTGAATGGGTTTTTGCATATCTGATAGTTTTCCACCTATTCTTCTTCTTCTTCTTCTTCTTCTTCTCTCTCTCTCTCTCTCTCTATGAAACTGAGAAATTTGACTTATGAGTCAAGGTCAACCTCGACCTGACCTAGGTCAAGGATAACCTTGACTCTAACCTAGGGAAGGATCAACCTCATCCCTGACCCCAGGTCCCATTTTCAAATTTTAGGAGTTTTGGGATCTCAAGCTTCGAAAAGTTTCTTTTGCTACTTTCAAGTTGGTTGTTTTGGGTTTTAGAATGGTAGACTCTTAAATTACATTCAATCTAGGTCTATTCCTAGGGGTTAAGGTTAAATAGGATTTAATACTTCTATATTAGCCTTCTCTAGGAGTTAGTGCCTAGATCTCGATATAAGGAAGCCTTCTTCCCTCATTTTGACATCAAGGATCTATCACACAGGAATGACTACTATCTATGAGTAACTATCTACTTTTCAAGTGAGAAAGCATTCTATCATTCAAGCATTCAATTTCTCTATTGAAGATCAAGGATTGAAGCATTCAAGCCTTTGAAGGGATTTAGTTCAAGCATTCAAGATTCATCATTCAAAACCCTAGATCTAGCCATCATGGTGGTGTGATCTTCCTTCAAGATCCTTTGCCTATCTTCAAGGTTTATTCATTCTTTTATCAATGTGGATTCTAAGCATACAATCATGGAGGTTTTGATTTACATTTTTTAATTTTATGTTCAAGCTTTCATATCAATATACTTGTTTACATTTCAAATATAATTGCATATCTATTGAGTATAATAACTTCATTGTTAGATTTACTTCTACTACTTGATAACATTCTCTATTTCAATTCTATTATTAAGGTTGATTCCTAACTAGTGTTTGATAAAGGAAAACCCCTCATCCAAATAAAAAACCATTTTTATTACAGATATAGGTTTGGAACAATGAATGGAAGAGTAGATTCAAATACCCTTTTCATTAAACTTGTGAGATTCGTAAACAAATTTTTTGTTAGAGCAGTGCAGGTCAAGGCCAACTTTTCAGGGTAGGATTGTGCCCCGCTATTAGGGTCAAGGTTGACCTCCCTTCAAAAAGACAAAAGATTTTTGGGTTTCTGTCTCGACATTTCTAGTCTAGAACAAATTGTATATTTTCTAGAAACTGCATATAGACATCAGTAAATAACACTTTCCAGATTCAAGGTTAGTATTTGTCTTTTATCCATTTTAGGATTTGAGCACATACTCTCCCATAATAGAATTATTATATAACCTCCTCTCTCCCTATTTTTCATCACATGATCCATTTTTTCATTGATCACTCTCTTGTGCTTAATCAATTTGGATCATCACATTGAAAATTAGGGTTAAGAAAGGAATCCTTATTTTCTTCCTATTCAGATGGTATTATGTATAAACATAAAAAGAGTTAATTTATTTTATGAAACTATATTAAATGAGACTTTATACAATGATGATTCATTGATTTGTAGGACACTACTAGATATAAATATTTTTATTGTCAATTAGATAATGGATAAACAAAAATATTTTATACTTATTTTTATTAAATATTCTAAATAAATATATATTGCAATGTATTTATATGTTTTCTTTGTAAGTGAAAGGCTATGAATTCAAATCCTATTATTTTTAAAGTTAGAAAATTCACTTTTTCATAGAATGTCTTGTAAAAGAATAAATTTTTAAAATGAAGAGCAACAAAAACATTATTGAAGAGAATATGATCAAAATTATATGAGACAATTACACAAACAAATGAATAATGCTCCAAGAGAGGAAGTTAGAAGTCCTAGAAATGAAGAGAAATAAAAACAACATAGAGAAAATGCTCAAAATTATATGAGATAAAAACATCAACAAATGATGAATGAAGAAAGATAAGAAGAAAGAAATCATTGTAAGCAAATTTATACAAAAAGATGTGTCAAGCGTAGGGCAACTATGAAAATGGAAGAGATTGAAGAAGAAATGAGATAACATGCAGATGAGATGAGAACACTTTGTACACAAACATCTCAAGATAATTAAAATATATTGAGAAGTCAAATGAAAAGAACTCTACACCTAGATAATTGAATATAATAGAAATACAACAAATACAACTATGCAAACATAAATTGAATCAAGAACAAGGTCAATCACATGGAAATGTTAGGTTTGGTTTGTACGAGATGTATCCTATGATAATAGGTCATTCTCTACAAACAAAAAATAATAGTGTAAGAGGGGGAAGAGGAGGATTCAGAGGAGGAGGCTGGGGGTAAGGCTAGGAGGAGATCTGGAAGACTCACCCAATCCCAGGCAAGGTGCAAATAGAAATCCAATAGATTCAGAGTTGAGGAGGTTGAGGAGGAAAGCTCATAAAATAATAAAGAAGAAAGGGAGGAGGAAGATAATTCTAATTCCAAAAGAGAAGAAGAAAAGGAGGAGGTGGAAAAAAGTGTTAACTCAGAGGATAATTCTTTTGAAAATGCTCAGACTCAGGTGTGAGCTGGCAATGCTGCTACCACAAAGATCACCCATGTGTCCACTAGCTTCACCCTCTAGCCCATAATCTTCTATGAAGAGAGTAGCAAAGTGGACACCTCCCCCATAACTATCTCATCCCCAGTCAAGGAAAAATCTAAGATTTCTACTAATCCAAGGGTTTTGCAGGATGATATCCAAGTACAGAAAGCTAAGGAGGAAGCAAAAAAGGTGGAAAAAAATATCAAGGAAGAGATCGAGGAGTAGGTGGAGGTGTATGCCGATTTGGATAAGAGGGTTAAATTTTTAGAGGAAGGGTTCTTTACCTTCTCTAAATTTTCCCTCAAAGTCACTCACGTTGCAGCCACCACCCTCTAGCTATTAGCACATGAAAAGGAAGATATTGGGATGGATATGGAGGACCATAAGCTCCTCTTCAATTTCCTTGCTGATGACTAGTCCCGGATTCTACTAGCTGCAAAGGGGAAGGAGAAAAAAGAAAATTGAGTTTTTTAGTTTAATGGGATCCTCAGATCCAACACTCTTATGTTATTTTTTTCTTTTTTGGTTTTGCTGGTATCTAGATGTAACCAAGACTTGGGTTGGCTTGATGCCAATAGTTATTTTGATGAACTTCTATAGTTGTTAGATCTTCTAGACTTTTATTTTAGATTAGGATTTCTTTGTATTTAAGGATTTGTGGTTTTGTGAAGCTTTAGTTAGTTTTATGTTTATTGTTGGTCATTGTTGGTAATGCGCTGGTTACCAGCTTTTTGTTTGTAAGGGCCGACCCCCTTGTTTTTGGTCACTTTTTATATCAAAAACAAATAATAATGTAGTTTACATCTAAAATATAGAGACAAAGGAAATTAAAATGAGCACAAGATAGAATGGATGAGGGGAAAATTAAAATCAATGAAAATAATGGGATTGACTTTGAATAATTTACAAATAACATTTAAAAAATGACTCGATAAAATTGCTATGCCAAGTATGTACCACATTTGTCAAGAAATTTATGTTTCAATGAAGGTTTTTTTGGGTCCTTGAAGGACCTATTTGTTATCGACGTCAATAAGAGAATAATGAATATTGATTTTTAGCATTAAACAACATAGATCATGACCCACAAATGTTAGAGCTTTCCAATTTGACAAAAATAGAGGAAATGTTGGAAGAATGTGTCAAACCCATTATTCAAGTTACACATGCAACTAGAAGTCAATTTAATTATAAAGGTCACACCATAAGTTTTCCATAAGAAGTAAGAGAAATAGCCTAAATCTTACCACATCAAAAAAAATATTTTCCTATTATCATCATTCGCAAGAAGTATTGATATGGAACAAGTTATAATTTTATAGTCATTAAAGAGAGGGTATAAAAAATACTAAAATATAAAAAATATATGATAATTTCTATAGAGATGTTGAAATTGATGAAAATGCACTCAGTGAACTTACATGCAATTCAGATGACAACATTTTTGGCTAGCTAAACTTAGTTCATATGAAATTTGATTCATATGTGTTTATGAGTCCAATAATGGAGATGGATGAATGAAACATTATCAATCATGCTACATCAATGACCTATAAATAGCCAAATACATGAACACAGATGAAACTAACTCATACATGTATAAATAACCCAAATGTAGAGATCCTAGATCACTAATTGATTGGCTAGGAATCAGAACATCTCTACTGAATGAGTATGTCAGAAAAGGATTAGTTGATATGGCTTTTCCAATACTATTTCCAAATGGATGATATGATTGGATAGAACCAATAATGAGGAGAGTTCATGTCTTCATGAGTTTATTAAGCATTTTTTTTAATATAGATATCATCAATTTGGATGAAACCCACAATTTAAGTATCAAGGAGAAGATTGATAATAATATTCATCTATATGCAACAAATGATAATGTGCATAACCATAATAGAAGGATATTATATTCACTAAAATAACTTTTTGTCCATAACATTGTTTGAAAAGAAGGTAGTGCTAATCTAGGAGGAGTTAAAAATGATGAATAAGATGTTGAATTAAGTCTTTCAAAGGATTTTAGGGTTATGTTAATAAATAATTCATGGATAGAAGCAAGAATTGTCAATGGATCTTTGGGAAGCATTCTAAATATCATATATAGATCTCAAAATGCCCAACCAGAACCACCAACATATGTCATGGTTGAATTTGAAAATTACTCTATAATGTTAATTGAAGATGAATCTCAAAAATTAATTTATATTTCTCCAATTTAAAGGGGCCACACACATCAATTTCCTTTACATTTGGCTTGGACATTAACTATCTATAAATCACAGGGATTAATGCTTTCCAAAGAAATAATTGACATTGGACCAAGATAAAGGGTTGATATTGGTTCAAGTAGCAAAAAATGGAGGCTGATCTAGAATAACGAGTTGTAAAACAATAGAAAGTCACTTGCAACACATTCTCATCCTACCCCCTTTCTTAATATAAAAAACTCACATTAGCATGTCCCAATTTCTATATCTACTACAATCCATAGACGACTAACATACTAGAAATTAAAAATATACATAGTCATAATAAAGTTTACAACCATAAACTAATAGAGTCCAACTATGTAACAAAACATAAGCCCATCCAGGTAGAGTGCTTAACAACACCAAAATAGAAATAAAAACAAGAAAGCTATCTCTCATTCTTCTCCTTGGTTTCTCTAGGAACATAAAAAGCTAATCATTCACGAACAACTTGTACAAGGAGTCCATGGTGCCCACTCCATCAGAGGAAATAAGTCCATCCTTCTCAGCATGTAGGAGGTGAAGAGTGGTGGTCATCGAGTGCATCACCTTGACCTTAAAGTTGGCCACTTCGTCAAACCTCTAATCCAAGTTATCCTATCAGTTCATGAATGATGGGCTCCTTAAGTGTAATTATATTCTTAGAGAACCCCTAAATACCAATCCTTGTTGACACCTCCAAGTTACTCTCATCTCCTTTAAATTTTTTTTTTTTTTCCTTTATTACTTTGACAGTTACATCCGATTCCTTGTTGTTACCCTTAGCATTGGCCACCTAAGTGGTGTGTGTTTCACCTTTGAGAGTTTTAGAGATGTGGGAGGGAACAAGGCTTAATTGATTATCTATAGGGATACACTTAGACTCTGTCTGAGGACCTTCACTCACAATGTCATCCTCATCATCATCTATATAATTTGTACAGTTTGCCTTGCTTTTCTATCTCTTGCTGAGTTTTTCTACTTTTTCCACTACATGTAGAATCTGGGCTAATGGTGCACTCTTGATTCTTCTTAGGGTTACCTTGCTTCAAATTATTTCTAGGCCTTAGGGATCTTCTCCGTCTAACTTCAACCTCAACATCAAAGTTAATAACATTAACATCCTTTGCCATTTTAATTTGTTGGAGAATGTAGTAGGGGGTAGGGTTTGGATGTTTGTAATCAATAGTTGAGCCAACCTAAGGAAAAATTTGAGGACTGGAAATAGATGGTGATATTTGGGCTAGATTAATCTAAAATCCTAGTTTTCTTTTGCCATTTCCTACCTTCAAGGGAGAGTTCACTAGCTTTGGCAATGAATTCTTCGTTAATATCAAACAAAATCCCATTAACAAGGTAACACCTCGATCATTTTACAAGTTAAAAAATTGCATGGATATATTTTCATCATGCCTCTCAATGCATTTCATGGATGGAACTAGACCTCCTTTGCACAAATAAGTCTAAGCCACTTCACTATTTTTAATGAACTCCTTAATCTCATTCAACTCAATATGGACAATATTCCCACCCACTTCAACACTTTCCCCTAAATCCACAACCAATTCATTAGAGGACTTTGACATAACCCCACCTTTGACAAATAGAAAAAGCCTAGAAACTGATTAATTCACTATCCACTATTTACAAATACAAGTCCTTAAAAGATGAAAGGTAATGCAAATAAAACCAAGATCACAAGTTTCTATTGCATCAATGAGAAGAATAATCAATAAGGAGTAATTAATCCATTTAGTATGCCATCATAAAATAAAATAATGCAAACTTGCATCATAATCCCATAGCTCATTATAATTAATTAAGCTCATCCTTCTTCCTTTGACATAATCATTTTGTATCTTTCCTTGAAAATTGAAAAGCTATTTTTGAAAAAAATAAAGATAGTAAAAAATACAAATATGGCTATAATTACTTTAACAAATCCATTCAAGTTTAAAATATACTTTTCACTTGCCCAAAAGGTAGTCATACCAAAAAGGCCTCTGCCGTATTGCCACATATAGTTGAGGTATATCGATCCCATTATAATAATTATTTTTCACTCCTTATAATGGTTTGGATAGACATTGGAAAGCCTTCCATGTTTCTCCAAAGTTGCAAATTCAAGGTGTCATGGTCGTACACAACACAGGCATTTTCCACCTATTAGGATAAACCATGGACAGAAATAAAAACTACATGCAAATATAACCAATAACAGAAAATAATAGAACACACAGAAATGAACACAAGGCACCAAAATTTAACGTGGTTCACCTAATCCTTGGGCTATGTCCACCAAACAGCAAGTCTGATCTTATTACAATCCAGTGATTACAACCTGATTACAATCCGTAATCCCTTACAGCTCAATACCACCGCAAGAACCAATTTCACATCACAGCATAATGAAAAATACCCAACCCTAAGCCATTTTATACAAGTATTAAACCACTTTAGGGTTATAAAATGTCAGCCATATGTTGGCCATAATATGTCAGCTACCATGTCGGCCACGGCCCAAAATTGTTTTTCAGGGCGCTCCCCCGAACCCCACTATTTATGAAGTATGTACAGTACTTTCCTGATCAGTCACCATAATCTAACAATCTCCCACTTGGGGACTAATCAGGCTCCACACTAAACAACAATCTCCCACTTGGAGACTGATCCTGTAGCAATACAACTACCACATGGGGCTCCCACTGGATCAAACCACCCTGGACTCTGTTGTTCTTTTATTCATGTTCAGTCTAAAAGACCAACCGAAGCTGAAGAGGAGTTTAGCTTCTCCCTTGTTACAACCTTTGTCAACATATCTACTGGATTTTCATTGGTATGTATCTTCTCTAGCTTTAACTGTCCATCCTCCAAAATTGACTGAATGAAATGGTACCGCGACTATATGTGTTTGGTCTTAGAATGCAGAGCTGAATTCTTAGCAAGATGAATGGCACTCTGACTATCTGTAAACAAATAATTATCCTTCTGAGGATGTCCCAATTCTTCCAAGAAGAATTGAAGCCATATCATCTCCTTGGCTGCCTCTATAGCAGCAACATACTTGGCCTCTATAGTGGATAAAGCATTAATCTTCTGTAACCTAGAAACCTAGCTCATGGCTGCCCCATCAATAGTAAAGACATAACCTGTAGTACTCCGCCTGGTATCAATATCCCCTGCCAAATCTGAGTCAACATAGCCCTGTAAATCACTAGTAGAGCCCCCAAAGTGTAAACACTTATTGGATGTCCCTCTCAAATATCTGAGAATCCACTTGACAACATTCCAATGCTCAAATCCTGGATGACTCATATACCTGCTAACGACTCCCACTGCATGTGCAATATCTGGCCTAGTGCATACCATAGCATACATCAAACTTCCTACAGCTGAAGCATAGGGTACCTTGGACATCTTATCTTCCTCTTCCTATGTCTTGGGACACATCTCCTTAGTCAATTTCAAATGACCAGGTAAAGGTGTGCTGACAGATTTAGCATTCTCCATACAGAAACGTTGCAACACCTTCTCAACATAATCAGCTTGAGCTAGCGTCAAGGTTCTATTCTTCCTATCTCTGCAAATCTTCATACCAAGGATTTGTTTTGCTGCCCCCAAATCCTTCATAGCAAATGCATGTGCTAACTGGCATTTTAGCCCCTTAATATAATCCATGTTAGACCCAGCTATAAGCATATCATCAACATATAGGCATAAAATAATGTAGTTATCATCATCCAACCTCTTAAAATAAACACAATAATTTGAATGACACCTGTTATATCCATGCTTATGCATAAAACTGTCAAATTTTAGATACCATTGCCGAGGTGCTTGCTTCAAGCCATATAAACTTTTCTTCAATTTGCACACTAAGTTCTCCTTACCTTTGACCTCAAAACCCTGTGGCTAAGCCATATATATTTCTTCATCCAAATCACCATGAAGAAAGGATTTTTTAACATCCATCTGCTCTAAATGAAAATCTTTAGTAGCCACAAGACTTAAAATAGTACAAATAGAAGTCATTTTAACAACAGGAGAAAATATCTCATCAAAATCAATTCCCTTTTTCTGTGCAAATCCTTTTACAACTAACCTGGCCTTAAATCTTTTCTTACCTCCTTCCTCTTCTTTCAACCTGTAAACCCACTTATTCTGTAAAGAATTTTTACCCACAGGCAACTTGCACAAATCCCATGTCATATTTTTCCGCAAAGAGTCCATTTCATCTTTCATTGCAGACTCCCACTGAATCTTAGTATCCACTTGCACAACTTCATCATAACTTTCAGGTTCACTAGCATCAGTAAGTAAAATAGAATACAAAGAGGGAGAAAACCTTTGTGGAGGTCTAATTTGCCTTGTTGACCGTCTAACATTTACTGGTGTGTGTGGTATTTGTTGTTGCAGTTGTTGCACATTATGAGGAATGGTTGGAACATCAACTTTTGGAGTATCATCTAGCACTACATAATCATCTTCTTTGTTCTAATGTTGCTGCAACAAATCTTTGTACAACACTTTCTCATTGAATATGACATCCCGAATTCTAACAATTTTAAGATTTTCAAAATCCCAAAGCCTATAACCAAATTCATTAATGCCATATCCAACAAAGACACATTTCTTTGATTTAGCTTCTAGCTTGGTTCTATTTTTAGAGTCTATATGAGCAAAAGCTTCACAACCAAGGGTCTTGAGAAAAGAATAACTCACCTTCTTACCAGTCCATGCTTCCTCTGGAATACCATAGCCCAAAGGAGTAGAGGGACCTCTATTAATCAAATATACTATAGTATTGACAGCCTCCACCCACATGTGTAAGGGCAACCTAGCATGCGACCTCATGCTCCTTGCACACTCCATTAGAGTCCTGTTCATGCGTTCAGCCACTCCATTTTCCTGTGGAGTCCTTGGAACAGTTTTCTATCTATGAATACCATTTGTGGAGCAATAATCTTCAAATTCATGACTGTAATACTCACCACCATTATCAGATCTGAGACATTTAAATTTTTACCAGTCTCATTTTCAACCAAGCATTTCCATTTCTTAAAAGTTTGAAATACATCAGATTTCTGTCTAAGGAAATAAACCCATACTTTTCTAGTTGCATCATCAATAAATGTAACATAATGATGAGAGCCACCAAGGGAAGATAATTGAGCCGGTCCTCATACATCTATATGCACAAGCTCTAATTTCTCCTTTTTGTTTTCCTTCCCTGTCTTTACAAAACTCACTCTCTTTTGTTTTCCATACACACAACTTTCACAGAAATCCATATTCACACATTTTAGACCTAGTAAAAGTTTTTTTGAATGAAGTACTTTCATACCTTTCTCACTTATGTGCCCAAGTCTATTGTGCCACAACACTATATCAGAATCTATAGTAGCTATTTGTTCTCCCTGCTCAATTGCAGCAATTGTTCCTGAACATTAATTTTTCTCTGAAACAATCAAAGTAGAAGGAACAATATGACCTGTACAAAGATATAAGGTGCCTACTTTCACACCTTTTGCTACTACAAGGGAACCTTTTGAAACCTTCCAATTTTTATCATTAAAAGTAACTACACAACCCTCATCACCGAGTTGCCCTGCTAAAATTAAATTCCTACTTAGTTTTGGAACATGTCTTACCTCATGTAGTAGCCAATGATTCCCATTCTACAACTTAATCTTAATTTTTCCCTTTCCAACAATCTGACAGGGTTCATTATCCCCCAAATAAACAAGCCCAAAATCCCCTTGGACATAATCAATGAAATAACCTCTATGAGGTGTAGCATGAAATGAAGCACCAGAATCTAAAACCCATGAATCATCAACACTCTCTAAAGATAGAAGCAAAGCATCCTCTTCGGATTTGTTACTTACCACATTTGCCTCCTTGTCTCCATCTGATTTATCTTCTTCATTTTTCTTTCGATTCCAGCAATCTTTCTTTTTGTGCCCTGGTTTCCCATAGTACCAGCAATCATTTGGTCCTCTCGATTGAGACCTCTTCCCCTTTGACTTTCCTCTTGATTTCCCATGATTTCCAGAGTTACTTCCTCTTTTAGTCATTTTGGCCCTGCTTTGTGCATTTAAAGCACTTCCTGATATAGATCCACCTGAGGATTTCCTATGAGTTTCCTCACTTAAAATAACATCGATCACATCATCATATTTTAGGGTACTAGATCCAGGAACAAAATTACTCACAGCCATTACCAAGCCATTCCAGCTTTCAGGTAAAGAACACAAAATCAAGAGAGCCCTAATTTCTTCATCAAAATTGATACCCACAGAAGATAATTGACTAGTAATAGTATTAAACTCATTTAAATGATCTGCAACAGATCCACCTTCTACCATTTTCATATTAAATAAATGCTTCATGAAAAATACCTTGTTTGAAGCGGAGGGCTTTTCATATACTGTCGCTAGGGTTTTCATCAAATCTTCTGTCATCTTTGCTTTTGTAATATTAAATGCCACCGATGGTGCCAAGGAAAATCGAATGCTTTCGAGTGCCTTTCTGTCTAAGAGATCCCATTCAACCTCTGACACAGTTCCCTGATTCTTGGCTTTGCCTTCCAACGGCTTCCATAAATCCTTCTGATATAGATAGTCTTCCATTTGCATCTTCCATAATTGGAAGTTCTGCCCATTAAACCTATCAACCCTCATCTGCCATCGCTCCCACTCAACTGTGAGACTCCCACTTAACTGTGAGACTTTCCTGCAGAGGATAACTGAAAGACAACTAGGCTCTGATACCACTTGTTAGGATAAACCACAGACAAAAATAAAAACTACATGCAAATATAACCAATAACAGAAAATAATAGAACACACAGAAATGAACACAAGGCACCAAGATTTAACGTGGTTCACCCAATCCCTGGGCTACGTCCACCAAATAGCAAGTCTGATCTTATTACAATCTAGTGATTACAACCTGATTACAATCCGTAATCCTTTACAGCTCAATACCGCCGCAAGAACCAATTTCGCATCACAACATAATGAAAAATACCCAACCCTAAGCCTTTTTATACAAGTATTAAACCACTTTAGGGTTATAACATGTTGGCCATATGTCGGCCATATGTCGGCCATAATATGTCGGCTACCATGTCAGCCACGGCCCAAAATTTTTTTTGGGGCGATCCCCCGAACCCCACTATTTATGAAGTATGTATAGTACTTTCCTGATTAGTCACCACAATCTAACACCACCTTGTTCCCTTTTCAATATATATATGCTGAATGACCACATTATGTAACCTGCTAATTAAAATCTTAATGTCACTAAAACCCTTTAGTTAACTTTTGTGCAACCCCCATCCACCTCAATGATGAGTTGTGACGTTAAAAATGCTATCTCTATGGGACTTGTTTTGGGGATTTAAAATGTTATCTCTATGGGCCTTTTCTAGTTGAAACAAGCCCATAAAGATAACATGTTTAATCCCCCAAAAAAGGCCCATGGTTTCTACGATATTGCTAGAGTTCACCCCACATATCTCTACATATACAATCATAGGATTAACTTGATCATCCCTAATGATTACCCTAGTAGTGACTACACTAGCCTAGACTGACTCATCAAATTTTAGTTTGAACTAGGAGGATGGTGGGGTTGGTAGTTAACATTCCTTCTAGTAATAGTTTTAGAATTATCAAACTTGGAGACTAAGGAGAGAATCCCAAGTTATTTGCCACAACCTGATCCCCTCTAGATAGAGGCATAGGAGGGCTTTTCCATCTCCATATAGGACATCACTCCTTGATGAGACTTTCTACAATGTGTAGAGTAATAGCAGGGGGGAATCTTTGTCTTTGAAGATGTGATTGTTCCTTTCTTTCCAAAGGTGCTAGTGGACATATGGAGGAATATGTTTCCATAGGGTCCTAAGGAGGGGTGGTCAAATGATAAATTCCAATTATAAATAAATAGTTAGGGGTCATAATTGAAGACCCATGAGATAGTAAGTCTCTGCATAATTACCTCCCATACTGCTTTGGTACAAGGACAATAAACATAGAGGCAACATACGGTTTCCTCCTCATTCTTACACAAAACACATCGATTGATAAGTTGGAAGTCTCTTCTTTTAAGATTGTCAATAATGAGTATACTACCATGAAGTAAAGACCACCAAAAGAAGTTGATCTTTGGTAGGGTATAGCAATCGCAAACATCAACATTGACCTCACACCTAATAACTATGTGATAGGCTAATTTAACACTAAATTCATCGGAGTTATTTAGACTCCAAATAATGTCTTCCTCTCCAGGGAGACTGGGATATGAATTCCCTCAATGATAACCTGTAGATCCTCCACAAACCTAGTAATATTTTGACCCTAGACATTAATAGACAACTTACACCATTTACCATTTTTATCCACATAATTACCTAGTCCCCACCCATATAGAGTGGTACAAAAATATTTTATTGGACTAAAGCAGGTTTGACTAAGAGGGTAATCTCCCAACCAATTATCTTCCCAAAATATGATATTGTTTCCATCCCCAATAATCCATGTCTCCCCCATTAATAGAAGCTAATGATGGACCAACATTTGTTGCTATACCACAAGTTAAGTCTCTAGATGGAATTAGAATTTCACCACCATTTTCTAATGATCATTATGAAAAGATGAAGATAGGAAAGTAACTCATGAAAAATAAAGTAAAGGAAGAAAGGCTCAAATATTTGGAAGATATTAATTGTATGCAATGGATGCACTATATAAAAACATCTATAAAACATAATGAATATGAGAAGCATCATACTTTAAAGAGTACATTTCATATTAATACCTTTAAGGTTTACATGTTGTGCTACAGATGCTACTAGCTCTAATAACTTTAGACATCTATCTAAAAGACACCAAGAGATATAAGTCTTGAGGTGCCTATTTCAATAAATAGTTATTGAGAGTAGATGGGTAAGTGAACCAAAATGGTATGAAATAAGGGGGATATAAGTGAACACATTTTTTTTTCTAAAAGAGACATTTGAGGGTCATCCATTCAAAATGAGAAAATATATAAAAACAAAAAAATTGTAGAACTTTGAATCTAGTTTCTAAAATACTATTTAAAAAAAATAAAATGGATAAGGTTAAGAGGATCAAACCTTGCATGTGCAAAAAAATGTTCCAATTTTTTCCTTAAAAATATAACATAGCTATTTCTGTGCACTCCACAAAATCTATAGTTATATTTAGCATTTCACAAAACCCTTTGGTTTAATGATAGGTAAGAGTGAGATCTAGATGTTGTGTATTTTTTCATATTTTTTGATGATTAATTATTTTCTATGATTTTTTCAAGTGACCCCATCCTAAAATTCTGGTACCTCTTCGTGTGATGGACATAACTTGCATTACAATAACTTTAAGACAAAATTTTTAGAAAAGTGTATAGAATCAAGTGCAAAAAAAAAATGTAATATTTTCCATTTGGTTAAGTAGATCAAAAGTTATTAAAAAAATGGTAGGCATATGTCAAAGAGTACTATCAAGATAGTGATATAGAAAAGTTAACTTCCAAATGCTAATGTTGTCAAAAAATAAACAAAATAATATGGTTAGAAAGGTAAGAAAACATGTGAGCTTTTGGTGGTAATTTTAGAGATACCCACTTCACCATTTGCAAACCTAACAAACTCAAATATGAGAATTAATACTAGAAGATGATAAAATGTTTAAAGCAATGAAAATGGAGGGAAAACATCAAACCAAGCCTTTGGGTAGGTTAGTAGGCCTATCACAAAGCCTAAATGCAATCATGTTTTTATGTTTAACAAAACGTGATTGCATTATGCATAGTAAAACTCAATTGTCATACTAGCCATAACATGATCATGTTATATTTGTGTAAAACTAATGTCAATTTTAACTTTCTATTAACATTGTATAAGACAAGAAAATCCTTCGTTAGCTAACCTTGCTCCGTAGACACTAACTTAGAAATGATTTTCCTCTATTAACCAAGTGAACTTAGTTAACACTACATCTTCACAAATTGTCTTTGCTAATTGACTGAGCTCAGTTAACACTGGTTCCATCCAAATTTTCCTTCATCAATTGAGTGAGCTCAATTAACACTTAACTTCTGTGAACTTCTCTTTGACACTTGAGCGAACTTGGTAGTCACTACCTTCTAAACTTGGAAAAATTTGGAATGCTTGGCAAACATAGGAAACTGTCTTCAATGCCTGAGTGAGCTCGACATACACGACTGGCAAAGATATGAAATTTTGTGTAACATCAAAGACAATACACAATTAGCCAATTATATTCAATAGTTGATGTTCAAGTATTTATAGTATAAGTCAATATATATTATTTATTTAAATCTTGACTAATAAATAGAGTAAAAGACAAAGGAATTCTAAGTGATGTTAGTGTCAACTGAGCCATAGTACAAGCCAAAAATATCTAGTGTTGACCAAGAATTAGTACCGATCAAGAAAGCTAGTTGATACCAAGCAAAGAGTTCTACAATGATCAAGCAGTTCAATAATGACTAAGTGTTAAAACTTAGTAATGACTGAGTGACAGTAGTTTGAATGCGTATGAGAAATCATGATTTCCAACCAATACTATTGATTTCTTAGGATATGGAAAGTGTTTTGAAGATAAGATTGATGAGTTAGATCATTTAAATCAAGGAGAGGATTAGGTATCATATCTAATGAAAAAATTTGATGAGAAGATTTTAGAAAAGAAGGAAGATGAATATATATAATGAATCTATTGAATCAAATCATAAACCCTAAGATCTACAATGATTATGAAAATTACAAAAGATCAGAATTACCTATTTAAGGAGGTATATAGCCAAATTAAAAAAATACACATAGAGAGAGGTGGAACAAAGGCACACAAGGGTGAATGCACAAGAGTGTGAAGTGTGAGAAGAAAAGAGAATGAAAAATGAACCTGTGTAAGTTTATAGTAAGAGGAAACAAAGTTTCTAAGGGTGATAAGTGAATCTAAATAGAAGGATTAAGTTTGTTGTGAAGAGAAGGGTGATTGCTTGAAGGTTTGCCAAGTGAATTAGAGATAGAGGTGACAAAGAAGGCTTATCAAAGAGTCAACACATGAACCAAACAACGATATGAAACTATAAAGTGAGTTTTAATCATATAGATCAAACCCTATTATTTGTTTTCTAATCATTGTAGTTTGTATTGAAATCCTTTTAATCAAAGATTGACCTAACAGTCATTGAGGTACTTAACAATCTTTGTAAATCTTTTAGTAGGGTGACATTCTAAATGGAATGATCAAAGTCCTCTTACAAGGGCACTCCTAGTAGGGTGACTAGGTCACATTTAATAGTGTCTATTTTAACCTTTAATAGAGTTGGCTTCTAATAGAGCTCAATTTAGAAGAGTGAAAAAGTGGTGACATGTTGCTAGTGGTTTTTTCCAAATTGGTTTCCATGTTAAATCCTAGTGTCAAACTTGTTTTGAATGTTTTGTGGTGTTTTACATTCAACAAGTCTATTATCTTAAGACATTGAACTACTAGTAATTTTGTTTATCAACATACAGTAGAGATCGAGCTACAATAGGATAAGAAGAACACTAAATGTTTAATGTTTGATTGTTAAAGTGGTACTTATGGACCTTAACTAACTAATTCACCCCCCCTGGTTATTCTAAACATTCTAATAGTGAGTATCATCATGAGTCCTAGGAAGAAAAGACGAATCATGATCAAGGGAGCCCATGAGTCTATGGCTTCACCTAAAGGAAATGTTATAGGTTGGACTTCATATAATTAAGATCATAAAAAGGGAGATCACAAAAGAAAAACCTAATGAGATATAACAGTGAAAATGTAATAAAGAGCATAAAAGAGAGATCTAACCACACACAAGATAGCCAAATCTAACTCTATGAAAGAGGGAGAAGAAGGATAGTCCACCAAATGAAGGTAAACACCAAAATAAGGGAGATCTTACTCCAAAGAAGAGAGATTAAGGGATCTAACTCCAAAACTAAAAATAAGGAGGAAATAAGTTCAGTTCACCAAAATAAGGTAAACACCAAAAATAAGGGAGATCTAACTTCAAAGAATTAAGATTAAGGGATCTAACTCCAAAATAAAAAAGAAGAGGGAAAGAAGTCAGGTTCACCAAAATATTTAATGGTAAAATGGAAGCACTTTAAATAATATGAAGATGTTAGGATTAACCATGAACATAAATAAAAATTACATGCAAATTTAAGCAATATCAGAAAATAATAAATCACATAGAAGAGAAGACAAGACAGAAAGATTTAACATGGCTCACCCAATCCTTGGGCTATGTCCACCTACAATAAGTCCAATATTATTATTATTGAGTGATTACAATATGAAATCCCTTACACCTCAATACCACCACAAGAAGCT